>OX422143.1:57676498-58226438 GCA_949129095.1 Volucella bombylans
CGTCATATGCAAAATTCATTCAGCAATACAAAACACTAGGTCACATGTCGCTGGTAAAAAATCCAGACCTAAATCGACGTCACTATTACTTACCTCACCAATGCGTTTTCCGAACGAATAGTTTGTCAACCAAATTACGTGTAATGTTTGATGCCTCGTGTCTTACCATATCAAATATTTTACTCAACGAGATCCTTATGGTAGAACCCACTAGTCAGGATGATTTTTCCTTAATTTTACTTCATTTTCGTCTGCACAAATTCGCTCTAACAGCTGAAATTGTAAAAATGTATCGCTAAATTTTGGTACATCCGGACCACCGTAGGTTTCAGTATATTCTTTCCAGGGGAACCGAGAATCCTCCCATAAAAACTTATACTTTCAATACGGTCACATATGCAACTTCGTCTGCACCATTCATGGAGGAAATTTATGGGTGATTTGTACTCAATCCAAAATTTACCCGTGCCTAGGTATGCTCTGGCTCCATCCAAGAAAATAGCCCAAATCCATGGATTTTGTGGCGCAACTATTAATGCATATGGATGCTGCTTGTATCTTAGAACAATTAACAATGGGAACTGTACTTCAGTTAGCCTGTTAATAGGAAAGTCGAGAGTCGGGCCATCAAAGAAAAAGCAAATTCCAAGTCTCGAACTGTGCGCAAAACTTTGGTGCAATATTTAGCCCATTTTCAGGATTCTAACGCCGAAACGCATTTTTGGGAAGACTCGTCCATAGTTCTGCATTGAATTTCCACCCAAACATCCAAATTAAGTTCCTTCTTTGGGTATCGAGTTGCCGAGAAACAGTAGACGACTGCTGGAATAAACTGGAGGCGTATCCACAGAACTCAACCAGCAGACATACGTTCCCGCGGATGCACTGTTGAGCAGTTTGCGAAATCGATATTGTTGGAAGGTTGGCCTTCAAATCAAAATATTTTACTTTTTGTCGGAGCTGTTAACAATGGAAAAGAGAAAAACTGTGTTAGAAGGTAATAAAGTAATTGAAAAAGACCTACTTAACGTCGTAAATAACTGCAGTTCATATATACAACTTTTACATATTTTCACGTACATCATACGATTTATTAATAAAGATGCAGAACATATTAGCTGAAAGGTTAGATGCAGAATTTTACAGATTCGTTTTAACAAAGTAACTACTATCCGGACGAAATCACGCTGCTCAAAGACGGAAAATTTGTCAAAAGTTCGCTTAAGCACCTCAGCCCGTTAGTAGATACTTCAAAAGGATTTCCAATACTTCGAGTTGGAGGGCGGTTAGAAAATTAAACGCTGCCTGAGCAATACCAGCATAATGTGTTTCTGGCGAAATCATCTGCATAGAAGGAACTTCCACACTGCACCAAAGGTTCTCGCCGCACTTCTTAAGCAAATAGTCTGAATTGTTAACGCCAGATACCTCGCTCGTAAAATCGTCCACAGTTGGGTACATTGTGTTCGATATAGGCCCAAACTTCTATAGCAAGTAATGGGCAACCTTCCAAAGGGAAGAGTCATCATTGCTCGGTCTTTCTTAAGATGCGGTGTCGATTTCTGCTGACCTATATTAACAAACCATAGGATTCGCGGAAAAGTTTCCTACAAAATTTAACCCTTAAGTCCTTTTTTCCGTCTATCGCTGATGCTCTTAGTACCTTAAGAGCCAACCTTGATATCTATTTCCAAGGTTCATCAAGTGCTCCTCCACCAGATCCAACATTAGCTCATGCCATAACTAAAATGAATAAGGTTGGTAACGACGTTGCAGCATCCCATCTATTTCTTGGCAATATCGTTGATGACATTGGAACGACGTTCAACAAAATTGATGATCTGCCTGTACAACTCCAGCCCCAATCTAACGCAATGATAATACATCCCTACTAGATGAAATGCTCGAGAATGCTGTCATCGTACCTTCTGAGACATCCTTACCAACACCTCACTCTCCATACCCAACTCAAGCAATCGCAGTCGATCCACTGAAAACCGAAGCCACAATTTCTCAATTTGGTACTTCTGTGACATGCTCGGAATGGAAATAACGTCTTCAAAAAAGTCGGCAACTACAACAAGTCAGAGTATGTAACATTCATTCTCGATTTTTTGTCTGTAACCAGAGATTCAATCTGTCTTGTGAACTTTTTTAAGCGCAGATTTAAAATCACCATAGATAACTGCCAGAAATTCACATCGCCCAACAAATCAAAGTCTTGTGGTTTCAAATTCAACATTCCCCGTATTTTCAAACTATCTTTGTCTGAAGGGCCTTTCCTCATCTCTGGAAAAGCGCTTTTATTACCGCTATTCACAAAAAGGGCCAAAGCACCATATCATCAATTATCGCCCCATTGCTAAACTATGCTGCATCCCCAAGGATTTTGAAAGTATTGCTTATGATGCTCAATGTATATCTATATTCTCAACCAACCAGCATCGTTTTCTCAAAAGGCAGATCAACGATCACCAACCTCATTGAGTATGTTTCTAGTACACTGAGCGGCGTAAGGGAAAGAAAATGATGTAATCGCCACGGACTTCAGTAAGGCCTGTGATAAAATCTCGCACAAGTTAATTCTATTCAAACTCAAAGCTCTTGGTTTCGAACCTAGACTGACCTCTTGGATTAATTTCTACATTAAAAAACGCTGCTATCTTCTCCATTTACTTTCCCATTTTTTCTGACTCAATTCTTGCCACTTCGGGTGTTCCACAAGGCAGTCCTCTTGGTACATTAATTTTTATCTTGACTATTAACGAAGTTGTTAACGTCAGAAAGCACTGCCACATACTCGTATCTATCTATGCCGATGATGTGAAAATCTATAGACAGCTAGAACAGCAATAGGTTCTCGATATGGTGCCATAAAAACTTTCTCGTAGCTGCAGAGTAGGATTTGTCAGAGTAGGATTTGCAGAGTAGGATGGTCTAAAGAATTCTACGACCCCTATGTCACCCAATCCTTGTACGTAACCTTTGTTTGTCTACTACTGGAGTATGCCAACGAGATACAGTATGGTCCCCTTACTACGATTTACATATTCTCCGCATTGAATCTGTGCAACGGATATTTCTACGATTCGCATTAAGCGGGCTACCATGGGCTGACTACAATATTCCATCCCCCCTATGTTAATCGACTTAATCCATTTTGAAAAACGTCGGGAGTCCGCCGATATTCTCTTCATCCACGAATTCTTAACCGGTATCATCGGCTGTCCCACAATACTCTCCCAAATACCATTCAGTACCAACCCGTGTCATTTAAGATCTGTTCACCTTTTTCATCCGAATAGTCACAGGACAACTTATGGTCTTAATGAGCCACTGTGTCGAATGCTACGTGAAATAAATCGCATACGTCAAGTTTTCGATTTCCACTACAGTAGTTTAACCCTTCGAAATTCCCTAAACAACCATTTGTCCCGTCATTAGAGCTTAGTTTAAGTGAAAATAGTTTAGTTGGTTAAGTTATATGTTTGTATTATACATTTCAATAAACTGTCCGGGGTTGACCGGGGCCTCAAATCAAATCAATGCTGATAGAGTTGCATAACATGTGGTTTAACAAAACCTCTAGAGATGCTCCTGCAGTAATGAACAAATTAATTTTAATTTCATCACTCCTAGGGCACCTCATTTCGGATGACGCAGTAAAGGTGGCGAGAAGAACACTTCACAATACTAAGCCATAGTTTGAAGAATTCGCCAATGCACTTTGCGAGATTCAAGCCGTTATGAACTCCAGGCCCATAACACCTCTGACGAACGACCCAAATGACTACGAAGTGTTAACTCCAGATCATCAACTCATCAGTTCACTGGGCGTCGCATCCAAAACGTAAAAGAGCACTTTTGGAAGCGTTGGACCAATTATTATCTCCAAGAATTGCAGCAACGAATGAAATGGTCTTCTTCAAAACCCAGTCTAGTAGCAGAATCAATGGTCATCATTCACGACGTCAATATACCCGCACAAAGGTGGTTGCTGGGAAGAATCCAAAGGATTTTCGAAGAGCAAATTATTTGATGAGTTTCATTCGTAATCTGACAACATTGGTGAAGGTGCAAACAGTCTGCTGCAACGGAAACATATTAATCAAACTTTACACATGGCAAAGTCCTGTAACGGTTGCCACATCCACCGCCGAATTCATTCATACATTCCTAAACCACAAAATTGTAAAAAAATAAGAGAGTTAGCACTAAAACCCTCTATAGAAGACAATGTATTCACGGAGCTTGTTCCCGTTTCTGAGTTGGAGGTCTTTTACCCAGATGGAATCATTCGCCCACTTCTGTTAGTAAAGTCAGAAGAAATTCACGGATGGCACCATGAGGCAGATGGTAAAAGGACTTACTACTAGACTTCCAACGTCTTTAACCGCAATTGCTCTTATTGCTGTGAAGTAAGTCAATATCCATTAATAAATTATGCTGCTACAGGGCAATTTTTAGTAATATAATGAAGTCCCGTAGGAAGAAATATCGGAGCTTATATTTTCTAAACGTTTAGCCTAAAAGACATATTTATAACTTAAATTACCGACCCAAATTTATAAAATGATTTAATCAATTATACTACTGGTTGGGTTTCTCTTGCGTTGTAAATATTTGCAATTTCCATTAAGCAACAAGAAAATCAAGTCCGATATCAGAGGTAGTAGGCTGACTTGTCTTTGGAATTTCAGGTCATAATATCATTTCCATTAAATTTTCTTTCATTGAAACTGATTTAGACCACGCTGATTGAAGTTCCTTCCAATGGCTTCCGTTTCCTCTTAACCTTAAAAGAAAAAATGTGGGGAAATGAATTTCACTTCCCATCACTCTGTGTTCGTTTTGGTATACCATGATGTATACGTAAGAGCTTTTTTGTGGAGGTTTGACAAAAAGCCTTTCACTGCGATTTTTCATTCAAACTTATGCCGTTCGGGATTGAAATTGTTCTTGCCGTGCTGAGCCCTGATCTACGACTTTTGACATTATCCATCTGTGCGACCCATTATATTGGCATCAATCCGGCAAACTAATCTGGATCTTCAAACCGCCGACCAACACCACCATCATTAGTAATCGAAGAAAAACCATTTCTTGGCTGGCTTCAACAACGGTTGATGATAAAAAATGATTTCCTCAAAGGAAAGCCATTTTCCGCCTCAGGGCATACACTCGTAGCAACTGAAGTTGAATGGAGGAAATACTGAACCCACATAATTGCTACATCCTTTGGCATAACGTGAGTCCATTAGCCCTGACTTTCTCCTTTTTCTTCAGGAGCTGAAAAAATAGTAGGAACAGCAGCAGAACCACCAGCTCTCCTCTCTCTGACATCCTAGAAATGATGATGACAACGATGACAAACGAGAGGAAACTAGTTCCAGCTACTTTGTCGTCCTCGTCTTCGTCATCCCCACGGTCGTCGTCATCGTCATCGTCATCGTTGTCTTTATCGTCATCGTCATCGTCATCGGCATCGTCATCGTCATCGTCATTGTCATCGTCATCGTCGTAGTTTATGTTCCCAAATAGATGACTAAAATGTTCACCAAGCTAACTTTGAATGTACAGAAAGAGTGGAGAGAAAATAGAATTGTCAGTCAATACACCAGGAGCTATCACTTTATCGCTGAGACAGAAAAATGCACGAAATTGGAAATTTCCAAGCGATTAAATCATGACTCAGATGTAAGTTGGCGGGAAAGCCAAAGTATGCTCCACACATCAATTCTTCAAAGTACAACCCCGGTTACCAACCAGTGAGGGAATGATTATGCAAGAACATTGCAGATGAGATTTACTTGCATGAATAATATGTATGGGTGTGAGCCGGATGGAAGCGCTGGGAGGTGGTATGTAGGTGCATGGGAGGAGAGTAGCAGCACAACAAGGTGCTGTGTGTGCATTTAATTGCAATTCGAATGCCGATGATTTGCATTCACAGTCGAGAAGGATTTAAAGGCCTTCTCCGCCTCTCATCATATATGAAGGATAGGCAAAAGTAATAAATTTTCCAAGGAGTACCCACTTCTCCCACAAACACATACAAAGATAAATGGGGAGAGAGAGAGAGAGAAAGATACTCGTACAAATACCTGTACATGGAGTCATTTACCAAGTAGTGTTGCCTGGTAATCAAGGGTTATGGCCCAATTCAGGTAGTCAGTCCTCGTTGTGCTATCAACACCACCACCACCAATACTACCACCACCGGCAGCACCACAAACTGATGACGACGATGATGGCGGTTAAATTAAATCTACTTAAAGGGCTTTGCCATTTGCTAGGGTTGCGTTGCAGCGTTATAGAGGTTGCAGCACATATGCGGTATTTGCTACATGAATTATGAGAGTTATGTTGCATTCGAAACGATGGCGGCGGCAGTGGTGGGACTTATACGTCCCGTATATTCCATAGGCGGAAATTCATTCATGCAGTCTGTCTATGTCGTTGGTGTACAGTGTGCTTCGGCTTCGTGCTTCTGGAGACCTCTTCAGGTCAATGGAGTTCGGGTCGAAAGCAGATTCATCGTACAAATTAAGTGGATTTCTGGAAATTATGTCAAACTTAGCATATTCAATTCCCCGCTCGGTGTCATATGTTTGTATGCAGATCACCGGAATAGATTTACGGGAGCTCTGCATTCAATGATGATGAGTACTACTTAACAAGGAAGACTCTTCAAATGTTCATTATACGGCATCTGTAATTAGGTATGCAGTGGGTGTGAAAATGTATCATCTAAAAGGATTTCGGTGTATGCATTTGTAAATATGCAAAACATTGCAAAGATGACTGAAGGGATTTGACAATTGGTTCAATCCGTGCTCAATTCGAACTTTGTCATAATACAGAGCAAAAGTTATTAAATTTGAGTGTCATGCTTAGCACGAGGACCAGCAAAAGCTCCAAAAATAGCAACATATTTAATACGACGATAGCTAGTTGTTTGAGTTCTAATTGCTCGATAATCTGATTAATGGACAAATATGTCCCTACCATCTCTTTATCAAAGAAACCAAGAGGCTCATGTCTATTAAATGATTTGCACTCCTAATTTATGCAGACCTTTCAAGATATTAGACAACCGTGGGATGAAAATTTGATTTGGATTAATGGTCTGAAATAAAAGCAAATATTGATCTCGCAATAGCAAGAATTTAAGAGGGTCTCAGTTGCTCTGACGGCAATACCAAAAACAAGTACACATTAGAAAGTATTAGAGATAAGTAGAAGCTAAAATTCAGAGGCATAATGTAGTTTATTTTCAAAAAAGAAAAGACAAAGCAATGACGGCATCTGTGCCTTTAAGAATTGTGTTGACTAATTTCGGTTTTTCGAAATAAAAGCAAATTTTGATGATCTGAAGATGGTTGGAGTTCGATATTCTTTTTCAGCAGTTGATAGGGTTGTACCTGGTTTTACTATTGTTTCCTTTAAGAAAACTCCACATCGACAGCTCGACGTTTGCTAGCAGTTAGATAGACTTTTGAAATAGTTCTTTGTCTTCGCAAAACTATTTCAAATAAGATATTGTAGATCAGAGTATGATTGTGGTTCGCAGTCTATTGGCTTTTTTGACATAGGCATAGCATAGCATAGGCATAGCAAATTTGCCTTAGTATAAGTACCTAATTCACGTTACGTTTGGCTAAGGGCATATTGACTAATCTATGTGGATGTGAAATCTATGTTAAGGACACTTTTCTTCTTAAAATATAGACATACTTATGGCATACATAAATATATTGCTTTCTTAGCAGACTATTTCCAGCTGCCTTGAGCATGTGATTGTAAGGTACAGCGATGTTTCGCTAGCTGTGGTTTAACTCGAACAACTTTTTTGTTATTTTCGAAGTTAGCTCATTTTCCAGCTGTTCATTGAAGTAGTCGGACACTTATTTTTGCTTGGGTCATTATGCTTGTATCTTGCTCAAGATCTTATTAAAACTATCATTCTCCCTCTCGCCATTCTTCTTTTTAGGGAAGGCATTAATCTTGATGCAAAATGCAACTGGCACTGATTCACATGCCAAAGACTTCCTAAATCCAAAGAATATGCGCTGTTTTCATTACTACGATTAGTTTCTGCAATTTTGTATGTCTTTCCTACCGCGGCTACCATCATTACACTTATAGGAAGGCCAGAAGGTTATGGTACATCATACTAGTATTAATGTGTTAAAAAAGAGCGTATTGCACGATGCGGTAATGAACTGCAAGAATCCTTCGAGTCTTAAACATGGACCGGGTCTCTTGAATATTCATGTCACCTACCGTTGTGTTTACGAGAAATTATATCTTAATGAGTATCCTGAACGAATACTCAGGTAATCCTAGCGTATTCGTGTATGTTGCGTAAAAATGTATCGGGAATCTGGTTTACCGCGAACCCACTGTTACCTGGAACCCATATAAGAAGCTTTATATTTTCAAACTATTGTAGTTTGCACATTTGCAGATACTTCTTCTACATGCTGATTACAATATAGAAGTAGCTCTTAGAATTCCATATGTCTTCGCTTTGAAGACAAGAATAGTTCTAAGCAAGAGGAAGGGTGTCTTCAAATTTTTACTGCAATCAGATTGCTGGCACTATTCCGTTAGACTTAACCCGGCAAGCAAGGAGATTAAAAATCTAATGGGATTGAATCTAGAATAATAGTTTCTTTTTCCCGCAAGATTTCTAAGATAAGAATGCCCATTAAAGGAGATTTTCTAGGAAAGATTTTCTAAGCCACTCAGCAGCTGAAACAAAACGTTAGTTGGAGTTTAGTAAATGCAACACTAACTTACTCGTATTAACATAAAACATATTATGACAACCTAGATCAATCAGTTGTTTGTTTATTGTAAACAGAACAACCTATGACATACGGCCTTTAGAAAATTGTAAAGTGAAGGAAAATTTAGTAAATTGGTCACATACTCGTATTTTTGCTATTCGGAATTTTCTTGACAGAATCAAAAATTGCAGGCCATTACCAGCGTTACGACGATCATCTTAAACTATTCGCATTTGCCTTAAACACATGTGCATAACGTATAACTTAAGTACTATGAGGCTAGTCGTATCCGTTTTGGTGTAAGGGTCCTCCTAGTTAAGAGAATTCGTAGGAATGCCAGCCAACGAAGTTGTTTTCTTATGCAGTATTTCTGCACTGGAGTTAAGGTGAAACTAAAACGCAAGTTATTAGGATACCTCCTCTCGGCGTAATCTATAGAATTTTGTAAAAACACCAGATCGCTCTGCAACGCATCAAAATGCTTCAGAAATTGAATATGACTGCGGTTTCTGATGTTTGAAGGGTTTCACACCACTTTATGACGAGCGATGGGAAAGAACGAAAAACTGTCTTTATGTGCAGGATTCACTCTTACCATCTAAACTTGTGTAATTTTGCAACCAAGATTTATTTGCTGCAGACATAAACTACGAAACGAATGGAGAATGGCACAAATTCGTCGTTGCATCTGCTTATCACTTATACACTTATAGTCCGCTATTACCACCACCAGCGAAGCTGGCATCGAACTCATTGCATACTGTGATTTCAAATAAATGACACTTATCATATGCTGCGATGCTAATGCTCATGCAGTAGCAAATGCAAAGTGAGAATCAATCATCTCCTAGATTTCATACTATAGTCTGACCTGGCTGTCTAGAACTTTTGTTACGAGGGTACGACAGCCAGTAATCGACTTAAAGTTATCTAACAGGTATGCTAAGGGGATTACAGGCTGGGACCGGCTGTACCGGACCATAGTTACATTGAACTCAGAATCGGATGCGAGTTCGCAACCTTGTCGAAGAGGAATAATCCGCAGAAAACCAACTGAACACGATTTAAGGAGGAGCTCGACAAGTACAATAGTGCTCTCCCTAAGCTCAGGGCAAAACAAAAGCTAGAGGAAGCTGCTGAGAAACTGAATAGTACCCTCGCCAAGTGTTTTGAAATAGAATTTCCAGGTAGTAAGCAACCCTGCGGATATCACATTCCTTGGTGAAACGCAGATCTACAGCGTCTTCGTAAGGAAAAAAAACAGGTCACTTAAGACTAATTTAGAGACTGGAATCTTTACAGATCATTTACATTTGCTAAAAGATCGAAACTGTTGGTGAAACCAGTAGGCTGGTCAACGTCCTGAAAAGGGGAAAATCAACCAGAAAATCTGATTGTACCTATACTTAATCGAAAGCAGCTCGGCAAGAGCTTCAGATATGTTGAAAAGCCTCAAGAAAATGGTCGAGATCCATGTGCGCAGAACTGCCTTGCAAATGCATCCTCTGTATGCGATACAACACGCCTACCAACGATTATGATTCTGTGAATGTGCGCTTCAGAATCTTGTTGTCAGAATTGAAGGCGCACTAGACAAAAAGGAATATGTCTTAGGTATTTTCATTAATGTTGACAATGCATCTTTTGACGGCATGTTCAACTCGGCCAGACAACATGGCGTATACAAATCACTAGTCCTGTGAATAAGAGCAATGCTGGTGTGTAGGACACTGATTGCGGATGCTGGCTGTGGCCAATATGTGATGGCGGGGGTAAACAGGAGTTGCCCGCAAAGTTGCGTTATGTCTCCACTGCTATGGCACATATCGGTCGACTTACTGCTCATCGCGCCCAATAGTTCTGACGTCTATGCACATTGCGCAAGCATACGCGAATGATATAGCTATATAATATGTTGGATAGTATCTATCGACTATCTGCTCTAAAGTGCTGGCAGCCCTAGACGGGATCGACGATTGGTGCACTAATAATGGGCTTTCAGTCAGATCTCTCAGGACTGGGGTTGTTCTTTTTACGAGAAGGAGGAAGCTGTCTGGTTTGACTCATATAGTACTTAAAGATATCATCATCTAGTTCTCCAAACAAGCTAAGTATGATATTTGAGTGTCACCCTGCATAACAAACTTCTATGGATCAAACATGTGCAAAGTGCAAAGGAGTTATCGGTAAGACATGGGGCTTGCCACCGAGAAGAATCCTCTGGATCTACATCACAGTTGCCCTTACGTATCAAATGTATGAGCAACGCGAGTAATTTTGACAAAGAAGTATTGAAATATTGTGCTGAACATTTTTAATGAATTAATCTCTTTGTACTCCAAAATTTCTATCTTCTGTTATATTTTTTCTATCTTCTATTCTATTTTTCTTTCCATCTCATTTTCTATATATTTTTTCTTTCACTCAGTACTTTAAGGTTTACTTTTAAACCGCTACCTTACATTGTTAAATACGTTGTGAAATATTGTAAAATTTGTTTTATTTTTAAAAGTTGTTGTATTTTTATGTGGACAATTGAATTCAAATAAATTAACATATATATAAAATATGAAATATCAGGTACTATCTTTATTTACTTCTGTAGTGTTCTCGATGACTATTGGCTAATCAGTCTTATCTAACTAAATTGGTGGTTTTTAAAATATTTATGTTTGAATTAATGGATGTTAATGTGTTCAAATTGAAGATTTTGGGTTGTTAAATTCTTTAATACCCGATATTAAAACGTAGGGTCAAAGTCTTGAAGTTTATAAGCATTACCATTGATCCATTCAGAAATTTTGCAAAAGTTTTCCCTATTACGGTCAGTAGTTCTGATAAAGTGAGTTCCTTCATTGTGCAGCTATGAGTATTTATTATTCGAGATCGATTTACTCGTACTTCATCCCAACAAACTTTCCTTTGTCATTGTTAGCAGCATTGCATTGTCGAGAGGATACCGAAAGCCTTACTGCTGTTGCGGTAAGAAACTAAGTCCGTGTAGTGTTCTCATTTCCAGTTAGTATCTTTTATAAGACTAAACGAAGTATTGTGGTCATCTAGAATGCTAGTAAATGTAAGTACAGCGTTGATATCGATTTGTATACGGGTATTCGCATACCTTTCAGCGATATCCTATTTAGAGAAACATTCTATTTCTAAAGATGAACCACAAAAAGAAAAACGTGTAGCCATAAGCTATAGGTACGTAAGGACACAATGATGGAGTTTCATCTTTGCCATACTTAAACTTTATTCGAAGTTCATTTTTCATTACTTCCTTGGCTGTTCAGTTCCTCTTGCACTTCTTGTATTCACTTCTGGCAAGGAACACTGCTCTTCAACCACAGCCACTGCAACCGCAAACTTCTTTGTTGAATAATAACCTCAACTAAGGGTTGGTAGGTAAACTTCAACTTCAAATCTTTATTTCATGGAACACTTTATGGGGAATTACTCGTAGTTATGTTCAAGGTAGTTTCTCTTTCTTATGGAACTAATATATGTATATATACTCGTTTATATAATATTTTTTGTTTTGCTTTTCTTTCCTCTAAATTATTGGCGTTTGTCTCCTAAAAGGAATACGAACACGACTTTGGCAAGAGGCATACTATAAGAGTAATTCTTTCTACTTCCTCATTATAAAAATTAGTCTTTAAGACAGATACCGCATTCTAACTATCACACCATATAAAGTATGAAGCGAAGACGAAGAACTTCCAATTCGTTTACATAGATTGCAACCTAATTACGAAAAAAAAAATTGTATCTCATAGTCCAATAAAATTTAACTCAAAATCCTTCAGTATCTTTATACAAGTACAGACAGGATAACCAGAGACGATGGATAGTGATGAGTGCCAGAGGTTTAACTCACAATATCTGACATGAATCTGGATAAAAAGTAGAGAACGTAACTGAAATGGAAATTTTTCATTCTTGAAAGGATACACGGGTCCCGACGATGTGCGTATTAAGGAAAATTTATTGCCTTATGGTGTGGAAACTAGAAATGTGATATGCTGTCTGGTTGGTATTAGAACATGAATCGGATATATTCGCTTGTGCCTTTTGTGACGAGGAAATAAGTACCTTCGATTATTCTTTCTTTAAAGGATGCTGTTTGAAAGCACGTTCATATGTAGATGTACTCGTAGATATAGAACAGTGGGATTTTTCCTTGGTGACTTCACCGTTCATCTAAACGATCAATTTACATGTGTCAGAGGATTATGTTTTTTATTGAGCCAATTAATCATAAATGGTTTAGGGAAAGTATTTAAAATACTTTTGCTTTTAATGGCTTAACCGTTTGGCAAGTAAGCTATTTTTTAACGGAGAAGCAATATATTATCGTGAGCACCCTCAGTTTTATTTCAAAAACGTATTATTTATACGAGTTAAGTATGAAAGGAAAGCTTCAAATATTATTGTACCTTACTTTCTTTTTATAATGAGCGCGCGCTAACGGATATTTTATAGTAGGTCCGAAAATGAGCTAGAGGGTATACCGATGATCATTCATAGCGAGACGGGTGTTACGAGCATTGGTGGTGGAAATAGCGATAAAACAAAGTGAGACACGGGACATTTCGTTGGTGTTCGAGGGTGTGTTAATGATTGACTGACATAAGTATCACTTATGAGCTTTATAGCATGGTTTTGAATCTTATCTAGCAGGTGCAGAGATGTCTTAAGAGCACCTGATCTGGACATTGTACTCCAATTTTGGGGCGGATGAATGCCCTATATATTGAGGCCCGATCATAGGGGGTAAAATATTTCTTACATCGTTTGAGGAAACCTAGACATTTCTCAGCATTTTTGACGACATCGAATTTCTGGTCATTTTAACGTAAGTTATTACTGACACATAGCAATAAATTCCACTCTGTTGATAGCTCCCTAATTGGTTAAGCCGTTGGTATCCGAATTTAATGAGCTTAACATACGCTGCCGTTCTCGTTCTACAGCAGAAGAACATCGGCGTGAGTCCGGGAACGAATATGGAAAGCAGAGAGTACTGTCATCAGCAAAGGAATATATATAGATCATTAAAGAAAATTAAAAATTTTGAATATCAGACTTGAAACCGTCCAAGACAACTTGAATTTAACGTTCCGAAAGGTAATTTCTAATCCATTAAAGAAGTGAGTCATCGATCCCAAAATCACGCATTTCCGACAAAGAGCCTGGTGCCAAACTCTGTCAAATGCCTCAGAAATATCAAGTGCAACTATCTTGCTTTCCCCAAATTGATGTACGCTTTGGTTCCACTTTTTGGTGAGACATGCCATCAAATCACCAGTGGACGTGTTGCTACGAAAACCGTACTGCTGGTCATTGAGAAGTTTTCGTGTTTCGAGATATTTCATTAGCGGACGGTTTATCAGCGTTTCCATGACGTAAGTGCAATGGGTCTGTGGGAAGTGAGGGAAGAAGACTCGCCTTTTTTAGGGAAGGGCTGGACAAATGCTGTTTTCCATCTGCTCGCAAAGAGTCCTAAAAAGTAGGATTGATGAATAAGCTTACGCAGTGGTTTTGCCAGCGAGGAAGAACACCTCTTCAGAAGAATGGGAGATATATCATCTGGACCAGCGGATTTGTGAATGTTAAGATCTTTAAGTACTCTTGCTACTACACAAGTGCGAAAGTGGATTCGGCCCAATGAAGATTCGACGCACTCAAGTGTAGGCGGAGACAAAGCACAACCTGCAAGTGTACAACAAGCAAATTGGCCTTTTCAAAAGAGCTGACAACTGGAATTTAATTATAAATCAGCGATGGGATGGAGGATGAAGTAGAATTTCTAATATTTTTGACAGACGGCCAAAAATTTGTACTACCTTAGGGACATTGTAGTATTTTTTGCCTCAGTTTCTGCTCGTATAAGAATTTTACGTTCACACGCTTAAGAAAGGCGTTGCAGTCATTTCTGGCTCGTTTGAATTTTTTCGGTTTTCCTCTGTTGGGTTGGTCTTGAAGGACCGGAAAAACCTTTCTCTTACCCTGACAGCCTCTGATCATATCAGCAGCGGTACCCACATCGTTATCGAGCAAACATAACGATTAGTTAGTATAGTATACGGTTCTTTTAGGAATCTTTTCTCTAACTGTGTGGTGGGCGTACGAGAAATTAGCTGATATAACACAGTGGTCTGACGATCCAAGAGGGCATCTACGGTATACTTATCAGGGTGAGAAGTTAAAAACAAGTCCAGGGTGTTCTAGTTATGACTATCAACATCTGGTATTCATGTGGGCTCATTTGCAAGCTGGGTCAAGTTATTTTCCGCAGCGAAGGTCTCAAGAATAATGGCACTAGTTCGCAGGCAGTTAGCTTCAGATCTGATCTGTGAAGTTTGAGCTGGGATCTACCTGTGTTTCACTAAATGCCAAACCAGCTGGTATGTACTTACAGACGTGGACGTACGCAGACAAGTTATTACTTTTTAGCCCGCGTATATTGGCTACGTCCACCCTGAGTTCCCTGGTCATAATCACAAACAAACATAGAAAACACAAACACTGACGTTACTAAGCAAGGCTGCGAAGTGAAAATTCTGACGTTGGTTTAGCGAATCAATTTGCTGTAGGTTTTATGCTCATACAACTATATGAAACAGGGCACAAACAAAATTTTCGCTCACAATCCATCAGTTGTTACATACACTCAGTCACTGGCTTATAGATAACGCACAATAACATTAAATGTACATTGAAGTCCTTCAGTTCTAGACTGAAAAAATTATTCAGATGACATTTGATACGAATTTAACTTACTCATTCGATGTATAGACCAATTGGATCCAATACATCTGGTTCCTCAACAGGAGATCTTTCTCTTAATTATAGGATACATCGCAAGAAAGCTTCAATAAAGCAGAAAGAATAAGTCGCGGAAGGGAAGGTCTTAAATCCTTTTAATATGGGAGTGAAAGAAAAAATAAAAAAACGGTATTTGCAGTAATACGCTACATATTCTATTGTATTTAGATACGTATGTATCATGTAGAGTAAACAAAACAAGAACTCTAAACGAGGTCTATGCATCGAGGGATAATATAACGCAATGTCGTAAATAGTGTTGAATTATGTGAAAAAGGAAAGAAGTTATTGCCGATAGGCGTTAGTTAAGATACAAATAGAACTGCTTAAAAATGGACTAGAACTGCAGTGGGGAGCACAAATGAGTACATGTTTGTACTTCGTGCACTTATTACTGCATAAGAATAGAAATAACAAAGCAAATTAAGAAAAATTCTTGACATTTATTTCATGTTCAATTCTTAGCAAAAAGGTTTATAAATTAAAACGGAAAACAGCAAATTCGAAGAAAAAAACAAATAAAACAAAAACAACTCCAATTTTGCACCTTTCAAATACTTTAAGGATAGAGTTTATTTTTAATATTTCGTTCATAGCCCTTTATTACGTAAAACATTTTCTACACGTTTAGGCATGCTTTCCACCAAATGCTCTATGATTTCATTTGGAATATTCTGCCATTCCCGCTATACTCGCTGCCAAAGCTCGTCCAGGTTCGTTGGGGCTGATTGGTATTGTCCCAACCGTCTTTTCACGATTGACCACAAATTCTCAATTGGATTGATGTCGGGACTTTGCGCAGGCCACTGCATCAATTGAAAATTTTGCTCAGTAAGCCATTCCTTTACAATCTTGGACGTGTGCTTTGGGTCGCCATCGTGTTGAAATATGACTTCCTCCTCAGGATAGGCGCTTCTATCGACAAAATCGGAAAGATGAGTCTGCAAAATTTTCAAATAATCTTCTTTCTTCAATATTCCATCGATTTTGTGCAGTGGTCCAACGTGCCATCATGTGAAGCAGCCCCATACCATGACACTCTCTCCATCATGCTTTACCGTTTCTTTGACATGGTGCCTTTGAATGGTCTCCCCAGGGCGGCGCCAGCAGTATTGTTTTCCATCAGACTGAAACTGATTAAATTTTGATTCTTCTGACCACACTACACGTTTCCAGTCATCTGCTGTACAATTTCTATGTTCTCTGGCGAACTTCAACCGTGCCTTAACATTTTTTGCCGATAATGCAGGTTTTTGTTTTTTATCCGCTAAGATGTAGCTAATGTCGTGGAGGGCTCTGCTTGCAGTCCATCGACTAAAGGGTTTGTTTATTGCTATAGAAGCATCTTTTGGTGTTAAAAATTTGCTCCTTATCCATCTCCGTTAACATTTTTTTACGGCCTCAAGTCAGGTTTAGGTACAGTTCCTCGCCTTTTCTGGACTCTTACGAGTATAACCACTGATTGGCTTATTTTAAGCTGCTTTGCTATCGGTCGCGTCGAGAAGCCACTCATTGATAAGGCTACAATACGATCTTCAATATCTCGTGATAGTTTCTTCATTATTTTAAAGGGCTATGGAATTATATTTACTTATTTATTTATTTATTTTATTAATTAAAATGTTCTTGGAAAAATTCTTACCACATGCAATAAAACAAAATATTTAAAACATGCATAAACAAACCAAAAAAATGCAATTCTTACTGTAAAATTTGATATTTTTGCTGAAAACATTACAAAGTATTTTGCTGACAATCCTCTCGTTAATCAATTGCATAACTAAAGTAAATATCTATCCATTGTTATTCTTACCTTATAAGAATCCTATTTGTTATTTATCATACCTTGTTATAACTTATTTATAACATATTTATTGGAGTTGTTTTTGTTTTATCTGTTTTTTTTTCTTAGAATTTTTTGTTTTTTGCTTTGTGTTATATACCGTTTTGTTTAGAATTGAACATGAAAGAAAAGGCAAAAGAACTTTTACAATTTACTTTATTATTTCTATTCTTATACAGTAATAAGTATACTAAGCACAAACATGTACTCATTTGTGCTCCTCACTATAGGTGATAGCAAACAATTTCTATTAAATCGCAAAGAATTATTTCCGGTAAAGCGTCCCGGGTTTATCCATTTACCACATCAAAGCATCTATTGTAGTTTAACCGATGATATCGGACAGCAAATGCAGCATACTTCCACTTCTTTGTCATAGCCAGCCGAAGACTAAATTTAAAAAAGAGCAGGAAAACAAGTGAATGTGACATCACCGGTCACTTTGCAATGTGAAAAATCTGACCATTGAACGCTCGAAAAATATAGTACATTAAGGCATAAAACTGATTCAGACAGGCTATTATATAAATATTTTGGGGGAGAGATTTCCTTGAGTGAAATATACGGCGAGCCGATTAAGCCATAATCTCATCTAAACTACTTCAGCACATGCAAAGCGCGCTTCCATAGAATATATCCAACAAGAATTCGCAATGAAATAACGTTGTTTTGTCTTAAGGATATCAACTCATAGATTGGGGCCTTTACTATACGGTTAACAATTGATCCATTTACAATTCCTCTTGGTTACAAAGCAACAAATAGCCTTCCAAATATCCCAGTAATGAATTATGCCCATTTAATGACTGGAACTGGCCATGTGCAATCGAGGAGGCCCTAGACTAATTCAATGGAATCTTCACAGGGATCAAAAAAGTGCGACTGGGCAAAAAAAAATATAGAAAACTTCGACTTTTACATGGCGAGCAATAATCTTATACGAAATTTTAATATTAGTAATTTTAGGGATACATTGGATCAGCTAGGAAATATTAAGCTAACACTTCGATATCTCAACATCAATAAGATAACCTCCTTGTCTCCTGATAAAAAAAAGCATCAATCGGATTGATATTATTCCGATCCTCATGCATTGCATGCAGCACACTGTTTGGCCATAAGGGCTGCCGCAAGATCAGCTGGGCCCCAATTGATAGGAAATGTACATTGATCGGTCTTCGTACTGCGTCTATTCACAGCAACCGACCTACTTGTAATTTGTTGATAACACCGAGATATAATGCCGACAAGCCCAAGGATCCCCAAAAGTGCCAATAGATAAGGCACCACCTTGAGACAAATCGAGAACAATCAGCATGTTGAATAGGATCGGCGAATTGACCGCGCCTTGCTGAAGACCATTTTTAATTTGAAATATTCCAACAGAAGTCACATCACTATTTTTCACGATGAACTGTCTGTTGGTTAGCATATTGTAAAGAATGTACAAGAGTGGTTTACTGATCCCCAACCGAGTCAGCTTATAGAAAAGACCCTCTAACCATACGGTGTCGAAGGCCTTCTCCAAGTCAACAAGGCAGTCACCAGTACATTGGTTTTTGCCTTTATTCCATTGGATATCGGACACCAGTTTAGACGCGGCATGTGAGATATCATGTCCCGCCTTAAAACCGAATTGATTATCCGGAATTATATGTTTGTCCTCAACCCACCTAGACAGAGCTCTATTGATTACCTTTTCAAAAACCTTACTGATATTCGGAAGGAGACTTATCGATCGGAGATTCGCCGGATTGGATATATCCTTCCCCTTTTTGGGGATAGGTTGAACCACCGCCGTTTTCCAATGCGCTGGATAATGTGCATTATTCATTGCATTATTAAACAGGGTGGTTTAAATGTCTACCGCTTCTAGAGGAAGATGTCGAAGCACGATGTTCGGAATACCATCGGTCCCCACTGATTTCTTAGCCCTGATTGTATCGAAGATCTCATGGAGTTCTTCCTTCGAAATGAATGGGGGTAGGTCACCCTCTCTGGCAATGACATTATTGGCCATATTTTCGTCGTTGAACTGGGTGAAACCAGAGCCCTCGGATCGCCAGTTCCCCATTTCATTTCGAATGCAGATGTCGTGCACCAAGACGCGATTGTCCAGGTCATAATTAGGGCCAATGGTATCAGTGGCCTTGTATACTTCCTGGAAAGTCGCCCCTATAGCCTCAACCTTCTCTTGTGGATCCTCGATCACAAAAAAGTCGTCATCATCAGCGGCCTCATTTGGATCAATATCTGCTATTGTCAGTAACCATTCGTTGTCTGTCGTCCAGGCTATTTTAAGACACTGAAGGTCGTTTTGATTTTTTCTCCGAAATAGTTTATTTATTTGCGGAAACATATTCGGATTGTTGGTGTTTACAGCCCGAACCTTGTTGTTCCAATACAAACTTACAGAAATTCTGTAATTCTCTTTTATTAGCGTTTGAATATTTTTAATCGACGACTTCAGTGTCCTAATCTCCGGGTCTTGTCGGTCAGTTAACTGTCTGTACAAGTTTTTGAGTCTTGTCAGAAGTCTACTTTTCTGTCGGTGCAGTGCGTCAATAGTAGGATTGCGGAACAGGTCTTCGTTAGTCGTACGTCGATACCGCGGTATTGTAGTGTCCATAGTTTGTTTAATTGTCTCGTCCATTTGTTTTGGGTAATTGTCGATCTCCTCGTTTGACAAATTCCTATTGGACGGTGGGTGGAGCGTGTTCGAGGAGAGCGCTCTTGTCAAAGTTGCGGAGAAGCGTGTCCATCGAGTCTTACTGTAGTTGTAAGAATATCTTTGGACAAACTCCTCCAATTCCGCAATTTCGTTGGGAACTGTAATTTCGGTGCTAAAACCGCAATGGTCACTATCATACACGGATGTGCGCAGACAGTTTAGCGTTTGTAAATTCGTACCTGTCAGTCGTATGCGTTCGTCGTACAGCAGTAGATCCAAATAAGACCCGCCTCTGGGAAACGACGGGTTATCAGTCGCTGACCCCACCAATCGAGTAGTAGGTTCCCTCTAGTATTTGGCAAATTATTTCCCCAATTTCTGTGTGTAGCGTTGAAATCCCCGCCGATTATAAAATAATTCTCCCCCGATTCCAGCCTCAGAAGTCGAAGAAGCGTGTCGAGCTCTGTAATGAATAGGGTGGATTGTGAAGTATCAGGTGCATAAACAGAGGCCAAGTACAGCCGCTTTCCACTGCGGAGCGGGATGTAAATAACGACTGCCTCCAACACCCGGAACCTGCGCAACACGCCCTTGTACACTCTGTGAAATTTTATACCTTCTTTAATGAAGATCGCGACACCGCCTCCACGTTTGGATCTGGGCCGGTTTCTTCTTCTAACAATATAATTATTGTACTCCAGTTTGTGATTATCGGTTAGCTTGGTTTCGCTAGCGAAAAGCACATCAGGAGTTTGGTCTTGTAGCAATTTAAACATCGCGGCTCTTCGTTCAATCCTAATCATTGAATTAACATTCACCGCAAGGACCTTCAAAGTTTGCTCCACCATGTGCGTACCCATTACGGCATGTATTGCGTTAGGCCCGGCAGCAGCGAGTAGATCTGGTCCACCCGCTTGGCCTGTTCTTGAACCTGCTTTTGCAGCTGAGCCATCTGCCCTTGGATTGCGAGCAAGATGGCTAGCATGTTAGGTGCAGCTTCCGTTGTTCTCGGCGTTGGCGCCTGAGAAGCAGCAGTCGCTTGCTGTACCGTAGCCCCCCTACCTGACGAAATTTGGGACGTGACGGCTGGTGTTTGAAACCTGACAGGTGAACGTTTGACCTCCACTTTCTGCTGCCGAGCCAGTTTTCCTTTTTTAATGTCAGCGAACTTAGGACAACCCCGATAGTTTGCGGTATGTCCCACGTTTCCACATAACACGCACGAGAGCTGCGACCTATCGGATGCTCCATCAACACCCAGAGGACATTCTTCGGAACTGTGGTTCTTAGCGCACTTCACGCATCGAGGCTGCATTTGGCACTTCGACGCGGCGTGCCCGAACCTCTGGCAGCGAACGCATTGTATAACGCCTTCGCTCCTTTTTAGTTTTTTCCAGTGGACCTCCTGGTAGTCTAGGACATTGATACTCCTTAGACTATCCAGACGGCTTTCGGGACTGAGCTGCACCAGGAAGAACGGCAGACTCCGTTTCTCCCGCCTGGCTCTAGCTGTGGTAAATGGCTTTACCCCCACAAACTTGAGTCCTTCGCACTCCTTCTCTTTGAGCAGTGCCAGGATCTCCTCAGGATCAGAAGACGGTTCCAACCCTTTCAGCAGCATCGATTGCCGCTTTTCACACTTTGGTGTGAATGAGAAGTGCTCCGTCGTCGTTTCCTTTAGGAGCTCTTTCACTTTCGCGTAGCCCTCCACTGTGTTACAGTGGATGGCATGGCGATCGTTCCCCAATCGCTTAATATTAAAGTTACTTCCAATGACCAACTTACACAGGTCCTTGGTTGCATTCACCTCTAATTTATAGGTGTTGATGGGAGGCACCTTCTCCTTCTTCTTCGTCTGCTGCTGCTGCTGTTGTTCTCGTTGTTGTTGTTGTTGTTTCTGCTGCTGCTGCTGTTTTCTCAGCTGCTGTTTTTTCAATTGTTGCTGTTTCTGCTGCTGCTGTTGTTTCTGCTGCTGCTGGTTTTGTTGTTGCTGCAGTTTTTGTTTCTGCTCTTGGTGTTGGGATCTATCTGCTTGTACTTGCTCCCTCTGCCTTCGTGCAATTTGCCTCTGCTTAATAGCAAGCACTTCTTCTTCCAGCTTTAATATGCTGCTGGTAATATTACTTATTTCTTCATCTTCGTCTTCCGACTCAGATGCAGCTAAAGAGGCAAAGTTGTTACTGCCCCCCTCATACTGGAATTCATCTTTCTCTTCATCAGCTCTTAAAATGGCACTTGTTTTTTTTTTGGTTAAATTAGGAGGAGTTTTCAAACTCTTCCTACGTTTGATTCCTTTTGCCACGGCACCAGCAACCGTATTGTTGCCTTTTGTAACTCTTGTTATGGGAAGAGCGGAACGCTCTTCGCCATCCATCATTTGACTTCTTTTACTTGTTGGTTCCGTTTTGATTTCACTAGGAGAAAACCAAACAAAACAAAACAAAAGAAAAAGTCTTAATTCGGTCCGGGATTCGAACCCGTGTTCACTGATTCGATGCCAGACGCCGCTAACCAGCGAGCTACCGGGTCAATTAATGAAACTGTAACAAATTTACTTTTAGTACGACACTGAATCACTAAATTTATTTTATTTTAGGAAAAGTCGACACATGTGTATTCTCTCCGGAGATCTGCGAACGACTGCCGTAGAAAATGGTGGTACCCAACTTTGTATGGACAGCAGAATTTGCAAAGCAAAACTTGCATTTTCAGCACAAAATTCAAACTGAGTTTGAGTGAAAATATGATCATGTGTATGGGGATGGAGGCATATAGACTAGACACATCTAATTACGGAACTTAGCTAAATACGTCTTCCTGTGGATCTTCGATTGGGATCGGTAGTGATGCGACACCGACTTCAACTCCCATGCGCCATTTAAAGAAGAGACTACTTTTTCCATAGACTAGAAGGTACTTTGAAGTCTAAGCGTATATAATATATTAATAATACTTAAGCTCTATTGATTACAACATAACTAAATTATAAGACCCATTACCGCTTAATCTCTTAGCTATTCCAGATATTTAATTTGCGTTCAAATGAAAGTTCGACATAATTCCATTAAACATTATTCACCCACTTAAGTGGATAACAATTTCGAAGTAACAAACCCACAACTCAACAACGATACTACCTCCACAACAGGATACGTAATCCTCGGTGGAGCGAAAAAATTGTCAACGCCTTAAGGACTTAACCAGTACAAATGTCGTTTAAAAAATAACACGCAACGAATTCAAATCCAGAAACCCCATCCGACCCAACCAACAGTCAACACTCTCCGCAGCCACCACCCCGTGACGATAAGGTTAATTTATGTACCGACATCCAGACGCCTTTCACCATTTACTCTATGCACAAAGAGAAATCTTTCCTCAGCCAAAGCCAGCACACGTGGTGGAAAATTTTTTAATTAAAAATTAATTTTACCAAAAAGAACTTCTACCAGTACCGCCACAACCCCCCCCCTCCCCCTCCCCACCCCCCCACCCACCGAGACAACAACAACAGAAGGAAATCTTTTCAGAAACTTTTCATTCCCACCCCGAGATATGCATGAACTTATCCGTTCCTTCGAAAAGGGAACATTTGAGTCTATGACTCGGGGAGATCCTTTTACCTAAATCGCTTTGTCTTCTTTTGAAATGCTAAACGCATTCATTTTTAAGCTCGTACCATTGAGCTTCTTCTGCAGATAAACTCAACGGAAGGCCAGCAATTGCAAAACCGTAAAGGACTCGACACAAAAGTACCATCAGATGATGGAGTGGAATTTAAATTACTTCCAACTATCATATTATTTAAAGAAGAGCCTCGGATGTACAACTTCAATTCTCAGTCGTGGTTCTGAGCCGAATCATAATCGAAATTTTTTCATAATAAAGTGAAACGTTCTACATACATACATATTTGAGTTCCACTTCTGGCCGCCCCAGGTGATCTTGCACAATTATTCTCTGAAAACCAGGTGTCCTTTATCAAAAGACATACATATTCATGATATTATACATACTTATGTATATGTTTTGACTAGCAGAAAATACGGTAAACACCCTATGGACACCCTCAACTGCTACACATAAATGACTTGTAATTAAGTCACTGTTGGATTACACAAAACAATATACTTGACTCTTAGAGTTCTATTCAAGAATGTGCCCTTTGTCGTAGTCAGCCTCGACCCTGTGTCAGTCAGGGGGTGAATTCATAGTCTGGATCCTGCTCGCCTGTCTGGTGGGAGTGGTGTTATGTCCTTTAGGTTGTACTATAATTGCTTGCTGATGACTGCGAATAATGGCAATTGACTGTACCACGAAACAAGGATGGGGGCGTCAAACAGAAGCAACTATTTGTAGTCTCACTTTTGTATCTCTAGCGTTAATGTAACAATTATCTTGTTCTGCTACGAGCTAATTGTGCAAGAATTACCCCAAATTCTGTTGATTAACTGGTATAAAGTGGTTTCTAGTTGCTTTGCCTACTGAGGGAAGATTTTCGGCGTTTTTGTGGTGGACGGTGTTTTAGAGTGAGCTACAGTTTAACCCAAACTAGACGATGCTGGAACAGAAAGACGGTCACAGATAATCTATTTCAATCATTGCCAGTTAATGAGTGTCTCTTTTAATATACGGATGTGAAACCCAAGTATTAATTATAAAATTTGAGGAAGAAGTAACAACGACATAGGAAAATTAAGCAAGGATTTCCTCATATGATTTTTTGTAAATTGAGTTTGCAGTAAGTAGAGCTCTTCTGCGCATCCTAGAGCATCCTAAAAATTACTTCATAATATCCCAAAGTCAAAATTATATATTGAAAGAGTATGAATGAAAAAAACAAATTGCAAAACATTATCACGTGAAGTATCGTGAAAAAGTTTCTACCGAAGACCATCTTTTAAGACAACGGTTTGTAAGGATTGAGGGTGTGCGAAGTAATTGGTCCTTTAAAATTTGGCGAAATATACACAGCTATTGTAGTCGTAAAGATTTTTAATAATGCCGTGACAACAGTGATAGAATATGGCTGGCTGCTTTATTGAATACTCTATGAATGTATGGGGGATCACGCAACTAGAACAACTATATGTGTGTGCTATAAACTAAAATATCTCCTTCACTTTAATTTAATAGATTAAATTCAATAATTTATATATGATTTAAAAGTGCATAGATAGTGTACAAAACGAAGTAAGGAAAGTTATTAATAACGACATACAATCGGGATTGATCATAAGAAATCCGTACAGGTCGACCATCTTGTTTTTTGGGTCTTATAGGCTGTTCTATCAGCTGTAGCGACAATGCTTTCCTCTTTTGTCGCTGTTGTAGTTTAGTCTGGTCCAAAGCTACTTGAGGGTTTTCATTAGTAGATCTATTATTCATCTCTTTTGCACATGAGATGTGTTATATGTTAAATGTTTGCAAGTTATAGCGACGAGGAAATAGAGACCTCAGCAGGGCATTCCATAAGCGAGTTGTACGGCTTAATTTTCTTTTTGCAGGCTCTGATTACTGAAGAGGCATTTAAGATGGTTCAATCATCTACGTCAAAGTAATACGAAAAATAATCGACGGTTACTAGAAAATACTGTTTTCTTTTTTTGAGTTGTTAAAAATTGCAAAAATATCCAATCCTATTCGTTGAAACGGTAAGGACACTGAAGTGGTGGTTTTTGTTAATTGGATCTTTTTTCTAGGCTAGTTTCACATTTCATGCATATTTCTTTTATGTGGTTATTGATATTTGGTCAAGAGACTGAGTCTCGGAATTTTTTTTAAACATATCATGCCTTGATATGAGTGTAGTGAATTATATCGAATACTGATGTCCTTAGCCTCTCAACAACTTGCCATCTTGAAGAGTAATATCTTCTCAGTTTAGTTTAGCCTTTCCAACCGAACGGACGTGCACTACTCTAATTCTTACCTTCGCTTTTTCGAATTATTTTTAATCTCTCCCAATACCAATTTTCAACGCTCGCGTTCGTATTCGCAATCTAAGCCAATTGCATTTTATTTTTTTACTGACCCCACATTTTGTTTTTCTTCCGTCTTTTTTGTTCGACCCATATACTTTTACCGACCTACAATGTCTAAATTCTGCAGTAACCCCAATTGTGTAGTTATCAGTGAAATAAATGCCGAAAGAATGAATTGCAGTGGCAATCGATTGTATATCTGAGAGACTACAGATGCAACTTTCTCTTTTTTTGTGATGAGTGTAAAGATACTCGCCATAAAATGCCTCAGCGACACAATAAGCAATATTGCCACTGAAAACGTACTCTGCTTCAAGAGACTACCTCCAAACTGGATGATGTCAAGTCGTTATTTAGCCGTCGATGAGAGAACACATAAAATGAGCTGTAAAGTTTGTAGTGCGAAAATTGCCCGCGAAACGTGTAAAATTACTTGCAATGATTGCAACTGTCTCTTGCATGCAACTTGCGCTAACTTGCAACCTGCAAGTTCACAACAAAAAAGAAACAATCCAAGGAGAATATCTATGTCGTCATCATCGTGCAGTGTCAGTGCAAGCAGTGGGATCGATCCAAAACAAATAACATTGAGGGCATTCACCTTCAAATAGTGGAGATCAAAGCGACACTTCAATCTACCGTGCAGTCCATACAGCACATGCAATCGCAATTCGCTTTGCTAGAGCAGACCACCCAAATGTTAGCTGAAATAAGGAAAGAGAACGAAAGACTGAAAGTTCAACTATACGAAACAAAAGAAAGGCTAAATAAGACAGAATACCAAATACACACTAATCATATTGAACTGCGTGACGTACCGCTAATGGAGGAGGAAAATTTGGGAAACTCGGTGATTCAAATCGTAGAATCACGTTGGTGTGCAGATAGCTGAAGATGATTTCGATGTATGCTATAGAAAAAAAATTAAAGGGAAAATTTCTGGTGTTGTGGTTGTACAACTTCGAAGCAGGAGAGTGAAGGAGCGCATTTTGTCTGCTGCATACGCTAAGAAGTCACCGATTAATGCTGGCAAAATTTTTCCTGGAAGCAAGGCAAACATTTACGTCAACGACTGGCTGTCAAGCGAAACTAAGGCTCTACTAAAGGAGGCGAAAAAGGCGAAAAAGAACCATAGCTATGAGTTTCTATGGGTACGATACGGAAAAATCATGATGAGAAAAGCGAATGGTATGAAGATCAAATTTATTAAGTGCTCTGATGATCTTAATCATTTATGATTATCTAAGTCATAATTTTTTCTAAACAAAAAATAATACATTCATGTTATCACATAAGGATTTAATTGATCTTGATAGTACTAGTGCAAGTAATGATACGTATATCGGCTTAGATTTTTGCCCTTCTATTTATGATCTTACATTATGCCATCTGAATATAAGAAGTATGAGAATGAACTTTGATAGATTTTATTCGTATTTGTATAGTTCTTTCTCAATATTACCACAATTAATTATATTATCTGAAGTGTGGATTTTTAACCATTAATTAGGTAATTATTCTATTCCGGGCTATACTCCTTACCCAGCGTGCAATGAAAATTACCCTGCTGGGGGAATAATTATTTTTGTTAATAACAATATTGAAGTCGCAGAAGTCTCTGTACCCGATCTGGATAGTGCAGATTGTGTACTTTTAAAATTAAAGTTTGAAAAAACAACCATTGATATTGTCTGCATATATCGGCTGCAGTTTGTTCACAGGGATATATTCTTAACCGAACTCGAAGGCCTTCTCAACTCAATCAAAAGTCAAAATGTCTGCCTTGTTGGTGACATAAACATTGACATATTGGATTTTCCTCTGAGCTGTGATAACTATTTACTTCTTCTGTCTTCCCTGGGTTATGAATCACTCATAAACGTTCCAACTAGGGTAACTGATGTAGCGAAAACATGTATTGACCATTTATTTGTTCGAGCGAAAAATCTGTCCAATGTCTGTCCGTTTGTACTGGAATGGGATATAACTGACCATTTTGCTACTGGTATATCGGTTCCAAATCTACTCAGAAAAAATAATACTAACCTAAATCTAACCGACTCGAAAAATAAAAAATCGCTACCAGAAGTAAACTACGCTTCGTTGATAGAGAGTCTTTCTAAGGAAACTTGGAATGATATATATAACTTTACCTGTATTTCAAATGCATTTGAACAATTTTTGAAAAAGCTGTCTAACCTTATAAATGTAAATAAAACAAAAAAACTGGGACGTAAGTTCCAAAAGATCCAACCATGGATGACTGCTAATCTCTGCCAAAGAATTCGGGAAAAAAATAACTTTTATGTGTTGAATAAAAACAACTTGCATCTACCCTCCATAAAAAATACTTACTGTAAGATGCGAAAGGACATTTTCGAAAAAATAAGAAGGCAAAAAGAGATATATTATCAAAACAAATTTGAGCAAAATAGGTCCAATCCACAACGACAATGGGATATTTTAAATGATTTGCTAGGTAAAAACAGTAAAATAAATACTATAAGATGTTTAAAATTCGAAGGAGAGGAAATCACTTCGGATATTGAAATGGGAAACAATTTCAATTTGTTCTTTAAAAATGCTGCTGAAAATGCAAAACCCACTCATTCAATCCCTACAAGTACAGCCTCTAATAATTCCCTCCTTGATGATATAGTAATCTCGTCATTTTTCTTTGGAACGGTGTCCGAAACTGAAGTGTCCGATATCATATCGAAATTAAAAGTTAAAAGCTCTTGTGGGATGGACGGTATTAGTAGTTCACTCTTGAAAAAAATTAGTAGCCTAATTATTAAGCCGTTAACGTACCTTTTCAACCAAAGCTTCGAAAGGGGGATATTTCCAGAGTGCCTAAAAACATCCATTATAGTACCAATTTATAAAAAAGATGACAAAAGTGATCCTAACAATTATATACCAATCTGCTTATTGTCAATTTTTTCAAAAATCATGGAAAAAATTGATTGCGAAAAGAATGTACAAGGTTTTAGATAAATACAAGCTCTTAAATTTGGCTTTATGAAAGGTAAATCCACCGAAGATGCTCTTGTTTAATTCTTGGAGGATATTCATGACGCGTTGGATAAAAACAACAAATGTGCTGGTCTCTTTTTAGATCTGACTAAGGCATTTGACTTAGTTAATCATAAGTTATTACTCAAGATCCTTGAAAGACTTGGATTTAGGGGTAATACCCATAACTGGTTCATGTCATATCTAAAACATCGAAGGCAACACGTTCGTATAAATGAAACTTTAAGTGAACCTTTACTAAGTCCAAATGCTGGCGTCCCCCAAGGATCAGTCCTTGGACCTTTGCTGTTCCTTATTTATATAAATTCAATTTTTAAATTGCCTTTAAAGGGTAAAATTCGTGCTTTTGCTGATGATCTGGCGATCTCATATAAAGCGTCTTGTGTTGACACTATACGACGTCAAATGAATGATGACCTAGCTATACTTAATAATTGGTTTATTTTTCATCAAATGGTGCTAAGTAACAAATCAAAAGTCATGCCTTTCTCCCTCGCAAATAAATACTTCATTGATGGAGTAGGTCTTCATGTCTTAAATTGTACACATGCTAACTGCAGTGATGCTTGCATAAAATTAGAATCTATCTTCGAATTTAAATATCTAGGTGTAACCTTAGACAGCAAGTTAAACTGGAAAGCACATATAACAAACATTAGAAAATGTGTATATATAGATTTAAATAAAATATTTCATCTAAAAAATTTGGTACCTCTTAGCTTAATGTCTACTATATATTACGCACTGGTTAATTCTCGACTAGAATATGGGATTTGCTGTTGGGGTGGTGCTTTCAAGAGTAACCTCCAGCCCCTTATAACAGCTCAGAAAAAGATAATCAGGGCTACTCTTTTTAAGCCAAGATTGGAACATTCATTCCCCTTGTTCCAATATCTCAATGCCTTATATAGGACGGAGAGTTTTTTCTTCACTCAGAGTGATTCGAGGTATAATTCACAGTATTTTTTTTTGTGCTTGAAACTCTACAACAGCCAAACCTACGTGTCAGTGTTATGCCTTCATCACACGCAGAATTTTATGTCTGAGTTCCAATTACACAAATGAAAAACTGACTTCAGGATTCGAACCTGGACCCTCCGAGTGAGAAGCGATTGCTAGTACCACTACACCACGGCCACCCCCTATCTATTTCCAAGGTTCATCAACCCCAAGTGCTCCTTCACCAGATCCATCATTAGCTCACTTCATAATTAAAATAAATAAAGTAGGTAACGACGTCGATCCACCGAAAACCGAGGCAACAATTTCTCGTTTTGGTACTTCTTGGACATCCTCGGAATGGAAACAACGTCTTCAAAAACTCGACAACCACAATAAGTCTGAGGGTGTAACATTCACTCTCGACTTTTTATCTGGAACCACAAGCTCAGTCTGGCTTGTTAACTTTTTTAAGCTTTATAGAAAACTGCCAGAAAATCACATCGCTCAATAAATCAAAGTCTTGTCGTTTCAAATTCAACATTCCCCGTAAATGCGACTGGCTTTTTCGTAACCCCTCTTCAGAGATTTTCCAACTGGATGGAATGAAGATGCAGATTTGTAAAGACAACCAGATCAAGCACAAAAGAACCCTTAAACCTAGAGTTAACTCCACTCATACCCCTAAGTCACCCACCCAACCCAAACTACCTGAAAACCGCAACAATACAGATAACTCTAAGCGCAATATACAATCCAAGTCCTACCATCTAGACCCCAACTGGAGCATTAAGGTTGGCTTACTTCCCTCGTTTTCTCCACAGAATCATTTGCTTTACCCTCCTCATGTCACCCACCCAAAAGTGTATAAAGATGTCTCCCTCCCCAAAAAATCTTGTAGCGTCAGCCTTTTAGAACAAATAAATATGTTTCATTGTGATGTTCGATTTGTGTTCCGTCACTGTACCAAATCCAATAAATGTACCCCTTTTTAAAAACAGACCTTTTCCCCTCCCAATCTATCAATTGGTCCTACTAATCTCTCTTTCCGAACTTACAACAAAACCTAACTCAACGTCCCACTATTTTCGAATTCCCTCATTCCACTTTCTTCGTAGGCTCACTCTCTCCCTGTGTTCTTGTTACTATGGTGTATATGGTATGTCTCTTTTGTCGTAGAGAGTTGTGTTGACCAATGTAAATCCAGGAGGAGGTGGTGGCAAGCTTCGCTAAGGAGATAGATCGTGTGGGAGGCAGTTTATTATAGGTATAAGTTTAGGCATGAACCCACAGTTGAATGGCAGAGATTAGAGAGGGGAAGAGAAATAGGCTAAAGAAGCAAAGAAATGGGAAATTTTTTTTTTATTTAGAGAACGAGACCAATTATATAGGTCAATGGCCTTTACGGGTTTCGATCAGCTGACCAAATCAGCCGACGAAATCGGGTTTTTTCCTTTTATGACTGTCTGGGGACACAGCGACAAGGTCGTGTTGGGTGGGATTTTTTTTTTCACCCATTGGGAGTTAAAAAAAAAAAGTCGAGACAGTCGATGTCTGAAAATAGAGCGACAAGGTCGCATTTGATTCGAGGTCCGCGCGTTATTTTTGTCTGTTACGCGATATTTTATTACACGCAATAAAAAAAAAAAAAGCATTGACTGCGGCGAGTAAGGTTTTCCGCTCCGTATATACGGACAGATTCCTTTTTTTTATATGTCCACCGGGTGTCCACGCTTGTTTTTTAAAATAAAAACCTAGGTTAGCCGACAAAAAGACTCCCCGGGCGAAAAAAGAAAAAAAAAAACCATAAGCAAAGTGCCGCGGTATAACAAAAAATAAAAAATAATAATAAAATTGTTGAACTCCCCCATTTCACCTGCGCGGTGTGTAACGAAAAAAAAAACCAAAAGGGTGCGAAGTACTCGTACGATCCCCCACCCCATACGTACTCGAACTTACAAAGCTACATCGCCGACAAGAGGTGCTCCGCGGGACCACAACCTCAACAACTCCAACCACAACAACAACAGAAAAAAAAAATATTTATAAAAGTGAATAAAGCAAAAAAAAAACAAACAATAAACATACGCAATTGATAAGTGACAAAAAAAAAATTGTATTATTATTGGAAAAAAAAGTACATTTATATATACATATACATATATATATATATAAATAATAATAATAATAAATAAATCAATGGAAAGTTTTTGAATATAGTGAATAGGTTAAGTTCTGATCTTTTTTTCTTTTGAATTCATTGTGTAGAGTAAGAATAGGGTGTTAAATTTAAGTTTTTTTTTCCTTTTTTTGAATTCTATTTTTTATTATTTATGTGCGTGCAAACAAAAAAAAAATTTTTATTTTTCACATAAGCGATTCGTCGAAGTGCTGGCGCCAGAACTACGGGGGATCCATGTCTAACCGGTAAGTCCTATGCGTAATGATAAGTTGAATGGCTAGAATAAAAGTAGCCTTATAGTAGTAAAAAAAAAAGAATAAAAAAAAATAATAATAAAAAAAAAAAAAAAAATTCAAAAAGGCTCGTAGTTTTTCTCTTTTGTAAATTTTTTTTTTAATAAATCAATTATTGTACGAGTACGATAGATATTAAGTTCCTTTTTTTTGCGAATTTCTTTAAGCAAAATAAATAATATGTAATGGATTTTGCAGTGAGTTGAAAAACGGTTTTTTTTTTGTTTTAATGATGGAGTGAATCTAACGCAAGTGGTGTGTGGATGGGTGGACCGACCGTCCTTCGATGGGGCGACTGTGACCGGACGTGACGCACAAACGATGACGACATAACAAATATGACGTGACTGACTTTCCGCTGATTGTTTTTTTTTTACAGGTGGTGACTGGGAGGAATTTCTTTAGGGGCTACCATTCACAGATCTGGCCATAATGGTAGCAATTGGTCGCATCCAAGTGCGATAAGGGTGGGTTGGCCATCCTCAGCCAACAACACCCGGCTTATTTCAGGTCGTAACGAGCTGTCATCGCTGTGTGATACTGGGACACATTATTCGGTGTAGGGTACGTAGGGTTAAGTTAGCTTTAGGTTAGTTATAAGTCGATATTTAAGTTCGGTGTTTAGGGTTTAGGTTAGTGTAGGATTAGTTAGTTTTAAGCGCGAAAGTCCCGGTCTTGCACAGTGGTGATGGCACACAGATGTGATCCTGCTGTTTCTTTTCTTCTGTTTTTTCTATCATCTTTCCCTCCTCCTATCTTTTAAGTCCGTCCGTGAAATAACGTAGCTTTCTCCAGGCTATCTTTGTTTTCTCTTTTTTTATAACCCGGAACGAAAACAAAAAGGTAAGTTGAGTTGCGATGCACGGGGTAGTGGCAAGAACCTACCCAACCCGACGAGCTAGAGCCGAGCAACCGCGAGCGTGCCACTGCCAACTACTCCTGCATCATGGATGCCTCCATGGCCAACTGACTCCTTACAATCTGTACCACCCAAACGTGTCCATTTTAATATTACACCCAATCAATCTCCTACAAAAAACCAAACCTCACATCCTAAACTTCCCTCACTTTCCGCACCCTATCCGAATTTCATTCGCTCCCACATACTTAATCCTCTCTCATCCACGTTGTCTGCCATAATTCCTCTAATACTCTTGAAATCACAACCTCCACAATTCTTGACCCCTTGCTTCCTCCCGCAGTTAAACAAACCAAGAAGCTAGCCGATGTGAGAAATAACTGTCTCTATGTCCATTCTCGCTTGAGGGAACGTCGGCTATATCAACACGTGCGACCCTACCTTGCTTACTTGCATGGTACCACTCGTAGAAATCTCATGCTTTCAATCCAACAGGAAGGACTCCCCACTGGTCTCAAAGATCTTCGACTAATTTTTATCGATTTTCACAACAATTCAATACCTCTTCTACAGACGTTGATAACAATCTCTGCTCATACGCCTCTCATGTCGCTTCCAAACGTCTCTTGTATCTCCAAAAAACGCGCTCTAGCTTTAAAAACTATTATCGTCCCTAACATGCCCCACAATCCAGCAAACAATCATCTATCACTGTACTACCAAAATGTGAGGGGGCTGCGTTCAAAAACATCTTCTATTTATTTCAACTCTCAAAAGCTACCGTATGATATTTTTGCTTTAACCGAAACTAATGTAATATCTAATATCAAGGATTCGGAACTATTCGCACTTGAATTCCGTTTATTTCGCAACGATGGACGTGAAAATAATGATGATTCTATAGGAGTGGTTTCCTTCTGGAAATCAAAATTCGGTTGAACTCCGAGCTCGTCAAAAAGTTATCTACCGCCGATTTCGAATTCATCTGTGTTAAAGTTACTCCCTCCAAACACAAACTTTATATCCTCTGTTGCTATGTTCGGTGATTTTAATCTCCCCCACCTCCAATGGACTCACTCGGATGAAGAATTCTATCTTGTTGCCACAAATGCAGCTTCTGACAAAGAACTTCACAGATTGCCTCACAAACTTGCCTTTTCCAAATAAACCCAATTTCTAACTTCATGGGTCGGAAAGTAGATCTAATCTTTACAACAGATATTATGAACTGTCTTGCTCGCGAGTGTGAACTTCTTCTTTCGTAATTAGACCATCTCCACCCACCTCTACTCGTTATTTATTCATATGATAACAATAATTCCTTGAGGCTTTCAGAAATTTCCTTCCACTTCGATTTCCGTAAAACCAGTTACTCGTACACTAAGCTCAAAAATCTTCTCAAAAATGTTGACTTTTGTTTTCTTCAAAACAATAACGTAACCGCAGATTCTGCTGTAGTTATCTTCTATGATAAGATTTTCCACTGTATAAGGCAAACTACTCCTTTTATTCGACACAAAAATCCTTCGTCATCTCCTCCCTGGTATAACAAACAACTTCGTACACTTCGTAATAAGAGAAACAGGTTATGGCAACAATACATTAAATCTGGTTCTGACTTTGACCAACAAAACTACCTATTAGCTTACAATCACTTCTCCCCACTTGCTGAACAACGGTACCAAAGATATCTCAGCCAAATGCAATCTTCCATCATTTCAGACCCTAAAAAAGTCTACCAATTTATTAACACACAAAAAAAATCCGATTGCTATCCATTAACTCTAAAATTTTCTAATACGTTTTCGGATGACTCAACAACCATCGCTAATCTATTTGCGAACTTCTTTAGTCAATCGTTTTCGGCCCAATCTCTGATCCTGAATACTTTTCTTACCTGAACAACTGTTGTCAAATATCTACCTCGTCAGTTGAAATTACTTCAGCGCAGTTACTAGACGAAATACATAAACTGAAAGACGATTTTTTTCCTGGTCCTGATGGATTGCCTGGAGTTGTCTTAAAGAAAATGTGCTGATACTAGTATTTCCAAACTATCTTTGTCTGAAGGGCTCTTTCCTCATCAGTAGAATAGCGCTTTTATTACCCCTATTCATAAAAAAGGACCAAAGCACGATATCACCAATTATCCCCCCATTCCAAACTATCCTCTATCCCGAAGGTTTTTGAAAGTATTGTTTATGATGCACTATATTTTCAATGTAAATCTATATTTGCAACCAACCAACATGGTTTTCTCAAAGGCAAAGCAACGATCACCAAACTCATTGAGTTTGTTTCTAGTACACTGTGCGCCCTAGAGCAAGGAAAGGAAATTGATGTAATCGCCACGGACTTCAGTAAGGCCTTTGATAAGATTGACCTCTTGGATTAATTCCTACATTCAAAAACGCTACTATCTTGTTTATTTTAGTTTCCATTTTTCTGACCCAATTCTCGCCAATTCGTGTGTTTCACAAGGCAGACATCTTGGTCCATTAATTTCTATTTTGACTATTAACGATGTTGTTAACGTCATAAAGCAGTCCCACATATTTATCTATGCAGATGATATGAAAATCTATAGACAGATCTCAAGCCTCTCAACCTTTACAAGATGATCTTAATAGATTCTCAATATGTTGCCATAAAAACTTTCTCGAGCTCATCATAGAAAAAGCCATTTCTTACTCCCGGAGGCGTTTAACACTTCTAACCCGCACCTACTATTTATCAAATCAAAGAGTAGCTGAAGTTACTTCAATGCGGGACTTGGGTGTCATTTGTGATACACAGCTCAATTTTCGCATCCATATTGATTCCGTAATTAGCAAGGCTAACTCCGCTCTCGCATTTATCAAATGGTGATCAAAAGAATTATCCGACCCCTATGTCTCCAAATCCCTGTACACAACCATTGTTCGCCCACTTCTCGAGTACGGCAGAGAGATATGATCCCCTTACTACTATTCACATATACTGTCTAACGTAGATTTCTGCAATTCGCATTACGTGGGCTACCATGGGCTGGCCACAATTGCCCCCTATGTTAATCGACTCAAACTACTCGATCTCCTGTCTTTGGAAAAACGTCGGGAGTCCGCCGATATTCTCTTCATCCACAAACTTTTAACAGACATCATCGACTGTCCCACAATACTCTCCCAAATCTCATTTAACACCAACCCGTGTCATTTAAGATCGGCCCACCGTTTTCGTCCGAATAATCACAGGATAACTTATGGTCTTAACGAGCCACTGTGTCGTATGCTACGTGAAACAAATCGGATACGTCAAGTATTAGATTTCCACTGCAGCAGCTCAGCCCTGCGGAGTTCCCTGAATAACCGTTTTTCCTATCATTAGACCTTAGTTTTAGCAGACGTAGTAATTATAAGTCATAGTTTTAAGTTTAGTTTGTTAAGTTATATGTTTGTATTAAACATTCCAATAAACTGTCCGGGGTTGACCCGAGCCTCAAATCCAGTAGCAACTGATGTCGTCGTCTAAGCAATGTTTATCAGGTGTGGTCATCGTTTAAGAACATGTATTCACCTTTCTTAATTTTTCTTTTCTATTGGTAAAGGAATTAGACCGCCAACTGGAGGCTATTCTATCCTTGTTACCAGGATAGGAAGATCCTGGTTGATGCGTTGACCAATTGCAATATTGCAACCGTTGAACAAATGAATGCAAACTGAACTTATGTTCCACGACGAAATGTTCTCTTTGTTTCCCCTTTCCCCTACGGGTTGTGAATACAAAAAAGCTTTCTATTTTATTGTTGCGATAATATTTATACAGAACTTTAATTTAAATTTAAAAATTTAAAGCGAATTCCGCAATTATCAAAATATGGCGACTGGTATACAAAGAGCGCCAGATTTGGATCTGACCAGCATATTAGTTAATGCATTTTTGGTATAATTCATGTATAATGATTTGTAGGTTTATATGTGTTAACTAGTGATTATTATGATGGTGAGGATGAGGATGATTATGGGTAGATTATTCAGCTTTGATATTCAAATGCTCTATCATATTGATATGTGCGTTTTCTGAAAATGATGGCTCAATTTGTTTTATCATATATATATATAATACATATACATATGTATGCATATCAACATCCGCCGAAAAGTCTTCCGACTTTCCTCGAGCTACAACTCTGGATAATGCCACATAAGATACATCTTTTTTTTTTTGTGTACTTGTAACATCTTTTGATGTTGGCATATTGCATACAGCACTTACTTTTTCTGGATCCACTTGGAGTCCCAGACCGGTGAGTAAAGAACCAAAGCTATATTTTTTAGCATTTTCAGAAAGTTTTCCAAATTCTCGTCGTGATCTGCTAGTGCTTCCACCTCCACGCCTTTTAATCTAAGTAGTACTTCATGTTGGGAATTTTGAAAATTTTTAGGCGCTGATACTATGCCAAACTGCAGGAAATTCTAATATTATCTTCCCAATGGTGCCCAAAAAGTGGTTAATTCTCGACTGTATTTATCTAATTATACTTGCCAAAAACTATTTTTTGCATCCAATTTACTAACGATTTTGGCTTCAGTTAGATCCGGCAACGGGTGACAGTAGCTAAAGTGGTAGTGTATTGACTTCTCAATCGGATTAGTCTAAGAGCCCGCAGTATAGATTTGGCAGTGAAGGATAACCAAAAAATATGTACATTCATAGGTAGTATTTATTAATGTGATTTCAAATAAGGCAGTCTGGCAGTCCTCACTGATGGCCGAGGAAAATAACATCACTTTTAAAATACGAAATTATGCCCAAAAGGAATAGGGGAGTTAACCATTTAATTTTTTATTGAAAACGATAGAGCAGAATTTGCTTGCTTTAGATTCCTTTATGCCAGACGTTTAGGATGCGGCGAAGGCCACGCCAGATGCCATCAAAGTGTTTGAATTATGCCAATTTTGCATAATTAAGGTAACCATGTCAATTTTACATATAAAATAGAACAGAGTTATATTATTATGAATATATGGTTCCAAGACGTTTACGGTGCGTTGAAGGCAGTGCCAGACACCGTTAAAATAAGCAAATATTCCATTTTTGCATAACTAACATAACCAATTTTTTTTCTCTCAAAAGATAGTTCAACTCTTTCAGAATACAAAAATGTGAACGACAGACGTTTTGCGAGCGGCCAAGTTCTCGCCAGATGCGTCCAAAGTAACTAAAGTAACAAAAAACATGAAATGTACCCGATCGAAAATAACTTATAAAATTACTATTTTTGTGCGTAAACACTAGAAATTGGCCAGTAAAATAATAGAATACCCTTTCTTTTTAAATATACCAACCCCAGATACTTTACCTATCGCCAAGTCCTCACAAGGCGCATCCAAATCATCCAAACCTAACCAAACCATCCAGACCACTTAAATCACCAATCATACGTCTAATAATTATATCGAACCAATTATATATGCAGTATATGGAAAAATACAGTGAATAATAAAAAAGTACAATTGGTACCATCGGGAAATGGCTGGGTACTTCAACATAACAAACTTCAAATGAAATGGTTTGAGAGAAAAACTACACCTGTTAAATTAGAAGACATTTTGAGGGACGATAGAGAGTTGGAAAGTGACGATGACGCCATCGTCATCGTCATGTTACAAGAATTCATCAGACGAAAATGAAGACGATTGTCTTACTCAATTAAACGGTAAACAAATCATGTAATTGAAAAAAAAAAAAACCAAACTTTTGGCTGATTAGCAAATATTTATTGTTTCTAACCTAAGATACTTGAATGCGTCTGGCAAGGACTTGGTGACAGGTGAACTATTTGGAATTAAGATGGGTATTATTTTATAATTTTGGCCAATTTCAGGTGTTTGCACTAAAATTTCAGTATTTTCATGCATTTTTCGCAGTCATGTATGTTGCATATGTTTTGTTCCCCAAAAATATTTTAGATGCATCTAGTAAAGTCTTGGTATCAGGTGGAGCACTACAATGTAATGTGTTAGTAATCGGTGGAAATTGTTCTTTATTTGTTAGAAATTTCAGGTGGCTTTTCACTCTGCGTAGAAATTTGTTATTAAAATAGTATTCGGTATTCATTTTATTTTCAGAAGACCTAATTTTTTTACAATTTAACATTTTGCTTTGGCTTTTGCCGTCAGCCAGAAAAGAAGAAGAGAAAGTAATTTACAATAAATAACTTTGCTAACACAAGTTAAGATTCAAAGTGGACTTAACTTAAAGAATTTAAAAAAAATCATTATTGATTTCCCTACAGTTTTTATATATAGCTTGCATTTCATTAAGCCATAAACAATTTTTTCCCAATGAACACGTCTAATAGCTTTAAGAGTTGGACATAATCCTAAGAAATCCGAAGTGTTCTTTGATTATGCATTGACACGTGTTCGGTGAGGCATATAACTCAAGTAAAGAAGCTCACCTCTCACTTTAAAGATAGTATAAACAATGCTCGTATCTGTGAAGTAGTCATCATGAAAGTACAATTGTTGTTTTCTTTTAAGGTGCGACACATATTTGACGTTTGACTTTGTTGTGTCCGTTCTGCAAACGTATTGAACGTGCTTTCAATATTGGAAGTGCAATAACCTTCGACAAGTAACTGAAATTGATCCAAAGTGTGAACATATGCATCGGCAATACTGCCGTTTCTAGGTGCACCATTTAATTTGGTGTATTTTCCGGTAGTCTGAATATTTTCTTTAGTAAATTGCTTAAGAGTTTTTCGTCCTCTTCATACCGAATACTCCACACCTGTGAGGCATAGCACATGATAGATCTTGCCACCGCTTGGAACAGTTTGTACATATCTTATACTTGAGGTGATGTCCTTCTTCTCTAGGATACCTTTCCAATTGCAGTTGATGGCTATATTGGCTACTTTTAATTTCCATTGTAGATGCATTTCTTCATTCAGTTGGGGAGTGATAATGATGTCCGGATACTTATACTCTCGTACTACCTCCAATTCAGTGTTTACGAAAAAACATTTTTCTCTTATTGCATAAGGTCCTGTTCCACTCAGGGGAAGAGCATTAATCTGGACTTACTAGTTTTAACTTTTTAATTCCATGTGGTGCAGTTTGTTGATTATTATTTGCATCATGTCTCAAGTTTCAGCAAGCAAGACAATGTTGTACATACATACATCAGTACTTTTATATTCAAGCCGTTAAACACGATCCCCCTAGGAACGAGATTGAGAAAATAAGCGGACTTAATAAACACCCCTGTTTTACTCCTATTTCAGATCTGAACCAATTTGACGCACTTTTACCATACAATACTGTTGTCCAGTTGTCCTCGTACGAGTACATACTTTGGATCACCTAGAGTGCTTACTTTGTAGAAGAGATGGCGTTTTTGGCAACTGAATCGAATGCAGCTCTGAAATCGACAGAGAACGCATATATTTTTTCCCCGTTATCTACATATGTACCATTTCATAATACCTGTATCCAATCCGTCAGACACTGAACAATGATGCCTCTTAATATCTTCATAACATAAAACATTCGAAAAGAAAATAAATATTACTATAGTTATTTGGGTTTTTTGTGTACCCATTCTTAAATAAGGGAACGAATATGTTTCTCCTGAAACTTGTCAGCACTACTCCAGTATTGTAAATAAAATTATATAGCTACATATGTGTGTATGTGCGAGTTTTTGTATGAGTTCCTCCGTGGCGTGCTTGCAGAATTCATATGGTACAAGGTATTCTTCAGGAGTTTTATTTGAACTGCACCGATTTATTCTGGTTTTTATCTCCTGGACTGAGATCGACCTACCAAGATCAGTGTTTTCCACATACGGGAGTGCATACGTGGTTTAATTTTAGCTGGGTGGCGGGTTCAGCAATTGCTCGAAGTGTGCAGCTAATACGCCATGTTCAATCTAGAAACCTCGTACAAAGAACGCACCACTCACCATTCGCAAGCCTCCACAATGATCGGCTATCCTTTACTTGCGACAGCATCGTCTGTAAATGGACCATGTAAATTTGTTTCTTCTTCGTTTTCCAGATAAATTTGTATTTCTCAATTTCAAGATTGTACCTGGCTCTGGTGTACTTCAGAATGGAGATCCGGTTTGGCCACAAAACTCGCAAGCTGATGCTCACACATTTACTTATGAAGGTCTGCAGTTTTCGTGTGACCGTGATAGTTAATTTCCACTTTATAGAACTACTGACTAAAGTGTCGGAAACCTTGCTACTTTCGACTCTAAAAAGAATTCTAAACACAGGTTTTGCCTTTCCGATTCAGGCGCTTAGATCAAGTTCGGTGCCGGCATGAGCCCAGATCAATTTTGATTCTAACTAGAAAAACTATCAACTTTTTAAACCTCCCCTTCAGCAATGTTAAGTTAAATAAAAGAGCTTGAGAATCAAATGGCTTGACACATGACACATTTATCTCAAGATCTACTCTAATTTCTTCGTATTCGTTCGTTATTGATCAAATGGTGAAGGTCCATATGAAGGTAAGGCAGGTGGGTTTGGTTAACGTTGTTAGATGTTTCAGGTTTCCTCAGATGAAGGTAATATCCTTAGTATATATCAGTTATGAATGTAATTTATTGTTTCAAGAAAAGAACTGGTGATAAATGCAAGCTCTTTTCTTTAGTATTTTGGGTACACACGAATAAGCCGCCAGTTTCAATCTCTTCAACCTTAAGTGTATTTTCCATTCTGTAGCTATAACTTTGCAAGTGTCCTGTTGCATTTTGGAGATCCCGTACATACCATTTGGATGATTTAACACCGTAATGAACGCAAGGAAACGTCTTGGCTTTTTACAATTTGTGCGGTTTTGAGCTACTTGTGTACCACGGTAAGCTTTATGGTAATAGCATCCTACAGTAGTACAAGCTAGTCTCATCGTAATGGCTTTCAGGCCAACGCTACTGAAGAGTACTACGATTTGACCACGATGACCGGCCTGTTAGAAGGTCCTGTTGAGCATAATGTACTGTAGGTAATCCCACTAGGACTTAAAAGCGGTACCAAGAGAAATCAGGGCCCCACGGTCTTAAGTCCTCGCCTGACTTAGAATACTGTAGGTAGGCCCCCTAGTAGAGCGTTATGATGGCTGTGATGTTTAAACCTAAAATCGCAGGGACTTTCAAAAGTTGGTTGACCCGATGTGGAGTACCAAACCCTGTGTGTCGAAGAACAGGGGGGAAGACGGGAACGAATATGAAAAGCAGAGAGTACTGTCATCAGCAAAGGAATACTCGTATATTGAATTAGAAGTAGCAGATAAGTGATCATTAATGAAAATTAAAAAGAGTATCGGAGGCGGAACAGAACCCTAGGGCACACGAGCACTTATTTTGTGAATATCAGACTTGAAACCGTCCAAAACAGCATGAATTGAACGTTCCGAAAAGTGATTTCTAATCCATTGAAGAAGAGAGTCATCGATCCCAAACTCTGTCAAATGCCTTAGAAATATCAAGTGCAACTATCTTGCTTTCGCCAGATTGATGTACGCTTTATTTGCACTTTTCAGTGAGACATGTCACCAAATCAATAGTGGACCTGTTGCTACGAAAATCATGCTGCCGGACACTGAGAACTGTGTGGTGGGCATACGAGAAATTAGCTGATATAACACAGTTGTCCAATGAGCCTACAGGGGAAAACACACCTACGGTGTACTTATCAGGATGAGATGCTAAAAACAAGTTCTGGATGTTCCAGTTATGAATATCAACATCTGGTATTCATGTGGGCTCATTTGCAAGCTGGGTCAAGTTATTTTCCGCAACGAAGGTCTCAACAGGACGTCCTTCAGGTGTTGTCTGTCCAGAATGTCGAAGCCAACCTGAATTGTATATATTAAAATCGCCCGTGATCACGATTTCAACAGAGAATCAAACTCGTTAAAGGTCGAATTGCTATCCAATTTGCGGCTTCTGTAAATAAAGCAGTAGTGGATAATTTGCTTACGTAGATGGAATTTTAGCCACGTGAAGTTGAATTCTGGATTAGAACATGGATCACATTGTGGTGGTAAGTTACATCACTACACACGTAAATGGCGAGACTGCGGTGAGAGAAGAATAATGGCACTAGGTCGTAGCCAGGTAACTTCAGATCAGAGTGATCTGTGAGGTTTGGGCGGTAATCTACCTGTGTTTCACTAAATGCCAAATCAGCTGGTATGTACTTACAGTGGACGTACGCAGACAAGTGTTTACGTTGGTTTACCGAATCAAATTGCTGTAGGTGTTATGCCCTTACAATAATATGAAATAGTGCACCAAACAAGTTTTCACTCACAACCCGCTATCCATCAGTTCTTACATACTTTTAGTCACTGCCCGTACCGTATGATAAATAAATACAGCAACGGCAATGACTGAGTGCAAGCAACAGAACTTCGATTAGGAGCAGGAGATCTGGGATGCCCACACAGTGTAATATTTTTTTACTTTTTTTTCCCTCCTACACAGCACTGCACTAGTTTATTGTTATGAGTTTTGTTTTTTTTTTTTGTTATTATTATTTTTTTCTTTTTTTCGTTTGTTGAAGTGGTTTACGCTCGTGCGGCTTTTTTTTTTCTTTGCACAACACACGGGAAGTGCAGAAAATAGACGAGTGTACTAGTGCACTCATCGATGATCGACTGGGTCTACATGCCTTCATGGATGTATGGACATCCCGTGAACTTAAGTCTCCAGGACCGGTGTTCACGCAGATAATGTTGATTGATATTTAGTTGATCTTCCGAGCCAGACTCTGTTGTCGATTCGAATTCTGTAGCCGTGTATACACATCACGTCAAATTTCAAATTACGATTAGGATAACACTTAAAGTAAAGTTAGAATATACATCCAGTTGATCATAGAAACTGCCCTCCTCATACTCAGTTGAGGTTTCCACATTTGCATAACACTGTGTAATGATGATCGTACTTACTCTATTTTTGAATTTCGGTGTCATTATCCCATAACCACACGGTTTCCATTATATACATAAGTCACTTTCTTTCAGCTGATGTAAATATAAGTCACACATTCGATTCTCATGCGTTTCCACAGCAGAATAAGACAGTGTTACTGGGTGGCAATCATATTATGTATTATAGCGCTAAAATATCCATCTTGTACCGAATGAATTCCATCTCGAAGAAGTCTTTCCCGCTGAAGACATTTACTTTCGTCTGTTGGGGAGGGTTTTCACGTTCTGTTAACTCCGCCAGTATCTCAAAGACAACCGCAGTTTATCGAAGAAGGAATAACAACTAAAGCTGCAATGTATCCCACTGCGAGGTTTCTTTTTCGTGCCCAGGCCAACCAAAAGGCATTGGAAGAATTTGCTATTATGAGGTCTAGTGATAGTTCTTACCATCTAATAATTTTGATAAAACTCTCTTTTTGATAGGTATCTGCTTAAAATAAGAAGAGGCCCATAAATTAAGTAATTTGTCCTCATTCGTTATTTTATTTTTTTAACGACCTCTGGTAATCCTAATAGAATTTTCAAAAGGACAATATTGACACTCATATGAAAAATACTCAACTAAGAGTTGTCGGAAATTAAATTGATGAAGTGCGAATTTGAAGGAAGCATACGAGTAAAAGGTTAAAAACATGAATTCGAACAAGATTTGAAGGCTACATCCTAATCCGAAAATTTGTATTTAGGAATAGTGAAAATTGTTCTTTTAATCCTTGACTGTTTCAGGTAAAAGCTATTGCTCTTAGCAAGCGTTTTTGACCAGATGAGCAGTAAAAACATAAACTTTTTTAAGGAACTTCCCTGAATATTAAATATGTATATATAAATACGAGGGGCGTTCAACATATTCTCGGTATCGGGGTGAAGCTGTGGTTGTATATATAAATTGACTTATTTATCAAGTAATACTATTATTTTAGTGCATTCGTGTGAAATTTCATATAAATGTGATTATTAATTCGCGTTTTATCTCTAGTTAAACAGAATCATAATGGCAACTGAGACGATGATGGTGAAAATTGAGCATCGCGCTGTAATTAAATTTCTCACTAAGCAAGGAAAAAGTCAAAAAACTATTCATGAAGAGATGGTGGCTGTTTACCAGGGTTCCGCACCTTCATTATCAACTGTGCAAAAGTGGTCAAGTGAGTTCAAGAGAGGCAGAGAGAGCATTGAAGACGAGCCCCGCTCCGGCGCCCCGGCTACTGCTTGTACGGGAGAAAGCATCAAAGAAGTCGAAAAACTTGTTCTTGAGGATGCCCGAATAAAGGTGAAAATGATGGCAGAGATCACCAAGCTTTCAATTGGTACCATTCACACCATTCTTCATGACCATCTTAACCTTTCAAAGGTCAGTGCAAGGTGGGTGCCACAAATGCTCACAGCGCCTCAGAAAAAAGTGAGAATCGCATGCTGTAGAGAGCTTTTGGAGATGTGTAGTGAGAACGCGGACGGTGTTATGGATCGAATTGTTACTGGGGATGAAACATGGGTCCACCACTATGCCCCTGAAGGCAAACAAGAGTCTATGCAGTGGCATAAAAAAAGAACAGACTCCCCGAAGAAGTTCAAAGTCACTCCGTCTGCCGGGAAGCTCATGGCCAGAGTTTTTTGGGACTCAAAGGGAATCTTGCTCATTGAGTACAAAAAAAAAGGTGAAACCATCAACGCCACATCCTACGCTTCCACTTTGCATAATTTGCGAGAGGAAATTAAAAAGAAAAGACGGGGTAAACTCGCAGCGGGTGTGTTGCTTCTTTATGACAACGCTCCTGTTCACACGGCACGAGTTTCCAAGGCTGCTGCGCGAGATTGTGGTTTCGAAGAAATCCAACACCCACCCTATAGTCCAGACCTTGCCCCTAGTGATTATTTCCTGTTTCGAGATTTGAAAAAATGTCTTCGTGGAAAAAGATTTTCGGATGATGAAGAACTCAAGTCGGCAATAAATGGGTTTTTTTGCAGAGAAAGAGGAAATTTATTTTTTTGAGGGTTTAAAAAAGCTTATCTCAAGATGTAACAAATGCATTGATGTTAGGGGAGATAATATTGAAAAATAAAAACAATTTAAATTGAATTCGCATTTTCCTTCATATCGATACCGAGAATATATTGAACGCCCCTCGCATGTATACCTTCGAAGAACTTCGAATTGCCTAACAAGGAAAGGTCATCGTAGGCGAAACCCTGCACAATAAATGACCAATGCTAAAATCGAAAGTTTTACTGACGTTTACTTCTATAACTTACAATGTCCCATTCGTTTTAGTTAGTTGAGCTGTTCAAACTGGAATAATAGGTTTTGACAAGTTATTATTGCAGAACCAATTTTTAAAGCACCGTTGGCAATGTGACTGACATATGTATATGGCAGGCGGTTCCTTGTCGCCTTACGCGCTTATTATTTGTATTTTTCGCTTTGTTGAGAGGGATTTTTCTAGTATTATCCTTAATCGGCAGCTAAATGTCACCGACAAAGTACCCGACTGTATCAAAATCGTAAAATTTTAATGTTTACAAATATTTTCCATATGCAAAACCTAACCAACTTTACCTTTTCTAATATAATATATGATCGTGAACGTGTTGTTTACACAATAATAGTACTTAAACATCGCAATAAATATTAGGAGTATATCGTCCGTCCACATGGTGCTGGTGGTGGTGCTCACATGTGTGGGTTTATACAAAAATGTCATCTAAAAGTAACATTAAAACCATTTGGCCTGTCGGCTATTTATTCCAGAAACAACACCAAGATACAAAAATAAATGTTCGTCCACTACACACGGGACAAACAGTGGCATCCAACTGGTTTTGCCTCGAGCCCATCCGCATTCCGGATCTCTACATTGCAAATAGTAATAAAAGCCAAACGCTCTGAAAATTAGTATCATGTACTAGGACAGCGATAAGGACAGGGCAGGGACAGGGACAGGGACAGTGACAGGGACAGGGACACTTTTTGGTAGAGATATGTCTCATAAAAAACCGAATTTGTTTCAAAGGTGATTATAGATAATAACCACTTTATGTCTCAAGCTGACCCCCCCTAGTCCTTTGAGTCCTAGAGTGCACATGTGCGCTATACGAGAGGAAGGCTTTTACTTTTGTGTCCAATGTATGCCAAAAGTGCGTGCTTGCGTTCATTGTTGTTTTTGTCAAAAAATGTTTGATACCATGTATTTTACGAATGTAGCACCAAGGGTTGGGGTACGAAGGGTTTGAAGAACGATAATGTGTTGGGACTGGCAAACCCAGTTTCAAGTCCCATGCCGTACAAACTCCCTAATATTAATCCGTATATAACATATACTTGTATGGTACTGCTGAATGTTGATGAGAGCATCGCCATCCCTTTTTGTGTAAAATTTTGAGTTTAATTTTCTGCAGGGGACTTTGGGCCTTTGCAAATGTCAATGCTTCCCTCTTGTGTGCGGTTAAAGTGGGAATTTCGTAGAAATATATAACAGATCGCTCTCGTTGTTGCTAATGCTGGTAATGCTATTGAAATGTCTGTCTTGTTGATAGTCAACGGACATCCCTTGGCTCTCTACTTTACCATTTTCATATCAGTTAACCAATAAAATTAAGAGAAACAACAGAAGCAGCAATACCAGCTATATCAGAACCTAAACAAAGTAACATGTGCGAAATTTATGGAGTGGGCCTAAAACAAATCCCAGCACTTAATTTTCGTCTCTTGACTTTAGGATATGCATAGCGAGGCTTGTTGGAGCTTTATGTATGTACGAATATATGCCAATTTCTACTACCAGGCCTTTTAGGCATCAAGGCATTTTATAATAAATTTGTGAAGGCAGTCGTTCGGTAGGAACCCGATTCAAGTAGACACCCGTTTCCGTGCTGGCAGCAGCCGGAACGACAATCTTTTAACAGCAGCAAGGAACAACTTCTATCCGTATATGACCGGCCTAAGGGGCCGAAACATATTTATTGGATTACGAGAATAATAATGTAAACCTGCATCCTATGGGGTAATCTTTCAGCTTTTACCAGTCACACGGAAGTACCAGGGGAATAAGCCGGTACAGGCCGTCATTATAGTATATTATAATTTTGTCTTTGTCATGTTAAAGGTCTTGTACAAGTCGATAATGTCCTGTGTGCCACACATTTGGTGGTATTAGGACACGTCTCTCTGGCGTTGCTTGGTGTTTGGATTTCGGATTTAAACTGTTGCTTTGCTCTGCAAGTGGTGAAAATGTATAATACACAGATTTAAAATAGTGTGGGGTATCAGGCTTTTATGATGTGAGTAGCATGGAGGCATTGCGGCAGAGGCAATAAAACCACACAATTAACCCGGAAAAGGTTTATAGTTGGAAATGTTGTTAAAGAGTTGATTAAATGGGAAACAGAATTTATTACTCAAATAAGAAGCATTAACATATATCCTAATGTATATATTTGTCAACAGGAGAATACTGAAATTTTTGAGGAATTTTGATAAACAAATTTGAATCGTTTTGTTTTCAACATTGTTTTATAAAATTCCTAAGGAGAACATAGAAAACTTATGTAATAAGGTTTAATAAAGTTAAAAATTTTAATTTAATACTTGTGTCCATTATATTTATTCAAACCACTTTCCATACCAAGTGAACTAAGAAACATAGATGGATGTATTGCGCTATGTACAGAAATGCTCTCATTTTCCCAGAAGACTCCTTTTTCAGACTAACTTTACTGCCAAACAGCAAAAGACAATGCAACTTGTCCCAGAAGGTATAAACAGAGTCAAAATCCACAACCAGAAGAAAGGGTTATTTTAGGGTGACTTTTTATTGCGGCTGTATCCGTAGAGGAATCTGGTAAGCCTTCTGATTACATTCTGTTATGATTTAGGATGTTTTTGAAATTTTCTTTCAACTTTCGTTCAACATTTATGTTCTTTTAGTCTGCATAATTCCTTAAACATTGCTGCAGTATACCGAGTGCTAGAGAATGAGTTTTTTTACCTATTTAGTATACTGTTGATCTTGCTGACAGGAATGCTGCTGAAGAGCTAAGTACTCGTACATATGTACCTTTCGGGATAGCCACAATTTACATATCACCATCCATTTTACTGCCTTCTAAAACCGATCCGACAGAGTCTGACCCAAAAAAAAACCGAAATCATGCAGTTCACACCCACTCAACCAACTTATACTCACAGAATGAAATGTCATGCAATAATTTGGCCACCTAAGTTAAAAGAAAAAATGTCTGACGAAATGTCTGAAATTTAGTCTGACATATTTGTGTCACGTGGACACGCGGTGTTACTGCGTTGTGTCTCAGTGTAGAAATCAAATACTTTTTAGGCCGCTCTGTTCGCTCACAGGACCGAAAATCACTCAAAAATTATTACGTTTAAGACGACCAGGGTACTTCCGTCCGCTATAATGTGAATATTTTTTTTTCAGTCGTTCGCAGATCTCCGAGGAGAATAGATGTGTCTCGGCTTTTCCTAAAGTGAAAAAAGTGAAAAAGTTATCTTTTTAAAAATAATAACAAACTTATTAGTTGACTCGGTAGCCAAGCGGTTAGCGGCGTCGGTCATCAAATCATGGGACGTGAGTTCGATCCCGGGCCAGACTAGGAACTTTTTTTTTTTTTTTGTTTTTGTTTTTTTCTTTGGCTCAAATCGTGAAAACAAATTGCTTCAAAACAAAAAAAAATACAATCACGCGATGGGTGGTGGAGAGCACTCCGCTCTTCCCATAACGGGAGTTGGAAAAGGCAGTAATAGTGTTGCCAGTGCCGTTAAAGCCATTAAAAGGAGGGGGAGTTTGAAAACCCCTCCTAACCTAAGAAAAAAAAGGATAAATACCGTTGAAACAGCAGATGAGGTCCGTTATGAGGGGGGCAATAACAACTTTGCCTCTCTAGCGTCATCCGAATCGGAAGATGAGGAGGAGCAAATAAAGGAAATCAACATCAGCATACAAAAGCTGACAGAGAGAAAGCTTGCTATGAAGCAAAGGCAAACTGCACGCAGGCAGAGGGAGCAACTTGAAGCAGAGAGCTCCCAACATCAAAAGCCACAAGAGCAGAAACAACAACTACAGCAACAACAAAACCAGCTGAAGCAGAAACATCAACAGCTGCAAAAACAACAAAAGCTGAAACCACAGCAGCTGAAAAAACAGCAGCAGCAGCAACAACAACAACAACAACAACAACATAAGCAGCAGCAGCAGCAACAACAACAACAACAACAGAAGCAGCAGCAGCAGCAACAGAAGAAGAAGGAGAAGGTGCCTCCTATCAACACCTATAAATTAGAGGTAAATGAAACCAAGGACCTGTGTAAGTTGGTCATTGGCAATAATTTTAATATAAAGAGATTGGGGAAGGATCGCCATGCAGTGGAGGGCTACGCGAAAGTGAAAGAGCTCCTAAGGGAAACGACGACGGAGCACTTCTCATTCACACCGAAGTGTGAAAAGCGGCAATCTATGCTGCTGAAGGGGTTGGAACCGTCTTCTGATCCTGAGGAGATCCTGGCACTGCTCAAAGAGAAGGAGTGCGAAGGACTCAAGTTTGTAGGGGTAAAGCCATTTACCACAGCTAGAGCTAGGCGGGAGAAACGGAGTCTGCCGTTCTTCCTGGTGCAACTCAGTCCCGAAAGCCGGCTGGATAGTCTAAGGAGTATCAATGTCCTAGACTACCAGGTGGTTCACTGGGAAAAACTAAAAAGGAGCGAAGTCGTTATACAATGCGTTCGCTGCCAGAGGTTCGGGCACGCCGCGTCGAACTGCCAAATGCAGCCTCGATGCGTGAAGTGCGCTAAGAACCACAGTTCCGAAGAATGTCCTCTGGGTGTTGACGGAGCATCCGATAGGTCGCAGCTCTCGTGCGTGTTATGTGGAAATGTGGGACACACCGCAAACTATCGGGGTTGTCCTAAGTTCGCTGACATTAAGAAAGCAAAACTGGCTCGGCAGCAGAAGGTGGAGGTCAAACGTTCACCTGTGAGGTTTCAAACACCAGCCGTCACGTCCCAAATTTCCTACGCCCAAATGGCGTCAGGTGGGGGGGCTACGGTACAGCAAGCGACTGTTGCTTCTCCGGCGCCAACGCCGAGAACAACGGAAGCTGCACCTAACATGCTGGCCATCTTGCTCGCAATCCAAGGGCAGATGGCTCAGCTGCAAAAGCAGGTTCAAGAACAGGCCAAGCGGGTGGACCAGATCTACGCGCTGCTGCCGGGCCTAACGCAACACATGTCGTAATGGGTACGCACATGGTGGAGCAAACTTTGAAGGTCCTTGCAGTGAATGTTAATTCACTGATTAGGATTGAACGAAGAGCCGCAATGTTTAAATTGCTACAAGACCAAACTCCTGATGTGCTTTTCGCTAGCGAAACTAAGCTAACCGATAAGCACAAACTGGAGTACAATAATTATATCGTTAGAAGAAGAAACCGGCCCAGATCCAAACGTGGAGGCGGTGTCGCGATCTTCATTAAAGAAGGTATAAAATTTCACAGAGTGTACAAGGGCGTGTTGCGCAGATTCCGGGTGTTGGAGGCAGTTGTCATTTACATCCCGCTCCGCAGTGGAAAGCGGCTGTACTTGGCCTCTGTTTATGCACCTGATACTTCACAATCCACCCTATTCATTACAGAGCTCGACACGCTTTTTCGACTTCTGAGGCTGGAATCGGGGGAGAATTATTTTATAATCGGCGGGGATTTCAACGCTAGACACAGCGATTGGGGAAATAATTTGCCAAATACTAGAGGGAACCTACTACTCGATTGGTGGGGTCAGCACGATGTCATGTACAGACTCGGTCTTAAAGCGACGGATAACCCGTCGTTTCCCAGAGGCGGGTCTTATTTGGATCTACTGCTGTACGACGAACGTATACGACTGACAGGTACGAATTTACAAACGCTAAACTGTCTGCGCACATTCGTGTATGACAGCGACCATTGCGGTTTTAGCACCGAAATTACAGTTCCTAACGAAATTACGGAATTGGAGGAGTTTGTCCAAAAATATTCTTACAACTACAGTAAGACTCGATGGACACGCTTCTCCGCAACCTTGACAAGAGCACTCTCCTCGAACACGCTCCGCCCACTGTCCAATAGGAATTTGTCAAACGAGGAGATCGACAATTACCTAAAACAAATGGACGAGACAATTAAACAAACTATGGACACTACAATACCGCGGTATCGACGTACGACTAACGAAGACCTGTTCCGCAATCCTACTATTGACGCACTGCACCGACAGAAAAGTAGACTTCTGACAAGACTTAAAAATTTGTACAGACATCAGTGTCCTAATCTCCGGGTCTCGTCGGTCAGTTAACTAACTGACCGACGAGACCCGGAGATTAGGACACTGAAGTCGTCGATTAAAAATATTCAAACGCTAATAAAAGAAAATTACAGAATTTCTGTAAGTTTGTATTGGAACAACAAGGTTCGGGCTGTAAACACCAGCAACCCGAATATGTTTCCGCAAATAAATAAACTATTTCGGAGAAAAAATCAAAACGACCTTCAGTGTCTTAAAATAGCCCGGACAACAGACAACGAACGGTTACTGACAATAGCAGGTATTGATCCAAATGAGGCCGCTGATGATGACGACTTCTTTGTGATCGAGGATCCACAGGAGAAGGTTGAGGCCATAGGGGCGACTTTCCAGGAAGTATACAAGGCCATTGATATCATTGGCCCTAATTATGACCTGGACAGTCGCGTCTTGCTGCACGACTTCGGCATTCGAAATGAAATAGGGAACTGGCGATCCGAGGGCTCTGGTTTCACTCGGTTCAGCGACGAAAATATGGCAAATAATGTCATGACCAGAGAGAGTGACCTACCCCCGTTCATTTCGAAGGAGGAACTCCGTGAGATCTTCGACACAATCAGGGCTAAGAAATCGGTGGGGACCGATGGTATTCCGAACATCGTGCTTCGACATCTTCCTCTAGAAGCGGTGGACATTTACACCACCCTGTTTAATAATGCAATGAATAATGCACATTATCCAGCGCATTGGAAAACGGCGGTGGTTCAACCTATCCCCAAAAAGGGGAAGGATATATCCAATCCGGCGAATCTCCGGTCGATAAGTCTCCTTCCGAATATCAGTAAGGTTTTTGAAAAGGTAATCAATAGAGCTCTGTCTAGGTGGGCTGAGGACAAACATATAGTTCCGGATAATCAATTCGGTTTTAAGGCGGGACATGATATCTCACATGCCGCGTCTAAACTGGTTTCTGATATCCAATGGACCAAAGGCAAGAAACAGTGCACTGGTGCCTGCCTTGTTGACTTCGAGAAGGCCTTCGACACCGTATGGTTAGAGGGTCTTTTCTATAAGCTGACTAGGCTGGGGATCAGTAAACCACTCTTGTACATTCTCAATAATATGCTAACCGACAGACAGTTCATCGTGAAAAATGGCGATGTGACTTCTGTTGGAATATTTCAAATTAAAAATGGTCTTCAGCAAGGCGCGGTCAATTCGCCGATCCTATTTAACATTTATACAAGCGACTTGATAGGTTCACTTCCCCATACTATTGCGTACGCAGACGATGTGGTAGCGTACAGAACAGGTCCAAAAATCGAGGTCATTAATACTCTCTTGCAGCGTGACTTCGATAAGATAAGACGATTTTGCGATGACTGGAAGTTGAAAATCAACTTTCAGAAGTCGGAAACCATTCTCTTTAGGACGCCGTTGTCTAGAGCCTCTAGGGATACCAGAAAAAATTGGAGAAAGTTCTCGATTATTGGACAACACGGACAGACTCTTGCCTGTCGAAATGTAGTCAGATACCTTGGAATCTGGCTAGATCAGTTTCTGTATTTTGGCAAAAATGTAGATGCTGCTCTGGCCAGAGCTAAAGGTGCTTTTGCCCTTACAAAGAGACTGTTTTATAGCAGCCAACTCGATGCGAGGGTAAAGGTAATCTGCTACATGGCCCTTATCAGGCCCATGCTGGTATTTGGTTGTCCCGTGTGGTTCAATGTACGAGCAAGCTTAATGGAAAAGATTCGGGTGTTTGAGAGGGCTTGTCTTAGGGCTTGTCTTCGCTTGTACAGAACACCAGAATCGGAGTACAAGAAATTTTATCCTAATGAGGTCCTTTATAACAGGGCGAACCTAATACGAGTGGACAACTTCGTAATTAAGCTGACTCGAAGGCACATTGCAAGAGCAATGACCTCGACGAATAACCTGATATCTGGGGCTTACTACCCCAATTACCTTTACCACGAGAGTGTGCGCTTTGACGGCTTCGTTCCACCGGAAGCATTCCTCTACCTTGATCAGATAGGGTTGATCCAGGATAGATCAGCGGTGCCGTTAATCTTCCATGTCGCTCGGACAGCTGGGAACTGGCGACTCAACTACGACAGAGACGTCGCACACGGCAGTGTGGATCGCCTCAGGTTCAGTAGGGCGGTGGGGAATCGCGATATGAGGGATGTCGTTCGGCAGCACCAGCATTTCTGGTGGTTGAATGATGGAGAAGATGTTTTGTCGTCGTTTCCGTCAATTACGGACCAGCCTCACTAATGAGGCAGGGCTGGCCAATGTATTTGCTTTGTAAATAGCGATGGCCAGCTTACATAGGTTTAGGTTAGCATTTAAGAAACATATACATATATCAGTGTATACAAAGGTGTATACTGATATATGTATATGATCGTGTATAATGTCTATGTATGTTTATGTGTGTATTGTGCATTTAGGTTAGGTAGGCTAAGGTTTATTTTAAGTTAGATACTAAGCTTTTATAAAAAATAATAAAATGTCCATATGCTAAGTTTTTTGTTATAAATTTTTTCTTAGCCCTAAGTACACAAAATAAACATTTATAAATAAAATGTAAATGAAGTCGAAAGACATAGATATAAGAATTTAGATTAGCTTAGAGTGCCTGTGTGGGGCCAGTAAGTTAGTATAAGATTGTTAAGTAATTGTAAGCTAGCATTTAAGCATTTTTTGTTAGTATGTAAGAGTTAGTGATTAAGTAAATAAAATGCATTCAAAACTAAAAAAAACTAAAACTAATGTGAATATTTTGTCAACAGTGAACTTCTCCCATTGATTGTTAAGAACTGATTTTGGAATTTCACATAATATGTGAGACAAGCTCTTAGGCGTAATATGTCTCTTTAGTTAGCGCATTCAAGAGTTTCTTTTAGATCAAGTAAAGGTCATTTATCACGAATGTATTCCTACGACCAGATCATGGAAATAAGGCGGTGTTTAATTTCAACCAGGTCACCTCTTGCTGCCTTAAATAGTGCGTCAAGGAGGCCATTCACTTTAACAGTTTTGTAGTCCTTATGTTTAGATTTTGTTTAATTCATTTCATTTGGGTGAACTGAAATCTTGGTTTTCATCCTCTTCTTTTTTCTCAGGAGAAGCTATTGTTTTTCTCTCCTCCTTTACTCGAAAATGAGATTTATTTTTCGTTCATTAGTATGCCACATCAGGCTTTTAGCGTTTGAGATCTGGAAAGCTAGCTTGAAATAATTTTAAGCATCTGATGATAGAATTCTAATCCAGCTTAGGGGTAAAAACTACGATTAACTACTATCAAGTTTCGATGTGGGATAAGTGGATGGCCGCGGCTGAAATTGTAATGAACTGGCTTCCAAATGGGAAGTTTCTGTGTTGGAATCTCAACCGCGTCTGAAAAACATTAATTTTTTCAATTAACTAAAATCAAGTAAGGTAAGTAGTTGACTAGAAATCAACAACAAGCCAAAAACCACTAACAATTTAGTCTCCCCATAAAATGTTGAATGCCACCCAAGGAGCGAAATAACCACAGAGCCCAAACATCTTTCTTTCCCTTTCTATCCCATTTTCCAAAAAACTTAACACATGCTGAAGTACAATATTATAAGTGAATTCATACTCACTTGTGTGTTAAGTTTAAAAAAAATTATGTATATATTCTCTTTTATTAAATAAGGCAGCGAAGAGATTATTAGATCTAGGTCCCACTTTGACCTATTGGCTAATGTGATGCCACGTGGATCTGTGATCCTCCCACTCTTGGAACGAATTTAAGCTTCTGACGAAGAGTAGAAGATGTTTATATTATTTAGATCGCTTGAATCATTGTAGAATAAAGCTCCTACATACGAGTATATATTGTATCATTCTTTGGGAAACAACTGGATATGTACAGAGAAGGTGGCGGATTATTTCCTCCTCCTTCTCGTCAATGGAGCTTCTGCAGAAGTCGTTTGTAAAAACGCTAAGCTTTTCTTCATGCTTGTCTATAAGACAATATCCAGTAATGACATTTACGATAGCGCTGAGATGCTTCATATTTAGAAGATCAAACTTTTAGAGGGATTCATATCCAGTTCCGGTCATTTGTTTGATCGCTAGATATGTTGATCTAACAGTCCTGGTCAGGTTTGTTCTTCTAATAGCGTCCAGTTTTAGTTTTAGTTTGCACGTAGAGATTGATATATCGATGCTATCATTTAAAGGTAGGTAGAGTGGTTCTAATTTATTTTCAAGTTCGTCGGCCCTACAATACCTCTGGAATACCTCTGTTGCCCACCACCCAACATAGATGGATATTGAACTGGTCTGCCAACTATCTGGGAGATGATCGGCAGTCAAGAGCAGTTTTAGAGATTTGAGGGACTAAGTACAGGGATTTGATAGAAGAATGACTATCTGAAAAATTGTAGATATTGTTTGCAAATACCACATTTCCCTTCAGCCAGGACAGGACTTCCTCAATTGACTTAGAAGGCGAAAGGAGAGGCTTAGATTAAGCTTTTCTTATAAAACACCGCCACCAACCCGCTATCAGACTTGGATCCATCTGTATAGAAATGGATTGACTTTTCGTCCATGAAAGCATTATCATCCTAGAAATATCTAAAGGGGATGCTTACATGAAAATCCTTGTCGAATCAATATTGAGGCATAATATAATCAATATTATCTGGAAGTATTCCTGGTGTAAAATATTAAGAATATTATTTATTATTTATTAATCTTATTGAAATGCTAAGAATATTATCTTAAGGACTACAGCGAGAGCTTCGTTGGCTTTCTGCTAAGACATACATAAATCCTTGTTTTATTTTTTATTTACGATATACTGTACTAAAACACCTGGGGTGTTCAAAGCAAAAATATTTAACCTTCATCGGTTCCTTGTGTAAATTTTACACACTTTTGAAATTCAAATTGATATTTTTCAATACCATTTGATTTAATTGGACAATAACTTCGGCTCAAGTTATAAGTTATCATATAAGAAATTTATGTTTTTATTAAAATTTTTTTGAAAAGATGTCGCTAAAAGGCTGTACAAATAATTTCCTTAATTGGTACCTTTGTGTAAAATTTACACAACAGTACTTGTGTGAATTTTTTTTGTTAGATCGTTAGTTTTTTATTGCGGTTTTTTATAATTGTCGTTGGCTGTCATTATTGTTAATTGGTTGGATATCTAGAGTTTTCAACTCTAAGTACATTTGGAAATTCCCGGTAAGTAAAGCAGTAAAAAGTATCGGTACATTACATAAAACCTAATAAAAGGGATATGTATAATAAAACGAACGCTAAAACGAGGAAATTCCTGATTGAATTATAAAAACCCTTTTTTGCGAAAAAAAAACAGGAAGCAGGGGTAATTAGCATTCCATTGGCGTCCCATTACAAGTTTTTGAAGTAAAGAGAATATAAATTGCTTTTGAAATAAAGAAGAGTTATTTTAGAAAAAACGCTGAGTGATTCAAATCGAAAGTCAGATTATTTATAATAAAGTTTTAGTACAAATTCAAAAAATATTGAAAAAAAATGGAATTTTCTTATTTTGATCAATACGGAAGTGATAGTGAGCCATATGCATCAGATGATGACAATGACTATATTCCAAGTGGGAGTGAAGCTAACAGTGAAGATAATTATGAAAGTGATAGTTCCGATATTGAGTATATCGAACCTGAGATTAGAGAAGCCGCCGTTGAAGAGACAAATACTCGTATATTGTTACTTTCTAAAGATAAACGCATTCAGTATTCTAAGGATGCAATGCCGCTTTCTTGTTGTAGGGCTTGTTTTTGGTTAACGACTTTGAAATTGACAACTTTTCACAGCTCACCAACTTGCTGCTAAATTGAAAAAACGTCAAATGACTTTACTGGGTACCATTCGAAAGAACCGGAAGGAGATACCACCTCTACTAGTTGATATGAAGAAAAAACCTTTACAGAGTATGTTTTTGACCATAATCTTCGTGCTTGTATGTTATCTTATGTTCCCAAAAAACGCCGATTTGTCACACTTCTATCAACTTATCATTCTTCTGTCGACATCGACGATAATGACCCTAAAAAAAAAAAAATTAAGTTTTACAACCGAACAAAAGGTGGAGTCGATGTTTTGGACAAGTTGGTTGGGACATATCGATGCAAGAGAAAGGCCAATAGAGGGCTTGTTGCTCTTTTTTGCAACATGATAGATATATCAGCTTACAACGCGTTAATTATATGCTTGAAATTAAATCCAGAGTGGGAAATTGCTAAAAAAAAACATTAGAAGAAGATTGTTTTTGATTGAACTTGGCCAACAGCTGTGTTTTCAACATATAAAACAACGGAAGTCGATGCCACGAGGTGCAAACGCTATAGCTGTCGTTAACAGAGCGCGAAATTCAGATATGCCATCAACATCAAGCTCGGACCAGATTGAACAAGCGCAAAGAGCAACAGATCCACCACTTATTGGATTACTACCACTGAGTCATCAAAATGTAACCAAAAAAAGGGGTCGATGTCATATGTGCCCATCGCTAAAAAATTCTAACAATCATGCCACACGATGTGATAAATGTGTTTAATATGTATGTCCAAAGCACTATTTTGAAGTTTGTGAAAAATGTGCTCTTTGATTCACCTTCTTCAAACATATCTAACATTTTAATGTAAATATTTTCTTTTTTGCAGTATTTTAGTTTGAAATTGCATTTTATAATAAGCCAATAAACGAAATAATGTTGAAATAAACAAGAAGTACTCCTGTTTGGTGTTTATGCATAAAAATAAAAAAAATGTTCAATGAGTGTGTACATTTTACCCACAAGGAACTCATACGTTGCTCTAAATGGGGTACCTCTGAGGGTTAAACTTTAAAATTTTCAATTTTCAATAAAAATGTTTTTAATTTTGTTACAATCAGAAGTTATATGTTTAATTGTTAATGTAGTGTTTACAGGGCAAAAATGGAAGATTGGTGGTGGTCCTTTGTTGGAAAGATTGTTGTGCCTTAATCGTGTGTATCCCACACGTAGGCGTAGGAAACATCTAATCATTCTAGTTGTAGTGTTCATTGGATATATAATAATTGAGAAGTCGCATTTGGATTAATCGCAGAGTAGTGATATTGATATTCATTGCATGTTTGAAGCTTTTATTGATCCCAGTGTGTTTGTATTAATTTACCCTAATCTTTTCAGTCGGTCGGGTCGGTATTGGAGTCCATTGAAACTGATTTAGCTCCAAGGTCAGCTGATTCGCTACTTTTTGTACCAATGTGAGCTGGAATCCATATGATTTTGATTTTTGGTTGAAGCGAGATTGTTATTCTCCAATCTGTGTGATTACAGGTGAATGATGTTTGTGGTTGCCTATAGCGCGAATAACAGAGAGGCTCTCTGTGAAGATGACAGTTTTCTTGATTTGTTTCGCAGCAATGTGAGCTGCTTTAAGAACTGCTAAGGCTACTTGTATGGCGAAGCGAATTCGCGGTACGCTATGCGATGCGATTCGCTATTAGAGATTAAATACATGCATACATATGGAAGTGTTCACGGCGAAGCGATGTGGCGATAAGCAAATCACGCGACTTCGAACGACTGCCAGCGACGAAAAACCGGAATCAAAATATTTTGATTCAGTTTGGCGAATCGCTCGTGCAAACTGGACACGTTCATACACACTGTGCGGGAAAATGAGTGTTTGTGGAATTTTCGTCATCCAGATTATCACAACAAAATTATTAATAGAAAGTGTTGGGAGGATGTGGAAGGAAAATGCGGTTTAGAATGTAAGTAAAGAAATTATTATTATTAAAATAACAAGATGAACAGTCTGTATAGTGGTGTTTATTGGTTTTCGGTAATTGCGATACTTTTCAATACAAAGTACTGTTTAAAATTATTTCTTATGGACTCGGCTGCGTGCGCACTTCTATTATGTTGTCGTTGTGCATTGATTCTACCAAGTAGATTTTTTTCAATTTATGAAAGCGTCTTGTGTGCAGTAAGCAAATGGTTTTTACAAATAGTTCTGCGGTCTGGATGTCTGTTTCAATCGATTTTGCAAGTAAACGCCATTTGCTGTTAATTATGCCAAATGCGCATTCTATTGTTCTTCTCGATTTTGAAAGCATTGCATTGAAGAGTTCAGCTTCATTGTTTAAGTTTGCTTTTGAATATGGGCGTAAAAGATATTTTCTGAGCGGGAACGCCTCGTCCCCCAGCATTACAAATGGTGCAAGAATAGATGAGCCTGGTAGGTTTCGTTCTTCTGGAATTATATATTCCCCCGATTACATTTGTTTACGCAAATTTGAAAATTCAAAGATACCCCCATCGCTCTGTTTTCCATAGGCAAATTGGGGCCTATGGAAATAAACTTGTAGTCAGCAGAAGCAATGCCTTGTAATACTATTGAATAAAAGTGCCCATAGTTAAAAAACATGCTACCGGAATGTGGTGGACATTTGCAACGAATATGCTTGCCATCGATGCTTCCAATGCAGTTAGGGAATCCGCATTTAGAGTAAAAAGCGTCTGAAATTTTTAATAAATCGTCTTCTGTTTTCCGACCCAAATGCTTAGACACAAGGGAATTCCATATAGCGGTACACACTTCTTTTACAACCTTGGCTACTGTACGAATTCCCATACGATGGGAAAAAGCAAGAGACCGAAATGAACTTCCAGTTGCTAGAAACCTATGTATATCAAAAATTACAAAAAGAATTTTTTATTTCAATCTTTTTTCATAATTAATTATAATAAAATTTAATTTTTAGTTCCAAAAAATGGGAAAACCTGAAGGACACATTCCGAAGAGAACTTCGTAAGGAAAACCAAGCTCCCCCCGGTAGCGCCGCAACGAATACATCTAAATGGCTTTATTTCAAGGAGTTGGGTTTTCTCAAGAACATTATTGAGCCGGGTATAATGTCGGGCAACCCTCAACGCCTGAGGAATCGATGGATAGCGAAGTGCAAACGCCGTTAGTTCTGCCTTTACCCGAAACCCATCCTAAAAGGGGTATAAAAAGACAACAAGTGGCCGAGTCTGATTTTTTAGACTTAAAAAGGAAGAAGCTTCAAATCTTGGAAAAGGAGATTGACGATGAAGCTGATGATTATCATTATTTAATGAGTTTCAGGAAATATATGAAGAAAATGAACAACGAAAAAAAACTTAAATTTCGAATTAAAATGCAGGAAGTCCTTTATGACATAATTTATAGCGACTGACCAACTTCAAGCGCCATTTCGCTCAAAAGTTCGAGTCCTTCGAATTTATCAGCAGATAACATGTTTTTCTTGTCTGAGAATAAAAAACAGTAATTACTGTATTATTATTACTAATATAATACTTAATTTTTTTTTTTAATCATGTGAACTAATATTATGAATTTTATTTAATAAAAAAATTAATTATCTAACCTTATAGCTAATGAAAATCTTTCCGTTGCATCAATTGGTGTTTCCTGGAATCTAGAGCTTTTTTTGTATCTGTGACGATATCGCTTCCAAGATATAGTCAAAAGTTTCACTGTTCATGTGATAATACTCTTTAAATTGTTTAGGAAATTGTTTGAGACATGGGTGCAAATGATGAAATTGCCCATTATGTATGCGTTCTTTATTAATAGGATGAATTTGAACTCTCTTTTTAAAGATTTTAAAATATTTTTTTCGGAGTATATAACTATTTTCCAATAATAAAAAACGTCTTAATTTGGTACGCATCATGTTCAGTTTGTCACGAACAAAACACTAATGAAAACAGACAAACTCCCTGCCATACATACTAAATAGTTCACATTCTGTCCACTCTGCCAGAATCAAAACACCAATGAAACCAAGGGAAATCGCTTCGCCATAAACACTCAATCGTTTGCGGTTTCGCTAGTAGCGATGTCGCTTAGAATCGCGTGCAAAGCTGTTGCATCGCGCGACGCGAATTCGCTTCGCCATAAACCTAACCTAAGGCTTCTACAGAGAGATAGATAAATAGATTGGGAGCTTTCCTGCAGATAATGTTACACCACTTTTATTCACAGTAGCCATACCAGTACCCTAGTCGTTTTTGGCACCATTTGTATATACCTATAGAGTGAAGGTAGAGAAGGTATTTTTCATATCTCGTAAGATATGTTTGGATACGCTGATGATTATTGCTTCTTTCGGTAATAACCAAGGAGGGTTTTTTGGAATTGGTATACTCTAAACATTTGAGACAATTTCGAGTTCACTTGCAAAAGATGACGCTTTATGTACTTAAAGTTGATGGAATATTTAATCAACTTCGTAAACGGAAGAAACATCGTGATGAATCTACACAACAAGGAGCAGTTTCTACCAAAATGTTTACTGTCGAAACTCAAGAATACGGAATCAACATATTGCGGAGTCAATTCTACTCCACTGAGTATATTGGGAAGTATAAGTAGCCGCGTGGTTTATGAAAATAATTTTGTTGATTTGAAATTGCTTTTTGTCCAAAATTTTTCAATAAACTATCCTGCTGTAGAGATTTCTTCAAGTAGGCGGGTCTGGCACTTCAAAGGAAAATATAATTCAAGGTCGACGCGAATCAAGATCTTCTCGGAGCGTGTGACGGTCACCTACAATCTTCGAAAAATCCTGATGAAGGCACCAACACGGATGATCAAGACTACTTAAATTAAATAACAAAATTTTGAATATCGACACAACAGATCAATGTAAATAGTACCTTATCGGAAGACATAAAGGTAAAAGTAAGAGCAAAAGTTACTCCCGCATATTATTCAAGTAATGATAAACAATTTGGAGTAAAAGGTTTTCCAATAAGGATTTGACAACTTTTTTTTTAAATAAAACGCAAGCCATTTGAGATATTTCAAAAACTTTATTATCGGCTTGAACATTTATGTTCATTTATGAAGAGAATGGAACTCGACTTCGTTTATATGGCCACCGCGGGCACGTTTGCAGTGGTCGATTCGTTAGACCCAATTTTCAACGACTCGGCCATACATTTCGGCCGAAACGGCCGCTATTTCGCTTTCAATATTGGCTCTGAGCTCTTCCAACTTCGTCGGAGTGTTGGCATAAACCAATGACTTAACGTAGCCCCACAGAAAATAGTCAAGCGGCGTTTAACCGCACGAATGAGGCGGCCAATGGACTGCCCATTTCTTGAGATAACACGCTCACCATACTTACTCTTCAATAAATCGAATGTAGAGTGTGATGTGTGGCTTGTGGCATCATCCTGTTGAAACCACATGTCGTCCAAGTCCATATCTTCCAATTCGGGCCAAAAATAATCGGTGATCATGGCGCGATAACGCTGACCATTCACAGTAACGTGACGATCGTTATAGTCCACGAAAAAATATGGCCCAATAACGCCGCCGGCACGCAAACCGCACCAAACAGTTATTTATTGTGGATAAAGTGGTGATTCATGAAGCACATGTGGATTTTCACCCGACCAATAACGCATATTTTGCTTATTGACGAACCCATTGAGCCAAAAATGAGCTTCGTCACTGAAGATGATTTTGCGATGAAATTCATCATCTTGGTGCATCTTCTCCAGAACCCAATCGGAGAACCTACGTCGCTTCAAATGGTCCATCGACTTCAATTCTTAAGTCAGCTTGATCTTGTATGGGTGTAAACCAAGATCCTTACGCAGAATATGCCATAATGTGGTCTGAGCGATGCCCAATTCTTGAGAACGCCGTGGAATTGACTGATTTGGATCGTTTGCTACGGACGCCTGAACGGCAGCGATATTTTCGACACTTCTACCAACCCGTTGTCTCGATATGGCAATATCACACAACGAATATATAGACTCAAATTTTTGCACTAAACTTGTTATTGCCTGTTGACTACGGCGAGAATTACGACCGAAAATTGGAGTTAACGTTGCTGTCACTGACTCCGAATTTCGGTAAAAAAATTTTATAATTTGCAGACGTTGCTCGTTCGTGTACTTTACCATGATGAAAATATTGAGTTTACTGAATAAATTGACAGTAACAGTTTGATGATTAGTGAAAGAGTGCGTTCACAAATTCAATTCAAAGTTGTCAAGTCCCTATTGGAAAACCTTTTAGAATCCGATTTTAAAATGAAAATTTCGCTATCTGGAGATACTCCTTTTTATTGTCCACCTAGAAGACTACCTTATGTACTTAAGGTGGAGCTGCACAAAATTTCAGATGTTTTGATTAAGCAGGGAATAATTCGCGAATCAACTCAAAAAATAACAAAGAGTTAAGTCTTTCTTTTCGTTGACTTTCGCGATTTGAACAAAATTACTTTGCGCGATAATTATCCGTTGCCGATAAACGAAGATTATATAGATCGCCTTAGAAATAAAAAGTTTTTTCCACCTTGGACCTGAAAAATGGTTTTCACCACGTTGAATTGTCAGAAGAATCAATGAGATTTACTTCTTTTACAACCCCCTTGTGGCAATACGAATATACTAGAATGCCATTTGGGCTGAAAAGTGCCCCGTCGGTTTTAGAAAGATATATGAAACATGTTTTTGGATGACATTCTCATTGCTACGTAGACTATTGGGGGGCTGTTGGAAATTCTCAAGGAAGTGGTCCCTATTGTCGTTAACAAGGATTTACGCTTAAGATTTGAGAAGTGTACTTTTCTCCAAAATGAAATAGTATATTAGGAGTACAGAATTACCGAAAATGGTATTAGGCCGAACGAAAGCAATTTAGATGATATCCAAAATTTTCCGATATCTTCTAACATCAAAGACGTTCAAAGTTTTCTAGGATTTTGTTCGTATTTCAGCAAATTCATTAAGAATTTCGCTAGTTTTGCAAAACCTCTATATGATCTTTTAAGAGGTAACAAACCATTTATTTTTGGTGTTAAGGAAATGGAAACTTTCAAGTCTTTGAAGGGTAAGTTAATTGCATCACCGGTGCTAGCAATATACAGTCCGCACTATATTACGGAACATCATTGTGACGCGAGTAGCACTGCATTCGGGGCAATTCTCATGAAAAAACAGTTGGATGGAAAGTTCCACCCAGGAAGGAAGATATCATAGCTACGAGCTGGAAACGCTATAGATTATTTATGCCCTTAGAAGGTTTAGAGTTTATTTAATCGGTATATGTTTCAAAATTGTCACTGACTGTCAAGCGTTGACGCTTACGCTGAAGAAAAAGTCTCTGAATCCGCGTATATCGCATTGGGCTTTAGAGATGCAGTGTTTTGACTATGTTATTGAGCATAGGACACGAAGTCGGATGACTCATGTTGACGCCTTGAAATGGTTCATTTAACATCTTGTATGATGACGACGAATCCTTTGAGTTTGTGCTTTCAGCAGCGCAGAGCCAAGACCCTAAGATTACCTCAATCGTGTCAAATTTAGAAAAGGGTGAAAGGCCACACTTTGAAATGACTGATAGTTTAATCTACCGCAAGTGCAATGGCAAAGTTCGGTTTTATGTGCCATCTCACATGGTAGAACGGGTGATTCGTACTCACCATGAATCGATGTGCCATTTAGGAGTTGAGAAATGCTTCAAGCATTTGTCGAGAACATTATGGTTTCCCAATATGAAGAGTCAAGTGTTTAAAATGTACTCGTATCTTTTTTCTCCACAGTCGGGTAAAACAGAGGGGACTTTACATCTCATTCCGTAAGGTAATGGACCATTTGATGTGTTACATGTGCATCATCTGGGTCCAAGACGACACAAAGCAAAGAAGCTATAGAGTGCTTAAAGTCATTCTTTGAAAATTATTCAAGACTAAATAAAATAGTGTCAGATCGTGGTTCGTGCTTTGATTGCAAAGAATTCCCTAGCTTTTTGCAGGATAATGATATTACATAAGTGAAAGTTGCGACACATTCACCTCAATCAAACGGTCAAGTTGAGCGCGTAAATGGCATGCTGATCCCAATGTTTGCTAAAGAATGGGATTCAGATTCAAGTGTTTGGGACAAGCGATTGGTTAAGATCGAATTCGCACTCAACAATACCGTAAATAGGAGCACATGTTTCTCGCTTAGCGTTCTTCTATTTGGGTGGAATCAAAAAGGTGAATTGAGTGATCGAGTAGAGGAATTTTTTTGAAAATAATCTGGAATGAAAATCCTTCAATCTCAACGAGCTGAGAGCCAAGGCTAGCGAAACGATCTAAAAGAATCAAGCAGATAATAAACTCTATTATGACAGTTGTCACAAAAAGCCTAGGACGTACCAAAAGGTTGATTATGTGACAATCAAAAATGTCGTTACTACACCAGGAATTAATAAAAAATTACTCGCCAAGAACCGTGGCCCGTATGAAATTAAAAAGGTTTTACCTAATGATCGGTATGTCATTGGGGACATAGACGGTCTTCAGTTAACTTGTTTACCTTATAAAGGCATATCAACACCCACCAATATGAGACCCTATAACGTAGGATTAAAGCATTCCACAGGTAAAAACATTGAGATGGCCAAAGGACGTTCTGAGGATGTTGATTCCTCGTAGCGAATAGAAGTTTGATTCTTATTTACTTTTTAACGATTACCTAATAAATTCTTCTTCCAGAATCCGTAGAATCCAGACCTCTTTCCCGAACTAGTTCTTGCTCTAGTTCTGTAATATTTCTATGATATATACTCGTATTACAATCTATTACCTTTATATTTGGTTATTGAATTTGTTAAATGATTATGTACTTTAATATAATATTATATTTAATATTAATTACTATTTTGATTTGTTACCTTTCGATAATCATGAATTTAATACTTCGTTAAATACTATTAATTACGAGGAGTGATTGTAATCGGGGCGATTAAGCGATCAGGATGGTCGAACTGTAGTCGAATTAATTTAAAACAGGAATTTACTTTTGTACGTCACTTTTCTTAAAGTACATACACTAATTAATATTCTGCAAAAGTATCGGTTCGACAGATCATTATTCAAGAAGACTTTGTAACGAGTGGACGTGTGACTTTTATTTGTTAGTGAGATAATCCTCAATTCGACCCCTACAGTATTGTAGAAGAAGTAAAGTTGCTTTACATTTGATTGCAAAGTTTCGCCACATATAACCAGCCCATAATAAGGAGAGGAGCGTTGTTAATCATAGGGTACGAAATCCTGTCGTAGCCAGGGGTTTTTCCTTTGACGGAGCTAAGACAACTGTCAAATTCAATGCTGTGAATTGGCAGTTCAACTAGCTTGGCAGTTGGAAATGATTCATAATCCAAGTATTTTCTATTTAATACTATGCATTTCGAATCACAAAATTCACGAGAAAAATTAAAATCCTGATGATAGATAGACCAGCTTTTGGCAGAGTGTTCAGTAATTGGGAATGAAACAGTGAGTGTTTCCGAGTTAGATATTATTACTTCCTCCGACGTAGTTTCCTGTGAGTGTTATGATATCTGACCATATTTTTTTAATTGTGGTATTAGGGTTTAGATTAGAAGTGAACTTTTGAAAGCTTTGCTGTTTTGATTCCTTAACTTTTCTACGGAATATTTCGTTAACTTTGCATTACTTAATCAAGTTGGAATCATCTCCATAATGTTTGCTTATTCGTTTGCTTATGCGTACGATCGCAAGTTCAGGGTTCCCCCATCGTATCATTGCTTTATTAGGTTTGTGTTTGGTGTGGACAATGGCAAATTTGTGAAAATAAGGTTCGTATTGCTTTGGATCTTTAACTGTTGTATTAGAAATGACATGGGTTTTTTGGAGGCATACAACAATATATGTGGATTGTTTTCTTTTAATAGGATTTCTAGTTCATTGTAATTGATGAGACATTAAGATTCCATTGAAAAACTCTAAGGAGTGAGTTTATAGATTTAAGAGATTTTTGTGCAGTATTAGTAGGGCAATAGTGCGAAAAATCAGTAGATGGTATTATTATTTGGTGATAGTTTTGACTCTGTCGTCCCTAGGTCGAACCTCTCAAATCTTGCTAGAAATCAGATTGTTTCGACCTTTGAAGGACAGAGTTATTGATTGGAGTTTCGATTCTATGGTTAGATGTCATCATTATTATTTTCGGGGAGGTTAACATAATCAGTTGAGGTTCTGATGATGGCTTTTTGTGTTTTTAGTTAAGAGAAATACATTTGTTTGCTGTTGAAAATTATGAGAAGTGTTTGTTTGTGTGTTTAGGTTAAAAGAATTATTTCATTGAGAGATTTAGTTTAATGTAGAGGGGATATTAGGGAAATGTGATTTTATGGTGGGGAGAGAAGTTTTGGTTTGTGTGATTGAGGATTGATATTTTTTTTTATTGTTAGCATGATTTATTTTATTCTGAAAGGCTTGAAGCCAGTAGCGCATAATATAGGTTGTATATTATAAGTGTCAGATGTTTTTTATTTTGCTTGTCGATGGAGAGGGGTCTATCATTTCAATTGGGCAATTCTGCCCACTGTAAATTTTTTTTGCCTCGGCCATGCTGCATTTTTTAACAGTATATGGAAGAGCATTTTCCAGGGTCATGAAGGGGAAGGTTACTTAACACGCAAATTTGTTCTTTTGTGCATCTTTTGGCGGTACATCCGAGGATTTGACAACGTTTGCCCCGCATTAGCTTTTGGAAATATTCCTGGACTTTTAAGTTAAAGCAACCTATATGTATGAGGTCGGAATAAGTCAAATTGAAGAGGATAAGTCCAGTTGGGCGTTGTACAATACATCATTTTCGGTTTTTTTTTTTTTTTTTAAATTTGTACATGTCTTGGTCCTTCATTTCCTCAATTATCTCTTTTTCTGTTTCATTAATCAAGTAAGGCGCCTTTAGAGGAGTTGAGGAGACCAGATTTTGTAAGGAGACTATAATATGGCATAGATTTCAGAAGATTTTTTTGATAAGAATAAGTTGGCAATATCTATTGCTTTCTTTAGCAAGAAAACACTGAATGATTTAAAGTGTTTTTCGGGATCTGACAGGGATATGATTATAAATTTTGAATTTTTTGAATTTAATTGTGATGGAACGTTCAAATCACTATTAATAGGAGAATAAGAGTTGTTCCTCTTTTTTGGCACATCAATCTAATGATTAAAATCATCAAACCGATTGGTCGACACCCTAAGTGGCCCTGAGGCCATGCTTAACAGATAATCACTTGATGCACTTGCTGATTACACATAATTCGGTATACAAGACAAATCAAATAGGAGGAGGGGGAGAAAGGGATAGGTGCGTACGCAGAGAGGTAAGAAAAGAAAACACCAACTTTTGGAAGAGCAGAGACAATACGATCGAAATGATGTTGTCGACTCCGAAATTAGTTGTGACTGATACTAAGAATATTAGCGTGGTCACATAGTTTATTTATCCTCCAACTAAATTGCCTGCTGAAAATATCAAGGAGCGTCAAGTGAAACAGAATATCCAGTGCCGCCGAAGGAGTAGTGCCCGACATGCTGTTCTTTGGACTTAGCTTAGATTGCTGCAGTTGACTGATTTGTCTATGGCTTGTCCCAATGGCTTTTTTTACAAGATAATAAAGCTATTTTAGTTTTTTTTACTCTTTCTTGAATATTAGGTTTCCAGTTCAGTTTCTTGTCAAAAATAATTCGCTGCATCTAAAAATAATCAGCCATTACCGTCCGTGCCATATCGTTAAACGATCCATGAATTGAATTCATTTACAAATCTCTTTACACTCTATTGCCGAAATTGCTTTCTATTCCCCATATTTTCAAAATTAACCTCGGGCCAGTAACATGCTTAAGACCTGTAATTGACCCGTACATGGTTTTCCAAAATCGACTCGAGCGTTTCTGACATTTCACCAAAAAAGTCAATAACAATTCAAACATTACCAAACACAAATGTCAGATCTCGTTCAGCATATGAATTACCATCACCGCATAATCTATTTGACTCCGAACCAAACCGATCCGAAACCGGAACCAACCTTTCTACGCCGCACATCATTATCCTAAGCCAATAAAACCGAATGGCAAATGGTAAATTCTATTCAACTTTCTTCAAGCGCTGGTACAAGAGTGGGGCCTGCGAAAATTTCAAAATGCCATTAAAGCTAACCGCCCTGGGCTTTTTTGAAGGAGGTTTAATGATTGGAATTTTATATTTCCTGGAAAAGAAATCAATCAGATCAATTTTGTGGGGATTGCAACGTCATCCGCATAGGCAACCACCCTACTACCACCCACTTACAGGTATATCAGCAATTCATTGACCACTAAGTTCTAGAGAAGGGACAAAAGGACACCGCCTATCTCTGCTGACTCATCTTTTAGCAGAAGCCCCACCCAATTTGGAGTTGCTATTTAGCATACAACTGATCAATTCCACAACAGAGTTATCTAGCATCAGAGATGACAGTGTAGTTGTAACTGCGGATGTGTTGACGTTCGTAAGCGCACCTTCTATATACTCGTATATCCAGCAACAAGACAATTGCAGCTTTAAGTCACAGCAGCAGTAGTTCTACTAAGCTTGTTACTGGCCATGAATAGAGAACTACTACTCGAGAACTGTCCAGTAGCAGGTTGAGTGATCCATCACTTGAGGTCGTGCAAGAGCCATCGGTTCAAACTGCTATCCATCGTAAGATTGGTAGATGGGGTTTTTTATAGCCGCGTTGCCTCGGCGGTTTCTGTTATTTTGCGACAGAATGACCTCCAGGATTTTCGTTTTATCTTTCTCAGCTATTTTTTATATATTTCTAGGGATTCCTTATATGAGTCCCAGTCTGTCACCTTCCTAATTATTTTCGCTTGGTTGAAAAGTTACCTTCAAGCCTCCCTAAGCAGTCCCAGTGCTGATTTCCACCAGCACGGCTTTTTCTTGCTTATAGGTTGACTAAGAGGATAGCAAAAAGCTATCTGATCGAGAGCCAGGTAGAATCCTTGACTTCCATGTCAAGTTTATAGGTGTTACATGGTGGCCGTTCATTTCAGTGGATAGTAGTTTTACAAGTGTTCAATCAGTTTTCCAATAATTCCGGAATGCTAATTAGAAGGGAGGAGCATCATTCAATATTCAAACTGAATTGGATGTACGAGATCTGCGATCTGAAAAGTAGTTTTCAGGCGATACCATTCAGTTCGTTATTACTTGTGTGATGTTGTCGGAGACAAGAGTGATATATACCACTTCTAGCCGATTTTTAGTTATAAAGGTGGCCTCTTGGTCAATATGCTAGCCTCACACTTATAATGTAATCAAAAACTGACTCATCTCTATCGTTAATGTCAGTACCATACCATTTGATATGCGTTGGCATCACACCTGATGATGAGGTTTTCTGTCATCCAGCTTCCAAGACCACCCTTTCTATGTTGCCAGCAGTTACGTTGGGGTCGGCTGAGAATAGGAAAGTATGTGCTCTTACTATTTTGTATAGAGCGGAACATTTTTAGGTGTCCCAAGTCCACGAACAATGCCTTCTACAATTCCTGGATTAGGATGATGTCTTCTGCGTTTTTGGATAGACACAGAATGATTGTGGCCGAGATCTTTTTGGAGTTACAGAGGTTAATCTGGAGAAGCTGTAGCATCATTGCAACAATCAATCAAAGAAGCCCCACTACGATGTCAGTTAAGCCCTCCGATTCGGAAAATGTTCCCAAAAGCTCATCTTCATTCCTCTTGTCATAAAAGAACTCGTTTTGATCCATTGTCTGTTTTCATTTCGGACTGGATGTCAGAGGTGGAGACCGTCAGCTTGGCTGTCACCTCTGAAAGTTTTGAGTCGACGCTATCCATTTCACGAAAGGAGGTCGACGCTCCAGGATCTGGAACTGTATTTCTCGTTTCAATTCAAGGAGGAAGAAGTTGCTTATTATCATCCAGCTTATCCTTTTTGTAAACCCTTAGAGATATGGGGTTGACTTGAATGACTTCTCGAGAGTCATTAGATGTGTTGTGTTGGCCAAGGATACCAAATCATGGCATAGCTCAAAATAGCTCGTCTATACAGATGCGGACATAAAATAGTTGGGTATCGATCTGCACTTTATGAATTTTCTCCTAGATATCTCTACATTTCTCTGGGCCCAAAAGTACGCAAAAAGGAATCAAATCATTGACGAACGGCTTCAAGCTTTCACACAAGATTTTGTGCGAAGATTATTGCTTCTATGTTACCGCAAGTTAGAGAGTCCTCGTTCTTGTGAATAGGGAAAACGACGGCTCAAGTTTTATTAGTCGCGCATCCTTTTTTGCACATGAATTGGTGAATGCTTTTTCTATCAACTCCTGCTCATTTCGGATATTTAGCGAAAAATTCGTCCTTGAATATCTCACATCGAACCAGATTATATGCTGCTTCCTGTCACATGTAGTTAAGGTGTTTGACTCACTTTTCTATCTTGATTAGTTTTGGCTGCTACATAACCCCCAAAACTCCCCAACAGCTTGCTCGTTGAGTTCTGCATGTGTTAATTCTTATAATTCTAATAATTGTTATTCTTATAAATTCATTAAACAATTAAATAATACATACAATGTAAGAGAATTCAAGTTCTAAGAAGCAAAATATAAAAAAAAAGTTTATGATATTCAGTATTTATAAATAAATAAATATAGAGTTGAATGCCACTTCAATTGGCTAAATAAAAACAAAATAAAGATTAGTGGGTGGGGTGACCCTGAAAAATTCAGAGTGAGAAGAAACGAAAAAAAAAACTTTAAACATTACAAGAAGCATAATCCAAATATAAATTCAATGCAAACAAAAGAGAAAGATTTGTAATTGTAAAAAATGCAAAAAGGAAGAAAGAAAACAATGAAAACAAAAATTAGACCAAAACATCAGAAATACGAGATTCTAATGCAGCATAATCAAGGCTGAAGAGTCACATTTTTACGCGTTTTAGAAACGTTCCAGGTATTGTTATGGTCTTGATTGACTGAGGGGGTACATTAAATAAACGATAAGACAAAACAGAGAAAAAGTTACGATATGCAGTGGTACGGAAGTCGGGTACAGAAAAAAAATTAGAAAGGTTTTCACGTAGATTATAAAAGGAAATTAGACGAAAGTTGAGATTACCCGACTTCACAAAGAAGATTTTTAACTCTTTGAAACAATACAAATGACGAACAGGAAGAATTTTCAGGGCACAGAAAGGAAAGCTACTCGTAGAATATCCACCCGATTTTCGACGAATTTTTCTTAGAACATGTTTCTGCAGAATCAAAAGTGGTTGTATTTCATTTCGATACACACCCACACAACAAGCAATTCCATATTGTAACTTAAAATGGCAAATACAATAATAAATTATCTTTAACAGCTTGGTTGAGCATACGTTACGCAAATAATAAAAATGACGAAGTGTGCATCTGAAATACTTTTTCAAATTATCGGCGTGATTCGTAAAACTCATCCTTGAATCAAGGGTAAGCCCCAAATATTTAAATTCGTCTACTCTCTCTACTAGGAAACATTTATCACTAAAGGTAAGATTACAACAAAAAGAGGGAGAGGAAATAGCAGACTAACAATAGCAATTAGACAGTTTATATCTATGGCATTCAGGTGCGTGTAAGTACAATCCAATTTGTAAGAGGAAGACAAGCTGAAGAACATTATCTTGGTTTTAGAGCTTATTACCAAATTCTGTTCAGCAAACCAGTATCTCAATAAACTTGGATCCCAATTCACATTAGAGGCTAGGTGTAAAGGACTGTTTAAGCCGTTACTAAAACAAATGTCATCAGCAAAAGCAGTAGGTTTACCTTGGAATTGGACCTAAAACAGAACCTTGTGGAACACCCATGTTAAGGAACAGTATTTCGCTCCTCATCATCTATTTTCACTCTATGCGACCTATTTTCAAGATACGACCTAAACCAGTGGAGAGTGAAACCACGAAAACCAGCTTTTTCCAATTTTCTCAACGAGAAATTGTGATTGACCATGTCGAATGCTTTGGTAATGTCAATAAATATACCAGCCGTACATTTTTTCCCATCGAAGTGTGAGATTATTTGGGAACAAAACTGTAAGAGCGCATCTTCCGTCGTTTTGCCTTTTAGAAAACGAAATTCAACTGGATTGAAAAACTTAGTTTTATCTAAAATAAGCTCACAATTTTATTTTTTAGCTTTTCGAAGATTTTGCTAAAAACAGAAAGAAGTGAGGTTGGCCTGTAGTTACCAATTTCCTCAGAGGGACCTTTTTTGAGTAAAGGAATGACATCAGCGCATTTAAGATCTTCAGGAAAGACCCCTTCTAACACGCAACGATTATAAACATTTGCAATTTTTTTAACTATACAATTTGAAACATCATCAGCTCCGCACGAAGTTGAATTGGGTAAAGTACCAATAACTTTCAAAGTTGCAAAAGCCGTTATGGGCTGAAAAACAAAACTACAACATTGCAATGGTTCAGCAAACCCACAAATAGAAGGACAAGCACGACAAATCGGTGGACAGGGCTGGATCGTAGGCTACAGTCAACATTAGTAAAATAACAATTAAAAGCATCAGCAATAGCGAGTTTGCCAGACAGTTCAGAGTTATCAACACGTAAAACAGTAGGTTTTTTAGTAAGCTATTTACAACTCGCCATTCATTTTTTTAGATTTCCCTGTGCAGAGCTGAATTGAGCACGGTAATAATTATCTCGACATGTAGGAATCTCTTTTTTTAATTCAACACACAATTTCTTATACCTTCTTTTTAGATCCTGGTTATCAGGATTCTTATTGCACTTAATTCTGAATTTGTTTTTACACAAAACTTTGTTTAATAATAAACTGGATATGCAAGGTTTAAGTTTTTTAACAAATTTTTTGGACGGCTGAAATGAGAAATACGATAAGATTTGCTTCGTAAGAGAATCAATGACGATTGTATACGCAGTAGATGAATCACTACAAACATAGACATCCTCACAAGAATTACAGCCCATAAATATGATCCAGACAGCTCCCCGAAACAGGCCTAGTGGGCTCACTAATAAAGCATGCAAGACCATGCGATGCAAGTATGTAATGCCAAATAACTAGAGACAGTTTCATTACCATCCAGACTATTGATGTTGAAATCTCCAACAATAATTAACTTTTTCGATTTTTCCCTAGTTAATAGATCAGAAAACTCATTTAAAAACGTCACATACGAGTATATACGTTAAACATATGTAGTCTATAGACACATAAACACACATACAATTCATTGTTAATTTTAACGGAGACCTTTAAAACATCAGCACTCAATAATTCAAAACGCACGACATCATTAATTACGTGGTCATCTTTGACAAAATAACCAACTCCACCTGCAGCGTAATTTTCATTTGTTTTAGCCACAAACTTGAACCCGGGCATAAAATAATCGTTTGTCTCGAAGTCATAGATTCAGATTTCAGATAAAAAAAAACAATGTCTGGAACGCAAGCAAAAGAATCAAGGTGAGTAACAAGAGCTGCAAAATTTTCTCTCATACTTGTAATATTCTGATGAACAATAAAAAATGTATCATTGCAGAAGGAACTATTCTTAAAAACGTTAGCACAGTTAAAATTACATAGATTAGAGGTAGAAAAGTCATCAAATAAATCAGTACCAAAATTCATTAAATAAAACAGAAAATCAAAAGCACTAGCACTTGCACTCAAGATCATTAAAAGATTTAATGGAAAAGACTTTTCCCCTCAACCTTTCGCAAAAGAATCTGGTTATTGTTGAACCATAGATATCTTCCGCCTTTCTGTTTCATTGCTTCCTTCGTTTTCATTAAGAGAGCCTGAGTAAACTTCGTAAGCGAGTCCTTGATTGCGGTACCACTCCTTACTCTGCTGCTGCTGTTACCGTTGCTGACGAGTGGACCATCGATGTCAGTCGCATGTGTGTTGAGATTATTTTTATTGTTCCTCTTTGCGCACATAATTCGTTGTTTTGTTGTTGGACTAGCAAATCTTAAACAGATGATCGATTTCAAAGCAGATTTTGTTTGCATTTTCTTTACATAGCAATTCTCAATTTCATTGTCGGGAATATCGATGGACAGGGCTTTGAGCTTTGGAAAAAATCTGTTGTGCCGTCCTGATAACATTGGTGTCATTGACATTTGACACACCCACAATTTCTATTGAATTACTGAGAAGATGTTGTTGTTGACAGTTTAATTTGCTTTCAAGTTCTCAACTCATTTAGTTGTAGTAAGAACCGTTAGTTAATTTCCTCCAACTTCGAAAGTTTTGCGTAGATCATCTGTAGAGTGCATTGGCCCTCACTGTCATTGACGGGCGTGGACTCTTCAGATGTTAGCAAATTGTTGTTGCTAATCGTTTGTAGAGCATTTGTGTCAGTTGAAGCCGGCGCACAATTATTTTGCAACTTGGGTACCATCGGCGCTGGCATATGAAGAGAACGGCGTCTTAAAACAGCACATTTGTCGCATCGAAATGGTTTAGCACTGGATTTAGAATAATCGGCATCTTCTTTAGTAATATTGTCACAAGTAAAATGAAAAGAATGGGTGTATTCATAAACGCAAGATTTGCAAAGCATAAGTTCGGCAAAGCAGATGTAAAGCAAATGTAATAGAGCAAAAGCATGTCAAACGCACATGATTGTACAAGCATGAAAATACGGAAACTACAATGGAATCCCGAAATAACACTAAAGCAAAAGAGAAACGTGATGCTATTATGATGCTGATTTTAGCCTAAGAACTTTATTAAAATTAAATAACACAACTTAAAACATACCTAAACACTTCATTTAAAAAAATAAAAATAAAAAAACTTCACAAAACTAAACAAGATTAAATTCAGGCTTAAAATTGAAATTGCAATTGATCGATTTTATTGATTGTTACTCCTCAGGATCCTTTCCAACAACTCTTTGATGCCACTCATTATCTGAAGGCGCTGATTTTCTAATTGCATCTGTTCCTGGTGATGTGTTTGTTCGTCCTGTACCTCCTCTCCATTAAATTGCTTGTTGGTGGTTCTATGAAATGTTTAGTTCCATAAACACCATGGAACATCTCATAATATTCCCACGTCGTGGACCCATTTCCAGTACCGGAGTTTCTTTGCTTGATGCGTTTGTAGGTCAGGAGAAGATTATTCCATTTCAGTAGAATTTCTTCCTTAGTGAATGGAAAATCCGGAAGTGTTTCCCTTACTTCGTATGCTATCCTGATCCAAATAGTGGTTTTCTTTCTCTTTCCTGCGTTGAACTCGCTCTCATATGACAATCGAACGCTTATGAGCAGCTTCACTTCTTGATGATCTTTTAAAAATAATATCGTGATAGATAATTAAAAAATACATAGTACCAATTGAATTACAACTCACTCTTCATTTTTTTCTACCTTTTCTTAATATGGTGTGTAAAACTCGAAAGAAACACAAATGCAAATTATCTTCGCAATATTATTTTGACAACTGCACATCTGCTTTTGCAATTGCGCAAAAAATAATGATCTCCTACGTTTTCGAATGCTTTGCTAAGTAGTGCTACCAAAATTTGCGTTTGTGAATCCTATGCTTAGCAAAATTTGCGCAATATTTGCGTTAATGAATTCACTCAATGTTTGCAATCATTGCAGTTTATTTTCGTAGAACAACTACGATCAATTTTTTGTAAACACAATAAACAATTCATCTTGTAAAATAGTTTTAATAAGTATAGCTTTCAGATGATGTGATTTCAGATGATTAATCTCTTGATCAGCTGAATATGCATATTTTTCAAATTTTCATAAAACTCTTCTATGATTTGATTACGTTTTTAACGGATTTTATTTAAAATAACCGAACTAAGTAGAACCACCCTCCGGCGAATATTCTAAATTCTTCATGAATTGAATTCACTTACAAATCTCTTTACACTCTTTTGCCGAAATTGCTTTCTATTCCCCTTATTTTGAAAAATAACCTCGACCCAGCAATTTGTCATGCTTAACACCGATAATCGACCCATACATGGTTTTCTAAAGTCGACTCGAGCGTTTCTGACATTTCACCGAAAAAGTCAATTACTACCGCAATAACAATTCAATCAAATGACCAAACACAAATGTCAGATCTCGTTCAGCATATGAATTACCGTCACCGCATAATCTATTTGACTCCGAACCAAACCGATCCAAAACGGGAACCAACCATTCTAAGCCGCACATCATTATCCCAAGAAAACAAAACCGAATGGCAAATGGTAACTTCTATTCATCTTTCCTCTAGCACTGCTACAAGAGTGGGGTTTGCAAAAGTTTCAAAATCCCATTAAAACTAACCGGCAAGGGCAATGGCAAGGGCAGAGGAGACTCTTGTGCCAGCAACAACTACTATATATTGTCCCCCTTTGCTCTAGCTTTAGCCTTTAAAAATTATTTTCTCAAAGTCACATACTGTTAGTTTATGCAAGCTGGTATGGGAGAAGAAGCCATTAATCTTTTTGACAAATGTCAGGGACCGTGCATCCGCCATCAACTCAACTTCAACCCCAACGCAAGAATTGCAGAAGGAGTGGGCTGTCTGCTAAGAAGGGAAAAAATTAGGCACAGCCTTTTTGGTTCTTTGCTGTCCTTGAAAAAAGAAAAAAACAAACACGAGAACGGGAACGAAAACGAGTTTATTACTGATACTGGTAAGGACGTGATTGTTTATTCAACTAAGTTGGTTCGAATATACGATCTGGTCTCGTGTCTTGAGTATCTGAGAGTGTAGCGCATGTGGGATGTGAATATTTATAGGACATAGGCCATTGCCACCACAAATACGTACATAAGTATGTACATTAATACGGATGTTCGTATATGACTTTGGAAAAGCACATTGCCATTCCTGATACGGTGTCGTTTCGGTGGCGAGCGTTATAAATGATAAAAGATTCAGTGTCATACAATCGTTTGGAAGAATTATTACGTCGAAAATGTGAAATAATATTTTGGAAAGCCGCCACGCAAAGTATATGTATTACAGTTATATGCTACGGGTAGTACCTCATTATTATTACCCGTATCTGTTTGTCCTTTTCTCTTTTTCATTTTCTATAGCAATCCGGTTCTCGATTCTCCGTTCTCGTTTCCTGTTGCTTAGACTCTCTGCCATTTTAATAAAGTTAGTAAATGGAGTAAAAAGAAGTAGAGGGCAGGACAAGATAAGGCAATCATAATTTTTTGGTACGTGTACAAGGATGTGAATTAAAAAATCCCACAAAATATCTAATATATGGATTCGACGTGATGGACCTAGGGGTAAGTAAATTTTATTGAACGTGCTCTTAGGAACGCGTGAGAGTATGTCGCTGTTATCCTTGTATGAGAGTGATGTGTCTACATTCTTTAGAGAAAGTTGACCTAAAGGGAAATATGATAAAATACATTGGCGATCACATACTTGTAATTTAGCTTCCTTATTTCGTAATTGATGTTGCGAGCTCTCATTACACTGGTCTACGGAATTCAAGCTTTATTTCTGTCACAGGAAAACATATGTCTAATTTTGATAGTAAATACTTTCGCCACCTAATAAGAATCTACAATATATATGTACCTATGTAAATAAAAATAAGGTGTTCATTTAAAAATTAAAAACTCAAAAATTAACCATCCGGTTGAGGTCAAACTTGCACAATATATTTATCAAAATCTCAAAATTATTACTACAGCGCTCAACGGTGACACCTAACAATGAAATGACATTTCTAATGCAAAATCCACACATTAACGCGCAATCGCTCAAAGGTAATTTACAATTTTAGAATTACCACCTTGATCAAAAATGTCCGGGAATTAATCAGACAATTAAACCTACAAGTTTATTCATCTAAATCTATATTGTCCCCTTCAAGGTAATCCCCATCGAATCTAACACACTTATGCCAGCGCTTGATCGAATCCTCGAAACATTTTTTATAGTCGGTTTTCGGTATGTCCATCAGCGCTTCTTGCGATTTTTCCATTACTTCCTCTCGGTTGCTGAAACGCGTTCCCCGTAGTAGTTTTTTAACTCGATTGAACAGAAAGAAGTCACAGGGAGCCAATTCAGGTGAATTCGGTGGCTGTTGGATGGTATTTGTTGCATTTTTCGTCAAAAAATTACGAATTTATGATGGCACCGTGTGACGGTGCGTTATCATGGTACAAAATCCACGAGTTTTCTGCCACAATTCTGGTCTCTTTCGGCGAATTGCTTCACGCAAACGTCTCATAACGCCCAAATAATACTCTTTGTTTATTTTCTGTCCTTCTGGCAAAAACTCATGATGCACTACACCGTTGTAATTCATGAAAACCGTGCGAATTGCCTTCTTTTTTGACTGAAAACGACGTGTTTTTTTTTTGTCTCGGCTCATTTTGGGAACACCATTCACTTGCCTGATGTCTGGATTGCGTTTCGTACTCATAAACCCACGTCTCGTCTCCAGTAATGATTCTTTTGATGAATGTGGGATCGGAGTCAGCCTTGCAAATCATCTCTTTTGCGACGTCAACCCAGTCTATTTTTTGCATGAAATTGAGGTCTTTTGGCTCCAACTCTGCTGCTACACGACAGAAACCTAAATCATTAACCACAATGTCTTGGACGGATCCATAGGCAATGTTTAAGTCCTACGCTATCTCTCTGATGGTTAATTTGCTGTTATTTACTCCATCAATGTTTTCGTCGGTTTTCGAAGTCGATGGTCTGCCACTCCACTTTTGAAGCGCTCGTGCCACTGGTAAACAACCGTTTTCTTTAGAGAATCGTTGCCGAAACACTTTTCCAACATTTCCAACGTTCGCGCACCATTAAATCCGTTTTTTACGGAAAATTTAATACAAGTTCGTTGTTGCAAATTTAAATTAATTTCTAAAATTGTAAAAAATCGCCAACACACACAGAGATAGATGTACTCTTGGCTACGTAACTTTTGCAAATATCAGGCTATGACGCTAAGATTTAGAGGGAATGTCAACAAAAGATTTACCAACTTAACAAAAAAAAAAAAACAGAACTCAAATCGAAACAATGGGAGCGCCACACGGTTGTTATTGGTCAAGGTGGTATTTGTGAAAAAATATACACTAAAATAAACATTACGCTGTCTATCAAGGGCACGAGTACGATAACTTTGGCGCCAAGAATTGATGACGGTATTTTGTAGAGGAGTTAAAAACTAGCACTTTTTACTATGGGAGGGTAGGGTCAATCTCGTCCCGTTTAGGAGTTATGGACAATTTAAAAACAAATGACTTAAGATGGGAAACAAATTATTAAACACAACGTTAACACTTACAATAAAGTACTATACAGAATATGAAAGCCCGAAACTTGTTCTTTAATATAAAATTTACATCAAATTATTCGTATGGATAGTTTTTGAATAATTCACATTCAAATTCAAATTCTTGGTAAAAAATTAAAAAAAAAATTGTTTTAACATGTGGCGTGCATCCATTTAAATGCGTTTTATTGCCTCTCAGCAATAATGAACTCAGTACGTCACTTTTCTAGCAACATGTTGCTTAGAATAAGCAAAGACGTTGACATGTAAGCGCATACTTTATTTATACCAACCAAGCTAAATTTTTAGTACAAGATATGGAGTATTTAAGCCAAAACCTGTGTGTTTGCGCTCTTTTCAAATTCAGTGCAAGTCTTACCACCACAGATCGAGGACAACATCGTAAGTATTGGATTGATAGTGCTTCTCCATTTTTTTTTCTAAAATATATATTTTTTATAAGTACAATATTTCCATACTTCGGGTTTCGTAGCACATATGGAAAGTGGTAAGAAAAAAAAAATCAAAATTTGTGGTAAAGAACTCAACCAGGTAAAAATGTGAATCCCCTTCATTAATCAATAAATTAATAAGATTTTTTTATTTCTATAGAAAACATAGACATTGGTAAAGATGTTCATACGGTACATTTGTGGCGTCACATCAGGCTGCATCCGCAGACTTTCAGTGACCTAGTGTTTTTTTTACAACCGACATATAAACTAAAAAAAGAAAAAAAAACGTACCTAACCTTACACATTCCCAAGACTTCGATTTACACCGTGATTATGGTCTAGATAAAGAGGAGAACTTATATGGCCGTGGTGTACTTCTAGCTATACACTCTCGTCTCCAGTCTAGACCCTTTAAAAAATCGTCCACTGCATTCTTTGAATTTGTTTGCGCTAGAATTCCTATTTGCAAACGCAACCTATATATTTGTTGCTGTTATATTCGCCCCTCTCAACCAATTCAAGGTTACCAGCTAGCTGTGGATGCAATCGACTGCATATTTAATGCTGCTGATCCCAATGACGTTGTTCTTTTTTTAGGGGATTTTAACCTACCTAAGCTTCTATGGACTCAGACTGATCAGTCCTACTATACTGCTACAAATCCTACCTCTGATAAAGAAAATCTTTTCATCGACTGCCTAACTGACTCTGGTCTATATCAATTAAGTGGTGTCACCAATAACATCGGCAGACAACTCGACCTAGTCTTCGCCACTGATACAGATAACTGCGTCGTTTTAGAAAGTAAACATCTGATTTCTAAGTTGGATAGTTACCACTCTCCCCTTTCTCTTACGCTGACATATGACAATGGTTTTAATCCCGTTTCCTATGAATATTCTTAGAGTTTTAATTTTCATAGGGCTAACTACGCCAAATTGAACAACCACCTCAGTATGGTCAATTTTAACTTTCTCTATGATAACCCTAACCTTGCGGTAAACGATGCTCTTTCATCCTTTTATACCCAGATTTTAAAATGTCTCTCCCAATCTGTGCCTTTTTTACCCAAAAGGAATCCCTCATCGTCACCACCCTGGTATAATAAAGAGCTGCGATCTCTTCGTAACAAGAGAAATAAGCTCTGGTATACTTACTTAAAATCGCGTTCCGACACTGATTTCTTATACTACCAGTCTGCCCAAATAAATTTCTCTGTGCTTTGCCAAACTCTCTATGACAACTATTTAAACCGAATGGACCACACACTCATTTCCAACCCCAAAAGATTCTTTCAGCTCATCAAAACTAAAAGCAAATCGGATAACTATCCATCATCTCTAAATTTTCTTGATAGGTCGGGCGATCCACAAATTATTGCAAATCTCTTCGCAATTTTTTTTTTTGGCCAAGCGTTCGCCATCCATTCCCAAGAGCCAGATCATTCTTACTTTTCCTACTTAAACAGCTGCCCACAAACAACTTTGGAATCGGTGTCTATAACTTTAGAGCAAGTTAGAGATAAAATAATAAAACTCAAAGATGATTATTCTGCTGGCCCTGATGATCTTCCCCCTATATTTTTAAAGAAATGTTAGATGCATCTAGCCCAACCTCTTACAGCTCTCTTTCAGCTTTCTATCACCCAGGGATTATTTCCCTCAACCTAGAAAAGATCGTTTATTATTCCCCTACATAAAAAAGGTAGAAAAGACGATATTTCCAACTATCGACCAATTGCTAAGTTGTCCTGCATACCTAAGCTTTTTGAGAGCATTATCTATTCCATTGTAAATCTATTGTTTTCCTAAACCAGCATGGATTTTTCAAAGGCAGATCTACGACCATCAACTTAACGGAATTCGTATCAAGCACTTTATGTGCACTGGAATCTGGAAATGAAGTTGATGTGATTGCCACCGATTTCAGCAAAGCCTTTGATAGAATTTCTCATGATATAATCCTTCTAAAATTAAAGGCTCTTGGTTTCCAGATAAACTTTATAATTTGGGTTCAATCCTATTTAAATGAACGACTTTACTATGTTCTATTTAAGTCCATGGTTTCTGACCCAATTAAAGCCTCCTCTGGTGTCCCTCAAGGCAGCCACCTTGGTCCCTTATTATTTATTCTGACCATTAATGATGTTGCTTGTATCATTAAAAATTCATACATATCTGTTTACGCGGATGATATGAAGATATTTAGATATATATCATCTTCCTCAGACAGCCTACTTCTGCAGCAAGATCTAGACAGGTTTTGTACATGGTGTCAGAAGAATTTTCTTGAGCTTAACGTCAATAAGTGTCAGGCTTATACCCCTAAACGCCTCCCTACTTCACCTCGTTTCTATCTAATCTTTAATCTGCCTGTTCCCTTAGTGAATGAGTTGCGTGATTTAGGTGTTATCTGCGATAAGGAATTCAATTTCCGTTCTCACAATGATAGTATAGTAAAAAAAGCCAACTCTGCCCTTGGCTTTATCAAGCGCTGGTCTAAGGAGTTTTCCAATCCTTATGTTACCAAATCACTTTACATAACCTTTGTTAGGCCTCTTCTTGAATATGCCAGCCAAGTTTGGTCACCCTACTACAGAACTCACATCCTCCGGATAGAAGCTGCTCAACGCAGGTTTTTACGGTTTGCTTTACGTGGTCTTCCCTGGGATGATAACCAAAACTTACCACCTTACACTGACCGGCTGAAACTTATAAATTTACAACCCCTTTCTATACGACGAAAAATTGCCGACATTCTCTTTATTCATCAAATAGTAGGTAATATCGATTGTCCTTCCTTACTTCAAATTATTTCTTTTAACACCAATCCCCGCAATCTTAGGTCTGTGCCACCTTTCCGGCTCAATCTTCACAGAACGAATTACGGACACCTGGAGCCAATATCTAGGATGCTTCGTGAAGTTAACGATATTCTGCCTCTCTTCGACTACCATCTCAGCAAACTCTCCCTCAAGAACATACTTATTTCTACCTATGCCTCACGTCCTAACTTTCTTTAACCGCTGCCACCCTTTAGTTTTTAAGTAAAAATGTTAGTTTTAAGTAACATATGTATTTGCTTGCAATAAGCTTAATAAATCTGTCCGGGGTTGACCCGGGCCGTAAATCTAAAAAAAAAACAATCGCATCGACAGTATGAGACATACATATATACGGACTTACATACATACATCGAGACTGAAAAAAATAATGCTACACAATATTCAAACTTCATATCAGAAAAGAAAAAAAACAAGTAAAAACCATACATATGTATGTGCACTCACATGTCATAATATAAAATTCACCTGCATCAAATGAAAAAGAGTTCAGTGTATCCATAGTGCTAAAAATCTCCTATATTGTTCCCTTTTATTAATGACTATTCATAAACTGTCAGCTATGTAAATTTAATTTTTCAATTCGTATAACCTTTTTATGTCATCTATTCACGTGTCGTGTTTAAAGTTTAATCTAAATTAACCAAACCTAGAATAACTTGCCTTAAAAACCTACTATAATATATTTATTATTCAACTCATCTATTGTACTTCTACTTACTCTGAATTAACTAAAATTAAACCATAAATAAAATATTAACAAAACCAAACATAAGAAAGACCTATAAAACTGCTTAACGTAAAAATTATCCTATTGTGTTTAAGGCCCAAGAATAGATTTAAATTTTAAGTAACTAACTATTTAATCAACCAATGAAAGCAGAAAGCAGCGATTTGTGCACAAATTTCGACGCTGCAATTAACATCCAAATCCAAAACCGTGAGTACCAATTTGGTTTACAAAAAATGCGTTCTTTGGCTTTAAACAACAAAAAAATATATATGTATATATAACTTGTAACTTACTTATATCTTATATTCTACTTATGTATAAACCTATATCTAAATTATTACCTACATTCATTTGTACTATATATTCTTACTTCCGTATTATTCAATCTTATTTATACTGGTAACATGTACAAACATACATGTACATACCGATCAAATTAAGCGAATAGTATGTAATTTTACCAAGCTGATCTGAACTCTCATGTGAATTACATTATTTAAAATACAATGCTTATAGTTTCCGTGTAATCATGCATTAATATTTCTTTTTTTTTTTGTTGAAACGTGCAATATGATTTGTGCTCAAGAAGAAGGAAAATCTCTTGGTGTTATCTTGCGAGATCCCAAGCTGAAAATGACAGCTCGTTCTTTCATGACATGAGATTTCTCCTCATGTCAATATATCGACGACATAGTTAAGACAAGATAGTCTACATACTGCTTTAGCATTTTCACTCCTCCCAAGTTTTAAACCACATTTCGCAATAGCCTTATCCACATTTCGCAATAGCCACATCCAAAACGTGCAAATATGGTTCCCTTGGTATGCAATGAACTAAGACCCCTTTCTATCTTTCCCTTCGCCTTTCAAAGGTAAGCAGCAAGTACCCCCCCTTCGACGAGCTAATTGCCGTGCATTCGCAAGCATGCCAACCGCTGCTTTCAAGTGAGAACTCTTCCACCTTATCTCACCCTGGCGGGTTACTACTAATATCCATCTAGGTAACCATTCTATAACTACTACAAACAATATTACTCAAAATTGTGAAATAATGTGCCAAATTGGTTTTTTGTATTCAATGCGCGTATTAATTCTGAATCGAACACAAAAAACCGCATGGCTTTATGTCCTCTAATTTTTGAGCAAATTGAAATTGAAATTACTACTTTAGTTTTGTTTTTGGCATTTATGTACGTAGTCTTCCTTTGAATAATTTAATGAATATTATTTAAACATCTCGCAGACGCCTATATCAATAGTTTTCTTAATTAAGAGTACACGGGTGACACGCTTCGCGGGATTAAGGGATTTCAACTCTCTTTCGGCAGGCGGCAGGTCCCGCTCACGCAACTTCGTTTCTCCGCTCGGGGTATGTGCTTTTCATCAGGCAGGCGCCTATGTCATCAATACTCTTCATCCACAGTACTCATCACAAAATTACAAAGTTCCCATTAATAACAAAGTTTCACTAATTCACATTATAGAAAATTCACATGTTCCAAAGTTGCAGTAAATTATTTACTTTGCGAAATATCTATGTTTGTACGTATGTAATATGTAATGCACTTGATAATAATGCAAAAATATAACCGAACAAACGTTTGGCTTTTATACCGTTATTTCTTTTTGTGATAAGGCGTGTAGTTATTGATATTCACAAAGATAACTATGTGTTCAACCGTAGTGCGAATCAAGAGATATTCTTTGTGAATAAGCAATGACGGCTAAGCATCCTCTAATCCATCCTAAATAACTAAATAACTTCTCAGTGTTTTCGGAGATTTGGTGTCGACCAACGAAAGAAGCATTGAATTTTTAGAAGAATCTGGTTTAATTCCCACTAAAACATCCATTCCCCCACTGTGTTGCAACTTATATATGAAGGTAGAAAAGTGTAGAAATGTAAAGTTCGATTGGATGTGGCGATGTTCAAAGAAAAGCTCTAAAAAAAAGGTGACAAAAATTGTAGCAATACAATCAACCCATCTATCGGTACATTTTTCCATGGACCTGAATGTCGGTTAGAGATTCGCGAGGTGCTTGCAATAATTATCGCTTTTGTTATCAAAATGCCTGTGAACACGGTTTTTCCGGTAAATTAATTAAACCTTAAGCTACAACCTAAGGATTTTTTAAAAATATTATTACATGTATGTTATTATTTTAAAATTAGCATATAATCGCTTGGCGCCATCACGACAATGAAGGTGAGCTTAGTAAATCTACTATAATAGATTACGAGTACTATAACTATTGTCGTGAAATAGCCGAAATAATAGCATCTCACGTCGATGTTAACATTGGCGGCGAAGGAAAAACTGTACAAATCGACGAGACCTTTCTTACAAAAAGGAAATACCATAACAACAAATGAAACATGAAATTAACCGAACAAATGAAAATCGTAGTGTTGGGTTTATTTTGTAAAGAAGATAAGGTCGGACGCTTCTTTAAAGTGAACTCCATAAGTAAAGAAGACTTGTGGCCTTATATGCACAAACACGTTAACTCCAACAGCAGTCGTATTTGTACCGACAGGGCACGCCAATATATACATAGGTATTGAGAAAATGTTCCCTACTTCTACGACTCATGAAATTACAAACCACAGCAAAGGCGAATATGTTGACAAGACCAATGCAACCAATACTATAAATGATCTTGAGAATCAGAACAAGCTTCTGAAAAAAATCAATTTTATGCCGCAATACAACGCAGCACCTTCACCAATATATGGCACTTTTCTTTTACCGGAAATACAGCCTTGAAAAAAATTATAAAGACGACATGTACTCCCAAATCACGGAATTTTTTAATTGACGTAAAAAAAGTGTACCCAGGTTTTGTCGAAAGTAAAGAAAGTGTGGGTTTGCAACTGAAGGACTTCGACCCTCCGACCGTTCACAATGAGCGCTTAGAAAGTATTTTACCACCAAAACAACCTCGGCTCTTTACCATCATCGACGAACTCAACAAACTCGACATTGACACCAGTACGGACGATGCCTTCATTGACGAAACTTACATACCTTTTTAATATGTACTCGTACATTGAACATTTAATTGACCACTCTTAACTAACACCTAAGTTACTCACAAACTGACTGACTGGGAAGCGGAATGCAATGCAAATCTACCTCCTCGTGGTGCATTCTGGATCACGCTAAATGATTTGCTGTACTTTATTTACAAAGATCATCATCATCATCAATATTAATCCTCAAAGTGAGATCACCATAAATACCAAAAAAAAGCGTCTTATATAAAATAGTTTTAATAATTTTCAATTTTCTCAAAAACTAGAAGATATAAAGCCATGCGTTTTTTGGTGTTCGATTCAGAATTGATATGCGCATTAATACAAAAAACCAATTGGGCACATCATCTCACAATTTTGAATAATATTAATTTAAAAAAAAAATTTCATTTCTTACCAAAAATTTAAGTTTGAATGCGAATTATTCAAAAACTATTCACACGAATAATTTGCGGTAAATTTTATATTAAAGGGTAAATTTTAGGCTTTCAAATCCTGTATAGCACTTTATTGTAAGTGTTGCCGTTGTTTTTTTTAATAATTTCTTTCCCATTTTAAGTAATTTTTTTCTAAAATTGCACCTAACTCCTAAACGGGGCGAGATAGACCCCCCTTCCATAGTAAAAAATGCTAGTTTTCAACTCCTCCAAAAAATACCGTTATCAATTCTTGGCGCCAAAGTTATCGTACTCTCCCTCTGTCAAGAAGTAAAATCAAATGCATTCATTAACTAACGGAAGAAAATTCCAACGCGAAAATACTCGTATTGTAAGGTAAACATAACGAAAATTTGATTTCCAATTCCACAATAATACACATATTGAACGTTTTACTTTCAGAATTGGTTGATTGGGTGCAGTTTAAAACCACGTATTTCATATATGTGTGTATGTTTATTACAAAAGAGATAAATACAGAAAATAGACGGGAAAATGTGAGTATTTCAACCAAGCGTCAATATTAATACATATAAGGTGACCGGATAGCAATGATAGTTTGTCCAATTGTTATGTTTCAGCAGCTGTCAAAGTTATCAATGACATTAAGCTATTAAAATATTCAGAAAGGTTTGCCATTTCATCATTCATCGTTTTACGCTTGCTGAACGTGCGGAAATTATTAAAAAATATTATCGAAATTCCGGCTCAGTTGTAAGTACGCAACGTGAATTTCGTCGCGACGTGAGTTCGGTCGTCATCATGGCTTCAGTGTGCAGGCAATTCGTCGACTCAGCGGCTATGTCAACAAACAAAATTGCCATTATTGGAGCGAACACAATCCACAAGTGCTCGGCCAATAATCAATGCATCCACAAAGATTAACTGTTTGGTGGGGTTTAGGGCATGGCGGCATCATCGGACCTTATTTCTTTCGATATGAGAAACAATACAATATAGAGCTAAGTTCACCGACTTTCTATGGCTAGAACTCGACTACATCGATGTAACTGAGCTATGGTTCCAACAAGATGGCGCTACATGCCATATAAGCGACGCAACTCTCGAAGTTATGAATTAGAAATTTGGCGACTGGGTCACCTCACGGCGAGCGTTCATCAATTGGCTGCCGAGATCATGCGATTTGACACCACTCAATTATTTTCTCTGGAGCTACGTCAAGTCCTTTGTCTACGCTAAGAAGCCAACCACTTTGGACGAGCTCGAGGCCAACATTCGACATGCTATTGCCGGAATAACGCCGCACACATTGAACCGAGTCATCAGAAACTGGACCGACCGCTTGAAGCACTGCCAGTGAAGCCGAGGCGGGCATTTGAGTGATGTGCTTTTCCACACATAATGGCATGAACGTAGCTTCAAAATAAAACCAGAATCAATTTCGTATCTCACACAGTTGTTGTTCTATTTTGTTCCCATCGTTCTTATCTGGTCACCCTATTCAATAATATTAAATATAGAGATGCAATCTCTAAGTCAGGTTTCTTTGTCCGATTAAAATATATATTTTTATAAAAAAGCTCAATAAATATTTATGATTTTTGCGAGTATTTAACTTCCAGTACTACTAAATCTCCAACAGTATTCAGCTACACTGGATGGCCGTGACTTAAGTGGTAGCGTAATGGCTTCCAAATTGGAAGGTTCGGTGTTCGAATCCCAGCCTCGTCCGAAAGACATTTCTTTTTTCAGGCAACTTCATTCACGTAATATAAATAAATAATAAAAAAATTACCACTGAGCCCAAAAATCTTTCTTTCTCTCTCTGCCCCATTTTCCTAAAAACTTAACACGTGCTCAGGCATTTTAAGTGTAATAATACTCACTTGAGTGTTAAATTCTTTAAAAAAAACAAAAACTTCCCTACATAACGAAAATATCCTGGTGGAACCTTTCACCTAGTTCACCACTCACAACATCAAGGTTTTCAGGAAAAAAATCCAAATGTGAGTACAGGATATGTACTTATTTCCAAAGACATGTTACACCCCAAAGATTTTCACAACATCAAAAACATATTTTCATGTGAATTTTTCACTATCATTTTCACTCAAAGTTGCTATCCTTCATTGCGTCGTTAATTTTGGGGGTTTCTTTTTCAGATATAAAATCCTTTGACATTTTTATCCATCGGATTTTGCTTCGGGACAAACATTGAGCTTAGTAGTGAAAAAAATCAATAGTTGTCAGCACACAACTGAGGACGATAACTGGAGATCAGCGAAACTTTGTTCACAATCGGAGCCTGGAATACATCAATGCACTACTTGACCGAAGAATCAGCAAACCCATAGAATGAATAACCGTTTGTGATATTTGTAACGGGCTTACCAAAGGACGTGGCTTAAGATATCATTTAAAAAACCAAACGGTGGAAATCAACAGAGCTGTCAATCTCCATCATAGCTTGCTAGTACTCCTGCACTCCTCCGATACTTGTCAAATTGCAGAATAAAGGCAATTTTATGAACTAGGAACACCTAATATCAAAATTCGATATCGAAAATTAGATTTTCCATTTGGATTACGAGTATTTTTTTGTTGATTATAGCAATAAGCTGAACATCGATCTGCGCTTTACCTACTTTTTATTGATTTCAGCAAGGCCATCAACAACATGAGTCGGGCATTGATATGAATAACACAGGATAAATCTGGCTGGAAAACTCTTGACTACGCTGACAAAAGCCGTGTTTTTTGCACATCCGCTGTCCGCTAAAAAAAAAATAACATAGCGATATATGCTAAGTAAATTTATACAAGATATCTACTTAACGGATACAAAACAGTCCTTCCAAATACTATTTTCGATTAACTTTCCAATAAATTGAATTTGTTCACCAATCGACAGATGAACTGCCATTAAACGTCATAGATATGTTTCTGGTACCAAGTTTTTATGTTGAACTCTTAAGCGAATTTTTTTTTATGACAATCGCTAACATGCGTTCAAAAAATCACAGCAAATGAAACCCTACTTTAGCATAGGATTATAGCACTTAATCAGATGCAGAACTAAGAACCCGTTCAAAGCAGCAAAAGGCTTTACATAAATCTTGTATTCTTCGTCCAAATAATTAGTTGGTACATCTAGCATAATACCGCTACTATCCCTAAATAGCTGATTTGTACGCATTTTTTCTTATTTACTTATTTATTTATTTAAAAATATCAATACACAATTACAAATTGTTACTAATATAAGAGTAAAGAACAACAGCAGTTGCAGTGGCTTTCGGCTCTTGAAAGTAATAAAAAATTATATAATGATTTTAAGTTCGTTTATGGTTTTTGTAATTTCTCAATATTGCTTTGGTTTGGTTCTCTAAGATGTTCCATTAGATTATGGTTCTGGCTATGGTTGATTTGCAGTGATGGGTATGAAGATAAGAAGCGTGAGCTGAGGAGATGCGCTACCTTTATGTTACTGAGGCAGGTGGAGCAGGTGGGTGGATGGAGGTTCCCTTTTGAGCAGGGGCAGATCAGTATATGCAGTGTGGCCAAGTCGGAGTTGGATAAACAATGTTAAATTCGATTTAGGGGAGTATGTTGGATCTTTTGGCTGAATTTTATGAGGGTTTACTTGGTAGTGATGCTGATGTTTCCATTCAAAAAGCTGTAGGTTGTAATATTCCTGATTTATGTGTCTCTTTAGATCGAGCCGGGAAAAGGTGTTGTAGGTGTAGGTGGGAGCTTTCAGGGCTTTATCTTCGATCTCGATTTTATTAGGATATACCGGATTTTGATATGTGTGTCATTTCTATGATTCACAATGCCTTGTAGTACTGACAGACTATCCCTGCTGCTTGTGAAATTTTGTTTGCATCTTCAAGTATAGCTAGTGCTTCAGATAGAACCCGCTTCGATTAAAACTGCCAAAGCTATGTTTATTTTTGTTTTTGAACCATCTGTGTATATGAAGTTCCAGACTTTGCCTTTCAGATCAGTCGAGATTTCGAGGAATCGTGCTTTATAAGGGGTATTACTCGTAACTTCGTTACCTAACTCATGTAGATCGAGGAGCACTAATATTTATGCAGTAACCAAGGTGGTTGTGTTGGAGTGAATTTAGCGTTTTTATTCCAATGTAAGTTTAGCTTTATACCAGAGTCAAGGATCTTATGTATTGCAGAGGGGATTCTTCTTTTGCGTTTGTCATTACTGGCTTTTGTCGTGCCGTTGTCTATTAACGAGCCAGTTTGAAAAGAAAGCTTCACAATTAGTTTCGCGATGATTTTAAAGTATCACTCATCTATTGCCAGTAGTCCGGCCTCAGCGATTTTTGGTGGTTTTGGGGCAAGAACCATAGATGGCCAAAGCATAGTCTATCTTACTTAAGATTAACGTTTTAGTTATGTTAAAAAGTGAATTAACATGAATTAACATACTTCTACTTGATGATAGATACCTTACAATATTAAGGCTTGCTGCTAATGACTTCTTGAGATTAATACAGTGTTGTTTCCAGTTATATCTATTGTTTATTACAAGTCCTAGAACATTAAGGTTAGTAACTGTTTCTAATTTTGTGTTGTTAATAACTAATTCTAAGTTTGAACATTTATTTTTCCTACATATATGGTATGATTATCTTACAGTTTTCCAAAGATTAGTTAGAGCCGGAAATATATAACCATTGATTAATCTCATTAAGCAATAGAGAGAATACGGATTTTGTTTTATCTAGATCATTGTATTTACATAATATATATGTATCGTCTGCAAAGATACAGTGATCAAGATCTTTGTATTTAGATATAATGGTACCTATTTCGTCAAAAACGATTGTAAAGCAAATGACAGACAAGGGAGATCCTTGCGGGGTACCATTGTCTAATGGCATGGTTTTTGAAAATGTATTTCGAATTTTAATGAAACATTTTCTGTTTTTTAAGAACGATTTTAGGTATCAAAACATTTTTGGGCCAACTACCCATTCCCTTAATTTGTTAAGGACAAGGTGAATGCCTACACGTTCGAAAGGCATGAATTGTCACATGGTTGCGAGCTGAGAGGGAATTTGAGACAACATAGTAAATATGTAGTAGGGCATCTATGCACCCTCTGTTTGGTTTGAAGGCGAGTTGATTGGGACAATCAACAATCAATATATGACTCGGACGGCTTCGTGTAAAAATACATTAGTAGACTAAATAAATCACCATACGGAGAGAGAAGGAATCATTTGATACATGCAATGGAAACAAAGTATAGCTTTAATAATAACAGTTAGTTTCATGAATTATACATGAAAATATGAAAATATAAAATATATGGTATATGAAAGTATTATCAATATTTCACCCTTTTTTGTATTTTTTCAAAACTTCAGAAGGAAATCTAATAATGTTGTTAAATTGACTTTTCAAAACGATTAGGAAACTCCTTTTTTTACATTATAAAATTAACTTGTCAACAAAGTTTAAACAATTGTTTTTCACACTAGTATATACATTTCTAAATTGTGTGGTCACAAAAGATACTGATAACATCATTACTTACACTCCCTGTAAATCTGTAAATAACCAACCTAACCCCTAACAAAAAAATCGTAAATATTGTACTACGTAGTAAAAAAATGTCTTACTAGCAGAATATTTAGCGGTCTAAAAATCTCCAAAGTAAAGGGTTTTCCAATAGGGACTTGACAACTTTGAATTTAATTTGTGAACGCACTCTTTCAATAATCATGAAACTGACACTGTCAATTTATTCAGTAAACTCAACATTTTCCACAGAAAGTACATGAACGAGCAACGTCTGCAAATTATAAAAATTTTCTACCGAAATTCGGAATGGTGACTGCAACTTTAAGAGCATTAACTCCAATTTTCGGTCGTAATTCTCGCCCTAGTAGACAGGCAATAACATGTTTAGTGCAAAAATTTGAGTCTACATATTCGTTGTGTAATGTTGCCGTGTCAGTGAGACAACGGTTGGTCGAAGTCTCGAAAATGTTGCTGCCATTCAGGCGTCCGTAGCAAACGATCCAAATCAGCCAATTCCACGGCGTTCTCATGAATTGGGCATCGCTCAGACAACATTATGGCGGTTTACACCCATACAAGATCAAGTTGACTGATCACGGACGATTATTGTGGATAATACACATTTATCCGTGGAAAAACGTGCTCAGTAATTGATTACTGTTGCATTGCTGGAAATTGGAACTTTCTCTTTAACAACTTTAGGGTAGGAATGGAGACTTTCTCGGACCATATGCCACTCGAAGTTAACTGTTTGGTATCCAGACCTACGAATGAGACGAGTATAAGGCAACTAGGACTTTTAGCAAAACTAGTGGAATGACCGAATGCAAAATTTGTATTGAAGTAATTTAAATTGAGAACTTGAGCGATTACACACAGCGGATATTTTACCTAATGTGGATGCTCTTACAAGTATAATTTAAAACGCAGTTCCGAGCTTACCTACAAGAAAAAATAAAACCTCAAAACAAAAGTGGTTTGATTATGAGTGTTTGGGAGTTAGAAATAGCTCTTTCAAATTGCTAAAACTTTTTAGAGAATATAATACCAGTATCTTCAAAACACTCTATGGCGAAGCAAATAAGAACTTCAAGCGCATTTGCCATAAAAAAAAGATAACATTTGAACAACAACGTATTGATATTGTAAACAACTCCAAATCTTCAGCGGAATTTTGGAAAGCTGTAAAATATATAAATAGACAAACGAATAGCATCGCCTCGTCGCTTAAAGCAAATTATACTTAATTCCCCACAGATCTCACCACCACTCCACTATGCAGCTCCACTGATAATCGATGAATTTCTAGATAGCCCGTTTTCTTTCGAAGAAACCAAAGAAGTCATTAACAAAGCAAATACGAGAAAGGCCACCGGAGATGACAGAATTCCATACGAGTTCTACAAAAACTGTACATATGAATTCATGTCTGCGCTCGTAGACGAATTCAATATAGAATCTTTGAACCAGCAAATATTCCAGAAAGTTTTAAAAAAGCTATTATCTATCCACTGCATAAAAAATGTGACTATGACGATCCTACAAACTACAGAGGAATGTCTTTCCTGAACACCTCTGCTAAGTTGTTTGCCGCCATTATATACAACAGACTTACCTACTGGGTTGAAAATTGAAAAGCTTTGCAGGAGTTTCAGGCAGGATTCAGAAAGAATTACTCGACAGTCGATCATGTATTTGCACTCCTTAATATCGCCGAGATTTATAAACAGAAACATGCATTCTTCGTTGACTTTAGAGCAGCCTTCGACACCATAGCGCGCGAGGCTCTATTTTACAAATTATACAATATTGGCTCCTCAACGAAAATAATTAACATCTTAAAAGCAATGTATGCAAATAATGTGGCGTATGTATGGCATGGGGAGTCCATATCTGAAGAGTTTACAACAACGATGGGTGTGAAGCAAGGATGTATTTTGAGTGCGTTACTGTTTATTTTATTTATCAATGACATATCAGACACTGTAAAGGGTGGAATCGAGTTCGGCGTGATAAAAATTCCGGCTCTTAAGTATGCGGATGACATCGTTTTCCTTTCCGACACTGTGAATGGGTTGCAACTTATGATGAATAGGCTCAGCGTTTACTGTAAACACTGGAACCTGAGTGTAAACTTGAATAAATCGAAGATAATGGTGTTCAGAGGCGGCTGTGGCAGATATTCTCAAAGCGAAAGATGGACGTATCAAGGAGAAAACGTGGAAGTTGTTCGCGAGTACAAATACTCAGGAATTTTGGTGTCTTCGAACCTGAATATGAACAAACATCTAGAAGCCAAACTATCTGAAGCCAAACGAGCAATCTCATCGGTATGCGGTCGCTGCATCAACAACAAGTATGTAGCCCATAGCTCGAAGCAAAAACTCTTTCGCTCAACTGAAGTCTCGGTTCTTCTATATGGAGCGCAGGTGTGGGGATATTGTCACTATGTTGAAGTTGAGAAGTTTCTTCGCTATTCCTAAAACGAATATTCCGTTTACCAAGTGCTACGCCTAATTATATGCTGCATCTAGAGACTTTTGCACCGCCTATGTTCCTGGAAACATTGAGACTACATTTTGACTACATAGTTAAAGTTATGGAAATGAGTGACGATAGACTGCCAAAAGTAGTACTAAAGAGTGTCATAAGATAAAGAGTAAGTTTCATTCAAGAATAGGAACGCCTTGCATCAAACTGTGGAGAAACCATAAGGATAACATCCGATGTGCATTCTGAACATCTAAGAGCACATTTCAACATCCTACTTGAAAAAGTAGTTCGAAATATGTATGATCAATTTGTAACGGATGCATAGTCTTCCCAGTATAGGACATATTACAGTAAGCTGAAATACCATCTAGCAGAAAAAACTTACTTTTTAAACTGCAACTCAATAGAAAAAATTAACACAATTTTTAAAGTCAGAGGAGAGCTACTGAATCTGAATTTCATCCCACGCCGTCCAGAGCTGCCTATCTTATGCAATCTTTGCAATATGAAGATGCGAGAAGATGTATTTCACTTCCTCGCAGTATGCCCAGTTTTAAAAGAAATTCGAGTGAGACTCTTTAATTCGTATATTTTGGAAATAGATGAAACAATTAAAATCTTAAACGGAGTCCGAGGGTGGGATGTCCTCTACAACTACTGTACAAATGCACTTCCTTATAAAAAATGTATAGTTGAAGAAAATTTTTAATGTTTAATGTATATATAGTATTTATTGTGATATTTTCAAAGCAAAAATATAAATTTACGAAATGTAATGCCAATCTGGTAGACGGCCATAGGCTAAACCATAATAAACCTAGATAATATAATTAATTAAGTAATGAATTTAAAATCGAAATAAAAGTCATATAAAACTAAAATAACTAACTAACTAGATCAAGCTGACTCAAGAATTGAAGCCGATGGACTATTTGAAGCGACGTACGTTCTCCAGTTGGGTTCTGGAGAAGATGCGCCAAGATGATGAATTTCATCGCAAAATCATCTTTAGTGACGAAGCTCATTTTTGGCTCAATGGGTTCGTCAATAAGAGAAATATGCGTTATTGGTCGGATGAAAATCCACATGTGATTCATGAATCACCACTTTATCCACAAAAAATAACTGTTTGGTGCGGTTTGCATGCCGGCGGCGTTATTGGGCCATATTTTTTCGTCGACGATAACGATCGTCACGTTACTGTGAATGGTCAGCGTTATCGCGCCATGATCACCGATTATTTTTGGCCCGAATTGGGAGATATGGACTTGGACGACATGTCGTTTCAACAGGATGATGCTACAAGCCACACATCACACTCTACATTCGATTTATTGAAGAGTAAGTATGGTGAGCGTGTTATCTCAAGAAATGAGCCAGTCAATTGGCCGCCTCGTTCGTGCGATTTAACGCCGCTTGACTATTTTCTGTGGGGCTACGTTAAGTCATTGGTTTATGCCAACACGCCGACGACGTTGGAAGAGCTCAGAACCAACATTGAACGCGAAATAGCGGCCGTTTCGGCCGAAATATATGGCCAAGTCGTTGAAAATTGGGTCCAACGAATCGACCGCTGCAAACGTGCCCGCGGTGTCCATATGAACGAAGTCAAGTTTCATTCATAAATGTTTTGATTATACTTCAATCCGATAATAAAGTTTTTGAAATATCTCAAATGGTTTGCGTTTTATTTAAAAAAAAGGTGTCAAGCCCTTATTGGAAAACCCTACACATACATGCTTCAATCTGTTGCATACTTTTCTTGTTGCTCATTTTTGTAGGACAATTGCTGAAGCTTATTTTGGCAAGCATCCCAACACGCTATTTGGAACTCCTGTTTCGGGGGAAATGTGCCCACAAAAAAGTCAGAAATGACCAACTTAAATTTATGTCAATTTCGACGCCTAGATACTTGACGCAAGGGTATCACGTACTATTAAATAAATTACATTTTGTACAGTTGGATGTGATCGATGATCGGAGACTACTTTGGATTACGACTGAAGGTCATACTTTTTCTTAACAAATGAATGTGATGGTTGATGGTAGCTACTACGTTCAATGGAGTTGCCGAGCAATACATGTATTCAGAATGTCAACATCATCCACAAAGGCCTGCAGTTTACCCAGAAATGGTTGAGCGAAAAGGTAATAACATACATAAATAAATATCATTATAGGTCCAAAAGTAAAGTTACTATGCGTTGTTTCAAACTTGAATATTACTATCCTTACTATCCTGCAGTTATGGTACATAAAAAATGGTACTTAAAAAAACAAAAACATTCGGCATAATTTATCCACTCTAAAGTCAAACTGCGTTGGACTATAGAATTTGCATTTACGAAGGTATACTAAGATTATACTCTTTAATACTTTTTCGAAAATGTAGTAGTAGGTGTTGGTGCGTGGTAATTGATCGAGAGAATGCTGACTATATAATATAATTCGGATTGGGCCAGCAGTGGAACAATCAAATTCGTAGCAAAGTGCTTGCTTTAACTCCCATTGGTGGTTCCCGGTAACTGCACGAGTAAACCCTTATTCATGCCTGCTAAAATGGAAAGGGCTTGCTCGAACAGCAACATAATACTATCCTACGTCGTCGTAGGGCTCACAACCCTATATGAAAGAGATTCAAAAGATGTGGCGAGCCAACTAATGGCCTCGGATAGAAATGGATTCACTGCTGACGATCCTTGCAACCGTTTAAAGGACAACGACCTTCGGATCCGAAAGTTCGGACCCTTAACAAACCACGTGCAGCCGATCAGTTAGCAGAGACCCTTGATATGGACAGGCCGCACATAAAGAGGATGAAAAACTCGCGGTGATATATGTATATATAATTTCTATTGGGAAAAGCGCTTATTCAGATGCGGATTTGCCATATGTGGCAGACTTAGGCAAGAGGTTTGAGCTTCCGACACGAGAGCGCGGGTCTTATGATAATCCGCATCGAGGCTAAATTCGCTAACATAAGCCTAATATGAACCCATGCCCCAACGGAAGACAAAGACGACGTCACCAAAGAATGTTTCTACGAGCTCCTCCACAAGACATATGAGTATGAGCAATGTCCGAAGTATGACGTGAAAATTGAACTAGGCGATTTTAATGTCAGGATAGAAAAGGAGGACATATTTGGTAGGATAGTTGGTAAGCATAGTCTACAAGACACCTGGCAACAAATTTAGGCTAGAAATATCGACCTGCAGCAGAAATGTATACTTTTGTACTATAAAATTAAAGAATATGAGAACCTCAATGAAACAATAGTTTACCTCTTTTAAAGATCTTATTTGCAACACGAGTTTTTTAAGATGCTTAATGGCCAATCCCTTTTTGTCAGATGACAGCAATCTCCGAAATCGTGGATCGAGGTATAACGCTGCATATATCGTATCATTTTCTAAAATCATTGATTCCCTGGCTTCCAAACAACTTAATAAAACTAGGCTTAATTCACTGTTTCTGGCTTTTACTCGCAATTTAAGTTCAAGCCAGAACTTGTAAAAGTTTCCTAAAATAACTTGCTTTTTTTGAAGTTGATGTGTCGTTATGTGAAGTGGTCTTAAGACGTCAACAACCTCCTTGATTTTGTGCAAATCTTCTTCACTTAACTGGTCCAAAGATTGCAGATATTGGGCAACTCTGCCCATCGAAGGAATCTGTTCAACATTTCGTACGTCGAACTCCCCCGTGTTGACACGCCTAACACAGGTTTTCCTAAGCTTGGTACTGCATATCTTCAACAAAATATAACCTTGTTTACTTCAGAGTTCTGTTTTGCTAAAGAAAATTCAAGTACAAAATGTACCTAAATATTTGCGCCCTTAAAAGGTTTACAATATTAGGAACCCCATCAACGAACTCGGAATTGTACTTTCGTATGAAATGCCTTACTGCCAATTGAAGGGTGGCACATCTTATTGAGATCACATTATCAAACACAATATTCTCGGCTAATAAAAATTGGTCTTGTTCGTCTTCGAAATCCTCTTCTTCTATATTGTTGTCAGAATCAGACAACAACTCAACAGCCTTTAAAATATTTCGATTGTTGTCTGATGTGATCGAATATATTTGTTCTTTTTTTAAATCAAAATATTAGAGAACTCCCTCAATATGGTGATTCAAATTTTCAGCCGTATGCCGTTCTTTTAGCTCATTCATTGCCAAGGTATATATCTCAATCTGGCCGTGTTCAATTAATTGAGCGTTTGTGCCTAGCACAGATCCATTTTGCCTGGATGATGTGTCAATTTTGCAGCTAATTAATTTATTTTTAATTTTTAGAACCATTTTGTTCTTTATTATTTTAGCTCTTTCGTTAACAAACATCATAACGTTGCTGACTGTAATCGGCTGAAGGCATCGCTATCAAAAAATGTAAAAGCGATACCTTCGTGACTAAATTGACACATGCACCAACCACAGCTGTTTTGAACATTTGTGTTGATATTTTAATAATTTGTTTGTGTTCGCATTGTGCCTTGGATTCTAATTCCGACGCCTTTTCAAGTTCAATATAGAGCTCATAGTGCTGTGATACTGTAGGCCTTCTTAAGTTTGTCACAACTGATCCCTTGAAAATTTGTCCACAAGCTCTACAAACACTGTCCTTATCACTATTAAGAGTGAACAATTATTTCCACTAATAATATTACGTTTATTGTATAGAATGCCAAAACTCACGATTTATAAAATTTATATTTGATTTTCATTTAAGTTTTGTTTTTACTAAACACTTTACTTATTGACTAACTGCCTGCCTATTCAATCACATTAAATGTTTCGAATGAATGCCATCGTGTATCATTACGCTTAAAGCCCTACTTATTAACAGTTATCCATTCTTCTAAAAGTCAAAAACATGTTTGTAAACAAATCGTTCCAATTATTTGTTATCATTTATAGTGTATGAAAAGCGTCATTTACCTACCAAACAGTTTTGCCTGAACTTTGAAATATTAATAGGGGAAGTTAATGTTAATTTTAGAGAACGTCATAATGCGCTGAAATGTTTTTGCATGAAAACGAGTGTGACATACTCGTTTTTATTCCCCGAGAATAAGCGACAACAAGCTGTGAAACCATACTACCAGCTACATCAAACAAATGTTGCAGATACTTGCGCAGAAAAAAGCCATTCAATCGTAGTAAAAAATAAAATTTTTGAAATTTGGAGAATCATTTATTAACGTTCGTATATGTTACTAAATAACAATACGGCTTATGCTAAGGTCATTACAGAGAGAGCAGGTTCGATAATTATTTTTTGATTATTACTGCAGTACATACAAGTACTACTTACTGAAACGTTCTTTAGTTTTTTCAGACTATTAAATTACTTAAAACATACAAACCTTTTGATCACATCACATTTCTTCTACACTGAGTTTTTGACGAATTATTTTACATGTAATGTGACTTACCTAACATATTTTACTTAATTTGACCTTGTAAAAGTCAGCCAAGGACAAATGTCTTAGTATTATTGAAAAACAATACACTGATTATATTGGCATTGTGCTACAATCATTATTTCCAAGTTATTAATGAATGATTTTTATTTTTGAGAGAAAAAAATAAAAATTATCAATAACTTTTATCGATGATTTTTATTTGAAAAAGTTAAAGATAACTATTACTTCTGATTTTTTTGATCACATTTCTTTTTTAACTCTTTTTTCATTATTTTTTTCGAAAAATTATAGAAAACACTTTCATCATTCCTAGCAAAAATTTATTTTAATTATTATAGAAAAATTTTTTTTTTCAAAAAAAAGTCATAACTCTTAGACCTTTGGATGTACTTTCAGTACTTTGGACATCCGAACGTTCCTTGCAGTGGGTTTGACCCGACCACCACCAAGAAATCCCTGGTTTGATGAAGAATGCTAGCAAGCACATGTAGCTAAACAAGAAACAAGACACGAGCCACTCGTGAGTTCTACGAGCAGAAGAGAAGAAGATCATCGGCTTCTCCTTCAGAAGAAAAAAGAGCACGAGAAGCGCGCAATCGAATATATTGAGAAGGTGTACTCCAGGAATAACGTGCGGAAGTTTTACCAACAGTTAAAAAGAACATCTCAAGGCAAAAATAATCATACAGAAACCTGTAGAGATGAGGAAGGAAACCTTGTAGTAGAGTCACAGTAGGTGTTGAGAATATGGAAAAACTTTGTCTACAGACTGTATAACGGCGAAGAAGCCCATCGTCTCACGACAATTCAATTCAGATGACGATGGCTAAAACTTCCTTCCACCTAACCAAAATGAAGTAAGGATAACAATATCCAAGCTAAAAACCAAGAAGCAACTGGACCTGAGGGCTTACCAGCTGAGGTATTCAAACTGTGGGAAATGACTTTTTGGAGAGCATATACCAACTCATTTCTCAGAAAGATCAGAAGAGTGTATACCTGATGAATGGAATCTCAGAATGTGTGCACGATCCTCAAAAAATGAGACCAACTCAACCACGCCAACTATAAGTCACGTCATGGCATGTACTCGTATGTCATGTATAAGTCATGGCATGCAAGATCTGTTTGCTTTTTTTTATGTGCGATTACAGACCAGGAAAATCCAAATCGATACTCACCATCTTTTCATCGATTTTAAGGCCGCATATACGTAAGACGGCATTTACAGACACGAGCTATATAGAGCCATGTCTAGGTTTGGCATCTCAACCAAGCTCGCTGCTCCGTCAAAGTCGGTAACGATTATCCGAGACCTTTGATGTCAAAGGGGTTTTTAGAGAAGGTGATGCGCTGTTATGTGACTTCTTTAACATCATATTTTAAAGAATTGTGCGGAACTCACAAGTGGGACACCATCTTTAAAAAGTCTGTGCAACTACTATCATCCGCCTATGATATCGACATAGTTAGGAGAACGCAAAGGGAAGTCACCCGCAACGCTGTATTGAAACGGAAGCCGCCAAAATGGGTTTAGTTGTAAATGAAAGCAAGACTAAGTATATGGTGTCAGCAAAAAGGAAAGCACAACATCGATAAATTAGACAGACCGTCACAATCGACAGGTATAATTTCGAGGTAGTAAAGGACTTTTCCTACCTTGGATCTGTTATGAATTCTGCCCACAGGAGAAGATTCAACGACGAACTATACGAGCTGTACAGCGTAATCGACCTAATCAGGAAACTGTGCATCAATTGCCTGAGATAGCTAGGACATGTAGAGTGAATGGACGACAATGTTCCGGCCCGCAAAGTGTTCGAATCTAACCCGGAGCAACAATGCAGAAGAGAAGACCTCAACTTAGTTGGAAGGTGACCTCAATCGATTTGGAGCGCGCAACTCGAGGCAGTTACCTAAAGATCGGGCTAAGTGGAAAGGCTTGTTAGTTGAAGCCCATTCTCAACCGGAATTGTAGCGCCACTTAACTAAGTCTGTCTGTGATCTTGTCTGCTCCATTTTGTACGCAAAATATAAAATATAAAATATAAGCACATTTGAATTCATCTAGAATATACGCAAATAAAAAAAGGGTTCTTAACGTCAAAAATGGTTACTTTGAAATGCTTTCACTTTTGCAAAAGTGTGTATTTATCAAAGGCTTTATAGATGTTGCTACCTCAAATCCAGAAATAGATTCGGATTAAAAACTGTTTCTTCTGAGTGTGTCATTTTCTTGGAGCTTATGCATACTTCTGTGCCAGCTCGTATTCTGCAATAAGTATAAGATAATAATCTAATGCATTACTAGTGCCCAATAGGTTTAACTTGATGTTGTCTACAATGACTAGATCTAGACCTTTTTCAGCAGACAATAATGTTTTAAATTCATCATAAAATACCTAGATGCGCTGTGAGCTTATTTTCTACACGCAAACAAAGGTTCGCTACACATATCAATTAACATTTAGCACTCGATGAACTAAGACGCTCATCAACATCATACAAATCTACAAATCTAGCGCAAATGGTCCAACCCCAAAGTACGAATTTTGATATCAGGATAAAATTTATAGCCCGAAATATCGTAATCACTGACCTCGTAAAAATAAAAATTTCGTGTAGCGATATAATTGCTGGCAAGTTAAACCAACAAATCGAATTTTAATTAAATTTAGCTTTTAATATTCTGCATTGTGTTCAGTCACAGGTTTCTTTGTATTATAATTAAATAAAAAAAGTATGCCTTTTTGATTTATTATGGCAGGGTTGTCGTAGGTTTGGTCAAGGCTTTCAATGGTTGCAAATAATATTTAAAACAAAAGTTTGAAAGCAAAACAAGTTAAAATTGCAGTCACATTGTCAAATGACCTCATTACCACAAACTTCCCTTATCTACCTTTCTTATCAAAATTTCAGCGATTTTTCAATGATTTGGCCAGTATGTCAAACACATTTCGGAAAACTGTTATTAACTGCCTATTATTCTAGACAGTGAATAATACAATAGCATTTCCGTCATATATTGTAGATTTTTGTAAACTCTATTGTCTGTTGTATGAAATGATCGACTGATTTGGTAAAAAAAAGAATGTCAATTTTTCGACAATTTCCGTAGTGAAAGAGAGTGATTTTCATATAAATTGATGTGTGTATTATTTATCAATCACCGACTTATGTGATAGAAATTTCACTGCAAATTTCTTATTCTTTATCAGAGTAACTAAAAACTGAAAAAATGTAATAAAAACAAGTGCAGAACCTTGTAATAATGAAGCTCTTTTCAACAACATATCAACATGTAGTAATACATATTATATCTTACGAATGTGTTCTAAAACAGTGAGTATCCATCTCCGTGTGACTGCATTAACTTACACCGGAAAGTTTACCACTCCTTCCGCATTCTAAACTAGACAAAAAAAAAATGCACATCACAAAAGTGCTTGTGCCTCCACTTCGTCGAAACTTATAATTCTCTACGTATCATACTACAATACACACCACCACATGCCTAGAGCTCATTAAGAGTATCCTGAATGCAATATCACGTCCTTCTCTAGTGTCATTCTACAAAGTCCCTTAGCATGTCCATGTTAATGCTAAAAGATACAAGTACTGGGTGTACTAAAAGTATGAAGTCGACACTTTTGCTGTGTAAAAAAGCGTCCATGTACGAATATTTGCTGCACAATGATTCGCGGAATTAAATCCAGACTCGTGCAAGTAATCTCGTGTAGGAGTTGTAGAAACTGTTGTAACTCGTTGGAAACACAGAAAGTTCCAAACGGCCTAAGTGGAGGTCTGTATGTTTCCACATTGCCATCAGCCGTCATAATCATCATTGTACTCGTGCTCGTCATGATAGTCATCATCTGTGAGTTTTTCAATAGAAACACTAACTTTAGGGTGAGCGTTCTTTTGATTCTTGAGTTTACAGCAAAATTGTACCCTCCCTTCCATTTCGTTTTGGTTTTGTTGTTATTGTTGTTGTTGTTTGTGTTTCATTAAATCTTAAACAAGGCAAAGCAGCATAGTACCTTCATACAGCACACAGAGATCTTCATAAATGTAAGCACACACTATACCTAAGAAGTCTCTACTCATAGCAATGTAAGTCTCCACCGATGCGGGAGGAAGTTAGTAAATGTACTTTCAAAGATGAAAGGGTAAGCACTGTAAGAAAACTGGGTAAGTGGGTGTATTTGACGTCGTCTTTAAAGTTTAATGAACCAGTTTTGGTGTAACAAATTGAAATGTCATCAAGAATTTGACAAACGCTACCAGGGAAGTCTTTTGAAGTCGACACTTACAATCGTTGGCTGCAACTTAAAAATGAAATCATGTGTCAAAGGCCACATCAGAACTTGCATTCGATTCTCTTTGATTTAACGTTTTTTCTCAGTAATGATGAAAGCCATCGGATATTTCTTTATACATATGTATGTAAATATGCATCTCTGTGTTTCTTTGAAAAAATAGCGAGACCATGCAATTCTATTCAACACGCAACTTCCTGCATTAGGTAAGTTAAGATGGGTGAAGTTCCTTTGTCGTATGTTTTGATCGAAGAAGTCCACTCTGCATATAACGATTTGAGCACCTTTAAAGTACGTTTACCTTACATCTTTATATAAACATGAATATTGATATGTACAACTTCTTTATCAAACTATTCCAGAGATCTGAATTGCAATTGATTTAATTTGTAGACTGAAATGATCGGGAAAAGGCGTCAAGGTGTAAATATTCGTGCCCTTGACAATTCCTCGCTATTTTGGAAAGTGGATATTTGATGCAGTAATTAAATCCACATCTCTTTTAGATCTGTAAAAATTATCTTTTCTATAAAACTTTATCAAATGTTTCACGGGTATCAACCAATCCAGGCCAACTTGAAGTTCTTAATTTCTGCAGAACAATTATAGGGTTTCTATTGCTTCTTTTTAATTTCTCTGAGTGAACTCTGAACTCTTCAGCTACTTAGTGCGATAGTGACATTCTATCCTAAACGTCAAGCAACCGATTTTTTAGACATCATATCCACACTTCCTTTTCTAATCACTAAATTTCATATCTCTTCCTTTCATATTTTCCCCAAATCCCCTATGGACGTATCATAACACCGTATCCACGCGGCTCAATCTACCCAATGAATATCTGGAATAGTTAACAGCTGGATCGTATATGTGACATCTAATAGGAATATATCTCGAAGTGATGGGCATAATCCCATAACCACCTTCCCGTAGTGCATCCTAAATAGCTTTTCTTTAATGAACTGGTAAGTCTGGCATAGCACCTACTCTGGGTGAACTTAAACGTAAGAATGATATAATGGGTGAGATATTATACTAGTTCCTTCACAATATGGTACTCAAATGCGTTTCGGTGTGCAGCAGTTAATGAAAACTTATGACAAGGGATGAATACCAAGGCTGCCGAATGTACTGGATTCTGGAATTGTAGTATTATACTTCAGTTTCATTAATCATATCATTGCCCAAAGTTGTAAACTCCTTTGGATTTAGCCTTAAATGGTATTGATTCAACACCAATTGCAATGATGTTTAAATAAATAGAAAATTGAATGACATTAGTAGTTACTAAAAATAAAATATATTATTTTTAAGGTATACTATATGTTCCTTTTCTTATTGAATCAAAAAATATGACTAAGTGTTTTGTAAATTTCCACAACTTTTTACATTTCAGTGAACCCCTTTATTTAAGAATGAGTAGACAAGCTTGTTTGCGCCAACACTTCAGTTTATTTATATTTATATAAAACATAGAATTTTTGAATTTCCCGCCTTAAATAAATATTGATCTGTATTTTTCATTATGTAAAACTTGAACGTTAATCCATACAGTAAACTTCCCACAAGAACAAACTCACCACACTCAATTTCCTTCCTTTCCTCTTTAATACAGTTTGTGAATTGAATCATTGCATTGTTAACTTCAAAGGCGAATCGTTCGTTATGGTTTAAAAGAAAAAGAATAAATATAATTTTATAACGTTTAACAAAGTGGCTTGTCTTTCAATTTAAAAGTTCAGTTGGAATTTTTTACAAAGCTAATGAAGGTTTTTAAATTTTAACTCACCAAAAACTCCTATTTAGTAATTTCTTATAAATGCTTGATATTTTTAATTATACAAAATAAAAAAATAAAATTTGCTTTAAAAAATGTTGTTAATTATTAACCATTAGGACGATATGATATTAAATAAATAATGGTAGAAGTAATGTGATTTCAAAATAAAAAAAAGTTTGTTCATTACGAATATTGACTTTTGGAGTCAGCCGAAAAGATACTTTCCAGACATAAAAAATAGGTTCACATAAATAGCCAATTATATTTATTTTATTTATAATTAAATTGAGTTAAAAACTTAGCTGATTACTTGAAGATGGTGTTTATATTAACTCGTGATTTTTCTGCGGGCTGATGGGAAAACTTATAAAGGAAGAACTAATAGGAACTCTAGAAGGTCCTCTGAACTTAAAATGGGATATTATTTTTTATTTGTCGTCAGAAGGTGGAAATCTTAAATGAGGCATCAATTATCCGATGTCTTTTAATCCTACCGGATTCATACCGGCTAAAATCAACTCCACCTGAATAGACTGATTTATTTGCCTTGGGGTCACTATAAGGCATACCTTCGCAGAACACGTCTTTGAAACTTAGCTCGCTCAATGTGATTTGATCAGCGCTTTATACCTTTTGTTCAGAACTTCCCACAGGTTACCGTTAATTGCTTATTTGAATGACTTCAGTTTTTGTCTTTTTTTTCCTGAAAAGTAGCTCAAGAGTTATGAGCTCATAGCCGTTTGCCTTTCTATACTTCTTAGTCTTGCCAGGTCCACATTTCATTTCTGCAGAATCGTCCCGACTCATTTGGAAAACAATCATGATCTTCGATTTTTGGTTACAAAATACAAAAATACAGGGGAAGAAGTCCTTAGATGTTTGAAGAAATACTTGGGTTTTTTGGTTGTTAATCGCAATCGGTAGGAGTTGTCGTAGAAGAATCTGACGAATTTTAATAATAGATTCACTTGTCTATCCAAAATCTGTAAATGTTTAAAGATGTTCTCCTCAACGTGTTAAATGAGCTATCTTGTTTCTGCAATGTTGGATCCTGTCCCAGCTTCCCCTTTTGACTGGCTTTTAAGTCAGGAACTGTTTATAGAGCCTAAGAGCCCAACAAGAAAGGGTGGAAGGAATATAGGCTCATCCAGAAGTATATAAAAGAGCGTGAGCGTCGCAAAATAAAAAATATTGAAACATATTTAGGAATTTGTTGTTAGAGTAGGCAAGCTAGAATCTTAAATCTTGAGTCCATAGTAAAAGATCTCTTAAGAGCAGCTGAGATGTCGTGTTTGTAGATTTCCTTGACATCAACGTACTTTTCTAATCCTATCAATTGATGCATCTTCAGCTTTAACCAGCTTTCTTCAAGTTTAAATGGCTGGACAAATTTTGTTTGCGCTCTATTTTGATTCACATGCACCACTCGCAAAAATGGATGGACTTACGGAACTTTACGATTCACATAAACATGATAACCAACTCTGAAGGACACTTACAACCAAACAGTAGGGATGCCAAACGTTTTCGAAACCAAAAATAGGATGTTTGTAAAACGTAAAGTAGAGCCAATCGAAATACTGAGGGAATTGGGCTCTAACAAATAAAAAAAAAACCCAGGCCGAAGCACGCCTGTAGGTGGTAGAATCTATCAAATCTAGAAGGCAAACGAACATACACTGCTCTTGACCCGAATGAAAATCGCAAAAATGACCATCCATCTAGCAAAAAACAAATTCTATAAATTCGCCTAGTTTTTAAAACTGGATGAAAGGATTTGATTAGAAGTCAACACAAGCCCATCTCTTAAATTTGGTTTAAGAACCACACGCTCAATGAATGGAGCATCGCCTATCAAGTCCTGGAAAATATAATCTAATCCCCTGTAGCGGCAACTACAGAGACATTACCCTACCAAACATCAAGTACAAGATTCATTCCGATTTATAATGTGAGTATCTGCAACCGATTGCTAATAACCTAATAGGTTCATATCAGTGCAGTTTTTAACCTGATAAGTCCAACTTCGACCAAATATTTATTCAGTCGCAGATCTTGAATAATACTCAGATATAATAATTGTTACCCATTACCAATTCTTCGTGGATTTTAAGGTTACTGGTAATATTACTTATAGAGAAGAGCAATCTGCAGATCTGTTTAGTATCCCTGTCGAGTTGTTTCGGTTATCCAGGATGTCGATGATCAACTGCCCTCAACTTGAAAAAACATAACCGATATTGCTATCATTCGACATTCTTAACATCGTACTTAAAAGTATTGTTCGCAGCATCAAAGACAATACCAGATTCATAGTAATTTAAAAGTTCCTACAATTTCTCGCTTATGCATTTTAATTTAACATAATGAGTAGAAATTTGCGGACTGTTAGCTTGGTTTGTGGAGCTATTTTACCAGATATGTTTGAAATGCAACGTCGTCTAGAAAAAATTATAGGAAAATGAGAAATGTTGTTTTGGCTTAAAAGGCGGACAATTTCACTTGAGAAAGAAGCAGCAGAGATGGATCTGCAGATTAAAAGCAGGAAAATAAAGTACATTCATATCTGCTGTCATCACAACCGACCGACAACGTGGGACCTGCAATCCTTCTGGCTCCGGACCCCTAAAATACATCGGCAAAATAATTGGAAGAAGTTATAGCTCTCAGAGTTTTGCCATTATCTGTCGAAAGGGTGGTGAGGTCAGACATTATTTTTTTTTTTTTTTGTATTGCCATTTTAGCATTAGTCGAAAAATTTTACCACTGTACCCTGCTGGTCACACTTTGTTCATTTGGGCACCACCTTTGCTAAATATTTTACCGCTATTCAAGAGATACGCGTTTTTATACCACCCTTAACAGTGGAGCGACTTAGGTCGCTTAGGCCCACTTAGGGGTGCTAACTGGCGAGAATTCCCGATAAGATCCTGATTTTTACTATTGTAAATTGATCAACAATTTGGCAATTTGAAAACTGTCGTTGGTTCATTGACATTCATTGACATCTGTCCCTTTTTTTCACCAACTAACATAAATTCTACTCGTATATATAACTGAGCTCCTTATATAGCGAAGTTGATCCAATAAGGTATATTTATATAACATATACGCACCACCTTTATTTCCATCGAGGGAATTCTTAAAACGTATGGCTTTCGACCTTAATACTCGTAGATATATGAAAGGTTTCTTTCAACGAGAAATCCTTAATATTCTTTTGATATATCATATATGTGAATAATCAACTCAAATTTGGTTTATAATACAGGGCTTCAGTAAAAATGCATCTTAGGTTCTCAGGTATCTATTAAGAAGCTATCGCAGAAAATAATGATGCGATTATAGGCATTGTAGTGAAGCGTTTTTGAAGTACTTAAGCCAATACGAATAAAAGTTATTTTGAATCAATGCATCCCGATTGGAACAATCTGAATTAAAGGATGGTACCCATCGCTTTCACTGATTGAGGCTTATTTGTGAACCCTTTTGCAGTTTTTTTTTAAGGTTTTACCAATCAAAAGCTATTCGTAGGGCTTATAATGATCTCAACACAATCATTGGTGTGTAGGCCATTTTCTATCCCAAAGCAATTGTGGCAATCCATTACTACTACTACCCAATCGGCACAAGTGCTGTAAGCAGACATGCCATTTTTTGCCTTCAAATCCCGCATTTGTATTCTAAGCCTATATTGTAGATAAATCCAAATACAGACGTTCCCCTCCTTTTGTTCAACAAAGAATAAATATCATAATGGGATTAGGATAGGATTTCATGCTGCATTATTCTCTCATAATAATGATGCTATGTATACGTAAGTAGCCGTGTATGTGCATATGTACGTTTGCCTATATATTCACCGCTTTTTCTCAAATTGCTTCAATAGCTTGTAATCCCTGTTTGACTTTGATATCGATGGCGTCCCATTGTAGTTTTGATGTTGTTTGCTAGCATATGAGTATTGTGTTAACAATATTATTTGGTAAGAATTCTTTTTATTTTTCGCTCTAAGCTGATTTATGAAACCGCCAAAGAAGAGGGCAAAACAACTGTGCCAATTAGTTAAAGTATTGGATGGGTTGTCTAAGCAAATCAATAATTGAAAATTCTGAAACCCTTTGTTTGGAACTTTTGAATGCAAAGAACTGGTGCACTCCACTGTCGATGGGAGTTAAGGCTTGTTTTTTATAGAAACGACCGCAGATAAAGTGGGTTAATTGGGAATTTCGTTTACCCTTTGTTCGGAGAGAAAAGTGCTCCACAATAGGGATTTATCTAAATTGAACGAGAGCATACCATGAGTTGGTTTGAATTAAGGTGCCGGGGTTCTTCAGTGAAACTGAAAACAAACGAACCTCTGTGGTTTTCGATTAACGAAATTTTGTATGCAGAACAGAACTGAATCTTTATTTAAACGTACCTAGCATGGGATAGTGATAATGAGCGAAATCCTTTGACGACTGTAAAAGACTATTTTACTGGACCAAAATCAGACTCACCGACTTAATTCATTTGACGATATGAAATCTTTAACAAACGGGAAAAATATTTAATAAAGATTAGCCATGATATTCTAAATCTAAATTATAAAGAGGTTAACCTAGCCTCAGTTCTCGATCATTGAGAACCCATTCAGCCTGGTTTAGATCCCATCGGAAAACAAATTCTCTTGAGGATGACATTCCTCCCCATTCAGCACATCAGTTGAACTATTTTAAGTCTATATTAATCTATATTAACTTTTCTAAAGCTCGTTATGTATTTCGCTATGCTTAGATTTCCCGCTTCAAAGTCTGTGGCTTTTCAGAGTCTGAACCCTTCTTCAACAACTTTTTCTGTCTTATTAAGTGCATCCACCATTAAATAGAAAAACAATCTTCTGCAGACTGGGGTGAATGTTTTAATATAAAATATCGACCCCATAGGCTGATATCTCTTATCCACACTACATCAACAATTTTTATTTCGTATTCCGCAAGCCTCATATCGTTTATTAAATTGATCTGCTTGTTGTTGCTTTTGCTACTCATCAGACTTCCTGATTTGGTCCGCTTTAAATTTCAAATACTTCCTTATCACCGGTATTCTTAACTGATGATAAATTTTACAACTATTTTGTAAACCAATTTTCATGCAAAACAGTTTATGATATAATATTTTAATAGCTTACCAAATCTATTATTTTCTTTTATTTTCCTCTGAGAAAAATTCGGTCTTCGTATTAAACACTTGATGCCTTATCTTTTAGGCTTTTGTGTTTTCCCGATTCAGACGGTGTCTCAAAACTTATATAGGGTTTTCCAATAAGGACTTGCCAACTTTTTTGTTTTAAATAAAACGCAAACCATTTGAGATATTTCAAAAACTTTATTATCGGTTTGAAGTACTATCCAAACATTTATGAATGGAGCTCGACTTCGTTCATATGGCCACCGCGGGCACGTTTGCAGCGGTCGATTCGTTGGACCCAATTTTCAATGACCCGGCCACACATTTCGGCCGAAACGGCCGCTATTTCACGTTCAATGTTAGCTCTGAGCTCTTCCAACGTCGTCGGCGTGTTGGCATAAACCAATGACTTAACGTAGCCCCACAGAAAATAGTCAAGCGGCGTTAAATCGCACGAACGAGGCGGCCATTCGACTGGCCCACGTCTTGAGATAACACGCTCACCATACTTACTCTTCAATAAATCGATTGTAGCGTGTGCTGTGTGGCTTGTGGCATCATCCGGTTGAAACCACATGTCGTCCACCGGTTCGGGCCAAAAATAATCGTTGATCATGGCGCGATAACGCTGACCATTCACAGTAACGTGACGATCGTTATCGCCGACAAAAAATATGGCCCAATAACGCCGCCGGCATGCAAACCGCACCAAACAGTTATGTTTTGTGGATAAAGTGGGGATTCATGAAGAACATGTGGGTTTTCACCCGACCAATAACGCATATTTTGCTTATTGACGAACCCATTGAGCCAAAAATGAGCTTCGTCACTAAAGATGATTTTGCGATGAAATTCATCATCTTGGCGCATTTTCTCCAGAACCCAATCGGAGAACGTACGTCGCTTCAAATGGTCCATCGGCTTCAATTCTTGAGTCAGCTTGATCTTGTATGGGTGAAAACCAAGATCCTTACGCAAAATGCGCCATAATGTGGTCTGAGCGATGCCCAATTCTTGAGAACGCCGTGGAATTGACTGATTTGGATCGTTTGCTACGGACGCCTGAACGGCGGCGATAATTTCGACACTTCGACCAACCCGTTGTGTCACTGACACGGCAACATCACACAACGAATATGTAGACTCAAATTTTTGCACTAAAATTGTTATTGCCTGTCTACTAGGGCGAGAATTACGACCGAAAATTGGAGTTAACGCTCTCAAAGTAGTCGGAGTCACCGACTCCGAATTTCGGTAGAAAATTTTTATAATTTGCAGACGTTGCTCGTTCGTGTACTTTGTACCATGATGAAAATGTTGAGTTTACTGAATAAATTGACAGTGACAATTTGATGATTAGTGACAGAGTACGTTCACAAATTAAATTTAAAGTTGTCAAGTCCCTATTGGAAAACCCTTTAGTACATGGGTTTCGAACTTTGCAGGAAGATTGGAAAAGTATGCACATATTGAACAGAAGGCTGTGGTGCCAGTGCATAATTAAATGGAGAATCCGAATTCACTAGTTGCTGTGGAAGCTTTGGATGTTTGTTGCAGATGGAAGAATTTAATCGAATTTACAATATGTGATGCCAAGACAACAATTATTTTATTTGAATTATTTTGATATTTTCCAAGCCCTCTTTACGCAAAAAAGCGATGACCATAAATAAACAAAAGTCATCGTAGGTGCACAAATCTATTAAAACCGTTCTTTTACTTAGGTAAGGTTAGATAATAAGGGATGTGCTAGTTCCTAACGGACAAGTATACACGGAAGCCCATTGGTCTACTGTGATCCCCTGTTGATGTTGATAGAGTACTATATTATTATTATTATTATTATTATTATTATTATTATTATTATTATTATTACTATTATTATTATTATTATTATTATGGTTGGTTCTACCTAGCTGTCTTGGCTGAAAATCAGCCCGAGATTTAACAAATCTAATGAGATCTACCAGTTTTGCTTTGCTGACTTCCTAAAGTTGTCCAAAAAGCCTGTTTAGCACAGCGTATTTGGTGGCTTGTGGTCATTTCAATGTAAATTGTCATTGACATACATACCGAGAATGGAAAGTTTTTCTGTTTCGAAATTGCAAGTGCCACTCATGTCTGGGTATTTAAATTTCGTTATAATGACAGCAGACAGCATTGTGTTTTGGAAGCATTAAATTCCACTCTGTTGATAGTTCCCCAATTAGCATTGCTGCTGATATGGGAATTTAATGTGCTTAACATACGCTATCTTTCCCGTTCAACAGCCAAAGAACAGGGAAGTGAGTCCAGGAACGAATATGAAAAGCAGAGAGTACTGTCATCAGCAAAGGAATATATTGGATTAGAAGTAGCAGACAAGAGATCATTAATAAAAATTAAAAAGAGGGTCGGAGACAGAACGGAGCCCTGGGGCACACCAGCATCTATTTTGTGAATATTAGACTTGAAACCATCCAAGACAACTTGAAATGAACGTTCCAAAAGGTACAATAGTTTCTAATTGATTGAAAAAGAGAGTCATCGACCCCAAATGCACACATTTTCAATAAAGAGCCTGATGCTAAACTATATCAAATGCCTTAGAAATATTAACTATCTTGCTTTCGCCAGATTGGTGTAGAAATATATCATCTGGACCAGTGGATTTGTGAATGTTAAGATTTTTCAGAACTCTAGCTTCTACACGAGTGCGAAAGTGAATTCGTCCCATTTAAGATTCGCACTCAAGTTTAGGCGGACCTTTAGGCTTAAGAAAGGCGTTGCAGTCATTTCTGGCTCGTTTGAACTTTTTTCGGTTTTCCTCTGTCGGGTTGGTCTTGAATCGGCGAAAAAACATTTCTCTAACCCTGACATAGAGTTTGATACTCTTCGTTCGAAAGGATCTCATCCCAAAGAGAATAGTGTCTATGATCCATCCACGTCGATATCGAGGAAACATAACGACCAGTTAAACTTCCTAAAGAAGCTATTAGGTCTGCTCAAATTGGCTTTCCCGTATTACTATACGCTTCTTTTAGGAATCTTTTCTCTACCCGTGTGGTGGGTGTACCAGAAATTAGCTGATATAACACAGCGGTCCGACGACCCCTCTCCTGGACACATCTACGGTATACTTATCTGGGTGAGAAGTTAAAAACAAGTCCAGGGTGTTGGCGGTATGACTATTAACGTCTGGTATTCGGCTCATTTACAAGATGAGTCAGGTTATTTTCCGCAGCGAAGATCTCAACACACTGTGCCTCGGTTATTGTCTGTCCAGAATGTGGAAGCCACCCAGAGTTTTGTACGAGTATATTGAAGTTGCTCGTAATAACGATTTCAGTATGAGGATACAGGGATACAGAGATACAATTCTTTGAATGGAGTAAGACAACGCATCGACCTCGTTAAGTGTCGAATAGCTGTCCAGTTTGGGGCTTCTGTAAGTAAAGCAGTAGTGGTTAATCTGCGTGTCAGATGTAATGCCTTTTGGAAATTACGATATACATATACAGGGTGTTCCTAAAATATGGTAAAATATTGAAACTGGTGATTACTACTAGTAGGCGAATTTTAAGAAAAAAAAATTATTTGTAGGAGGGTCCGTAATACACCTCAATAAGATGTAGCGTTTTTAAAAAAAAAGCTTAGTGTTTTCTTCCTATTGAACATGGAATCTTTGCAATTGTGCGGTAACAAATCTATTGAACTTGTAATTGTGTGTATTTTAAACATTCGCCTTAGCATCGTCTTACCTAGAGATATTCACGCTCGAAACAACATAACATATTTATATTGTTTTTAATCTTTCTTATTTTTTATTTACAAACTTAATTTTTTTTTTTATTTCGAAAAAATAATATACGGGTATTATTTTTATAACTATAAAATGTATGTACCTGATATTTGATTTTTATTCTGCTCCCCTTTTCCAGTTTCATTGTTTTTTATACACTTCTGGAGCTTACAAACTAGCTCTATATAATAGTCCTAGAAAACAAAACCTCCCAAATGGTATGAGGGTAATCGGAAGGGAATGTGATTTGAGTCAGACCTTTATCTGTCGGATTCATTATTTACTTCTATATTCGTGTAATATTCTATATTCGTGTAATATTTATTCATTTTATTTGAGGCTCTCCCGACTTTATAAATGGATTCGAGCACGGAATGAAGTTCATCTTCTCAGTGGCGGCTGTTGCTGTCGTTATTGTCATTTTCATCTTACTTGTAACTACATTTAAAATATAAGAATCAGTCTTGGATCCTTCAGAACTCTTCCATGGCAATAAGTCAACACCTCCCACTCATGCGAAATATAAAAAAACGCGACAACTGGATACCCCATAAACTGAAAGAGTCCCAAAAACTGTGGTAACTGGAAACCTGGGCATCGCTTAGCTCAAGACAACAAAATCAGCCCTTTTTGCAAATTGGACTCTGTATAACGTGTAAAAGACTTCGGCAGTGCTCGGATGCGGACGAAGGACAAAGACACAGGTCACCCTGTATTCACATAGAAAAGATTATGATTATGATTAGATATTGAAAGAACCAATCTACTTTTCATTTCTTTGATCAATGAAAAAGTGCAAATAAAATTGGCTTAAAGCAGCCTGATTAGGTCAATAGGCATGGTCCAATTATGCTGCATGACAATTAAAATCCCCATACCTCACGCGTAACGGTACAAAAACTGATACAGTTGAAATTCGAAATTATTTTCCATTCATTGGACTCTCATGACGCGTTTCCCTAACAGACTATCATATTTACCGGCAGAAAATCCTCCGAAATCGTGCAGAACTTTTGAGAATTTCATTGCATAAAATTTCAAGACTTTTACACAAAAAATATATTTAACCTTGAATCACTTAGGAAGACACTCATAGATGTGATGGACCATATTTCTATTAAATTAAAATGTATAATCCAATTATAAATATATAAATAAATAAATAAATAATATAATGAATTAAATCCAAAATTGGACACTTTGTTCGTACAACTTAATAAAATAATTGTTAATTAGAAAGGTACTGCGTGTGCTTACTTTTTATAACTTTAGTTTCTTCATCTCCTTTGTATATGTGACGTGAAGCCTAAAGATCTACCTACAGCTCCATTTTTTTACACTTAGTATACTACTACAACATTATTTGAAGAGTTATTGCAACAGTTTTGACAGTGGTAAGACATTACGCTGTCACGTCAAAAGAGAGTTTGAAAATGATTGTCTATGTAACGGGTGCATGTAATAAACTCCATAACTCCTGATGTTCTGAAGTTTCCTGAATTAACAGAAGATCTCTGCATTTATTTTGTACGTTTCGCGTTTTCTTCTCCCAAGTTTGGTTCCTATTATTCATTGTATTTGCTACAATATATCTAGAAGGTCATTACAATACAAACCAATAAGCGAAAACCGATGCAAACCTGAGATGTTATATGTAACATAGAATCTGAAACAATAATTAGTCGTCAAAGTTTTGATACAAAAAGTGAAAAATTTCCTAACAGGGCTAGGAGCCTTTGTTTATGATTGAATATTACAAAAACATGTCTCAGAAATTGCTAAAAATATAAAAATAGTAGAACGAAGTGGACGGAGAATGAGGAGCCCTATCTATTTAATAATTCACTGCAAATTAAAGCACTATTTATTCATTTATTCTTTTTTTCTTCATGTTCTCACATCTTCCAAAATAATTTTCGTTTTAATACTTCAATAGTTTTGACATTTTGAAAACTTCGAAATGGCTATGAAAATGGCCAACGTGTTTGTTCACATGTGTTCACATGTTTTCGGTGCGATGTAAATGTGGTATTAAACAACATAATTCAAACGCAGGGAAACCAGTCACTTCTACTTTGGAGAAGCTGCAAATCTGCAGATCGCATGGAAAAATCATATAACAAGTACATACACTCAGGCAGATTTAAATGAGAAATGGGCTTGGAAACAAACTAAAAGGTTTGTACCATTCAATCACATGAGACGCTGTTGTTAGGTTTTTTGAATCTAGGAGAATTTTTTCATCCATGACGAGTGGCTAGTACACCGAAGGTGAAAACAATTTTCAACCACTTCGATTTTATTTTTCCCTACTGTGGCAACGGTTTAAAATTCACACCGTTCATTCTGTAGGCAAAATTATCTGTTCTTGCTCACAAACAAATTTTCTACATGCATCTACTTTGTCTATAGGAGTATCGCAGCTTTTCAAAAAATGTTAGATTGTGGACAACAGAGTTTTGTAAATGAGTTGCATCTACATGTTAATTAAATTTTTTGTTGAAGCGTGGTTATTTGATAAGAAAATACATCCGTTAGTAAGTATTTTCACAGATTTTAAAGATTGCCTAGATCATGTCAGTGCATGTTACTTACCTTTTTTTTTGTTTTCAACGTGAAAATATATGAAATGGACAAACGGGAAATTCATGAAGACTAAATATGGCAAATGTAGAAAGAGCTGGAAATACCATCAGATCCAGAATCCGTTTTTGTTAGTTGCATTGATTCTGATGCTGGGAAAGACAACGAACCTGAGAACGATGTAGACGCTTGGATGTGGACCAGCGTTGCTAGACGTCCCGAGTTTTAGCCCAAAATTAAGTGTCCCGCGTGGAATAGGCTCAGTCTCGCTTTCAATAAATTTGCTCATTCCTCTCTTTCAAATATTTTCAAACTTTATTCAGCATTCATTCAATACATCACCCTCAGAACATATCGAAGCATGAGTAGGAACACTTCGCACACTTATGTGTGCACTATTCTATTCTACTCCACGAAATAATGATAAGGGCAAACCAAAGTACGTTTATTTTCAACTTTATTTTTACAATTTTACAAAACCTAGTTTTATAAATTATATAACAAAATTAATCGAAAATGAATTAATTCTAAAAATTAAATCTTGTTTCATATTTTTGATATATTTTTTAAATGTTATCCAAACGGAATAATGATAAGGCCAAATTTTATTCTCATTTTAATATGTATATAAATATGTATGTAGTTTATGTAAAATCAACAGCTAATACTTGGTTCTTGATCTTTTATTGCTGATGATATCTTGAATGCGTCGTGGCATCGAATTAATCAATGATTGTATCTGAATAATGTCGATTTTGTCCCATTCTTCCTTAATAGTCCTCTTCAGATCTTTGACATTATCCATCTGACACCCATTTTTGAAAACATTTATTGACAAAATTACTCAAACATTTTCACTTGGGTTCAAATCAGGGCTGCAACCGGACCAGTCCAATAACGGGACGTTTCGGGTTTTGTCAACTTAGATGCGTGGATAGCTGCGTTATCTTGTTGAAATATGAATTCTCTACTGAATAAATCATCTCCAAGACCTACTAAAACATCATCTAAGAGCTTAGTATATTTTTGGCTATTCATTTTGGAAGAAATAATGACTTTCCAGAGCAGCTTATAGCACCCCAAACCATTAACGTCCCACCTCCAAAATTGCGAGCATGCCTATGCTGCCTTTCAGCTCTTTTATCATGCCAATATTTCTGGAAACCGGCCAGATGGTTTCCAGAAATATCTATTTTGAATTTTTTTCGTCAGAAAATACCACTTTACACCACTCTTCCTTCCAAAATTGAAACTTTTCAGCGAAAATCAACCTGTTCGCTTTGTGACGTGATGTTAGTGAGTGTTTCGGGATGCGCTTAACGTATTCAATGGTATTATCTGACTTTAAAATTGGTTGCACTCGCCTTGTTGAAACATTTAGCTCGAACGGGTTCACAATTTCAGAAGGACTGATCGAGTTATTTTATTTACAGCAAGACGTCTAATTTCTCGAATATATCTAGGTGTTAACGTTGCTTTCCTACCTGTAATTCGATTTTCTCCATAATTTCCCCCAAGTTTTATGCAATTTGCAAGTTGGACTTTTTTGTAGAATAACTGCGATCTGCCTTGTTCCCTGCCACACGTCCTTGCTCCTCTTCGGTCAATGGCTTTCCACGAGGCATTATAATTTAATTGTGCAATTTTATGAAGTATTTTCAACTAAAAAACCCTTTTTAATCGAAACTCAGCTTGATTTTTAATTTTTCTGAAATACGCTTTCTTCACTTATGCTACTTGGACTTATCAATATTTCGTACCACAATGAAGATCACTTACCGATGTAAAACAGACGCAGAAACAAAAACAAAATTAACATTACTGTTATGATGCGATTTTTGATGAACAAAGGGTCAACAGCGAAAGATTTATCTTGTCCTTAACATTATTTCGTGGAGTATTCTAGCACAATGCCACACAATGTCAAAGAACAATGAAAACAAAAACCTCTCGTATAGTAAGAGCAGGTCATCTTCAACTCTTCGTCGTTATCGATAATACAAGAAAGATATTTACAGCGCCAACGTATTTGCTAGCATAAAATTGGTTTTCCCCATACCCATACCATATTCAGGTAGGTAGCTTGAACGCAAGTGTGTATTATTTTCTCTGTGCAGTGTGCAATTCCTCAACTTGGTGACAGTCGCAGTAGGCTATAGATGAACTAACATAGATGGCAAACTTTCAAGATATTGGAAAACAAAAACTCGATTCATCTGATCCTGTCCGCGACTACATGTGAATTGTTATCAATGGCAATTTCTCTCCCATTTTACACAACAACCGACAATTTTACTCAAAAAATGTCATCCAGACTCTAGCAATTTTACTTGTAAATTGCTCTAATTCTAGCAAATTCTGGCATGTTATAGAGATGTACGAAGTGTTGGTAATTCACTTACAATATGTCTTTGCGAAAGCTAAGGATATCCAAAAGCATTAGTAGAGTTTACCATCTAGGTTAGTTCATCTATGCAGTAGGCAGTTGCAATTGCAAAGGTAGTGTGAATGATGCTCATTGAGTTGCGTAACTTAATTGCATTAAACCAACAAAAGTTTACTTTTCTTCCTTGTGTTTTCCTAAAATATTATAGTTCATTAAACTATACATTTATAATCGTTAAAAGATGAAAGAAGAAGCCAACATTGTTATTTTAGATTACTCGGAGCCGGAAAACATCACACCACAGAAGAAAGCCAAACTAGTAAAACATCGCCTAACGAAATACCATACAAATTGGGAGAATGATTCGGGTTATCCAATAAGGACTTGACAACTTTTTTTTTAAATAAAACGCAAACCGTTAGAGATATTTCAAAAACTTTATTATCGGCTTGAAGTACAATCAAAACATTTATGAATGGAACTCGACTTCGTTCATATGGCCACCGCGGGCACGTTTGCAGCGGTCGATTCGTTGGACCCAATTTTCAATGACCCGGCCACACATTTCGGCCGAAACGGCCGCTATTTCACGTTCAATGTTAGCTCTGAGCTCTTCCAACGTCGTCGGCGTGTTGGCATAAACCAATGACTTAACGTAGCCCCACAGAAAATAGTCAAGCGGCGTTAAATCGCACGAACGAGGCGGCCATTCGACTGGCCCACGTCTTGAGATAACACGCTCACCATACTTACTCTTCAATAAATCGATTTTAGCATGTGCTGTGTGGCTTGTAGCACCATCCGGTTGAAACTACATGTCGTCCAAGTCCATGTCTTCCAATTCGGGCCAAAAATAATCGGTGATCATGGCGCAATAACGCTGACCATTCACAGTAACGTGACGATTGTTATCGTCGACGAAAAAATATGGCCTAATAATGCCGCCGGCATGCAAACCGCACCAAACAGTTATTTTTTGTGGATGAAGTGGTGATTCATGAAGTACATATGGATTTTCATCCGACCAATAACGCATATTTTGCTTATTGACGAACCCATTGAGCCAAAAATGAGCTTCGTCACTGAAGATGATTTTGCGACAAAATTCATCATCTTGGCGCATCTTTTCCAGAACCCAATCGGAGAACGTACGTCGCTTCAAATGGTCCATCGGCTGCAATTGAGTCAGGTTGATCAGCTTGTATGGCTGTAAACCAAGATCCTTACGCAAAATACGCCATAATGTGGTCTGAGCGATGCCCAATTTTTGAGAACGCCGTGAAATTGACTGATTTGGATCGTTTGCTATGGACGCCTGAACGGCAGCGATATTTTCGACACTTCTACCAACCCGTTGTCTCACTGTAGATATAAACTCAAATTTTTGCACTAAAATTGTTATTGCCTGTCTACTAGGGTGAGAATTTCGACCGAAACTTGGAGTTAACGCTCTCAAAGTAGTCGGAGTCACCGACTCCGAATTTCGGTAGAAAATTTTTATAATTTGCAGACGTTGCTCGTTCGTGTACTTTGTACCATGATGAAAATGTTGAGTTTACTGAATAAATTGACAGTGACAATTTGATGATTAGTGACAGAGTGCGTTCATAAATTAAATTCAAAGTTGTCAAGTCCCTATTGGAAAACGCTTTACTATAATTGACTGTGTACTGCGGATCCGAGTGAGTATCGGGCTCATTGTAAAAAAGAGTTTAGTATGTCTTATGGTTGACTAAATGATATAGTGAAGCACTAAAAAACAAGTACCCATTCGAAGATCGCGAGTTCTCACGCTGCAAGAAGTATAACCAGCTATTTCCAGGCGCCAGGTACTTGCACTTCTGATCGTGATCTCGACGATATTATATATAAAACGTCAGCCGCAGAAATTACTTCAATATATCACACTATTAAATATTCGTTAAGCTACGTATGGATGTATACCCATACCAAGGTAGCTAAAAATGTTAAATGTGGTAGGACGAAGAGTGAAGAAATAGTTTGTGAAGTAGTAGCGAAAGAAGCTTGGAAGGATGTAATACAAAATTTAAAAGAAGATTTGTTTTTTTTTTCGATTTCTACGGATGCCAGCAATAATGGAAACCGGAAAGTGTTTCCAATATTTCAGTTTTGAGAAAGGCATACAAAACAAATTATTAGATTTTGTGGAGAGTAATGATGAAACAGCCGCCCACATAAAAAAGGTTCTCTGTGATGCATTAGATAAACATAACTTCAAATTATCGCAAGTAACTTCATATATGGGTCTGACAATGCAAATGTAAACTTCGGTTTTAAACGAAAAAATATTAAAAGCTAACTGTTCAGTTCGCATTATGTATAACATGAAAAATTTGCATGTGTTAGATTAGAGATCGACATAGAAGCTATCATCTTGAAAATATACGGTCATTTCTCACATTCAGCTAAACGTCGTGCGGAATTAATGGAAATATTTGAAACTACGGAACTGGAGTGGGTCAAATTATTGCCTCACGTTAATACAAGATTTGTCTTTCGGTCCTGCCGTTGAAAGTGTAATCAAGGTTTTGGTTTTGGTACATTAATGAAAGAATCGCAGAGAAATGATATTTCCATAACAGAAATGCATGAGTCAGTATGCTTCTTCTGCTCAAGGTTGACTCGAAGACAAAAGGATTATTTTTTCGGCTACCAGACAAAATTGTCATTAAATAAATTAGTTGAATCTGAAAAAAAAACAAAACCATCGAAGACTTCAACAATTTCTACACAAATTGTCAAACGTATATAGGCAAACGTAATATTTTTTTCAGATGAAAATATTTTCGCTAAACTCGAATTCGTAAACCTGAAAACTGAAATAAGTTATGAAATGATGTATCTACGAGTATATTGAACTTAGTTTAACTTGTTGAAATCATCCTTGGCCGTAGTAATGGAAAATTGTAAACACACCGCTGGACAGAAATGGCACCGGCTCTTTAAAGAGTTTAAAAAACATGATTCCAAGAATATGCTTAAACTAGTTTCCTTCATATTAAGTGTCCAAACTTCATGCTGATTTCTCGAACGCGATTTTTCCCGAATGATCGGATGCCAGAAATAAATGTTCCGTAAATTTAATGAAAGCTGTTGTAATCGTAACATTAAAGTAAATTTTGGTTATGAATGTACTTGTCATTAATTTTAACTTTGTTGATAGGTACAAGTATTACTGAATTTGATTTGAAATTAAAGTTCCTTTTTTGTTATGAACTACGAAGCCGAGTGTTCACCTCTTCTCATCATGTGGCGACGAGGATTTTTTCTTAGTTTCTGACCACAAAGTGTCATAATCCAAGGAAATTATCGAAGGGTAGTATAAGCAATGGATAAAGAAACGTTGGAAGTCATTTTGAAATCGCGGGTTGCTGATCTTCGAGGAGTAGCCCGCAACTTCAAATTTAATTGTCCAACGGAAACGTGTTCAGAATCATACGTTGATAATATAATTCATGACATCATTGTTCTTTACACTTTGCATGCCGTTTTTCGAACCCAAGCTCTTCAAAAGATTGACCTAGCTTTAAAAGATGTCGTGGATATAGCATCTTGTTCGCTGATTGGACTAGAAGGATTCCGAAAATTGGGGCAACCTGAGTATTTTGTCACAACCAAATGCCTTCAAGCATACGGGGGAACACCAATCAAGTTAGAAGGTGAACTGAAAGTGGGGGTAACTTCATATATAGATTGGTTCAAAGCTTTCAGCTTAATAATTCAACACTCCATTTTACAAATAAGTCAAATGTTTCTCTCCTCAACAGCATTGAGTGAAGTACTCCAAACTTTTTTCATTGGGGTTGGGCAAGTGCACATCTTTTCAAGCAAACTAGGAATGGAAGGAGGGTGCAGTGCCAAAACTTGTACGTCATCGTCAAATTCCCGCTGCTCAATTAGACGAAACGAAGGAAGAACTGGATTGGTTGGTAGCCGAAGGAATTTTGTCTTGGGTTCAGCTTACACAATGGACTGCACCGGTGGTGATCGTCGAGAAGGCTAATGGAGGAATTCGAATATGCAGCGATTTTAAAACAACTTAACATGAGAGTTTCAAGGTTTCATGGAACAATTGTTTGCTGAACTGCCGGTCGGCATTTACGTAGACGATATACCCATCGCGGGCGGAGGAGGAGCACCTGCTAATCTTGGAAGAGGTTCTAAAGAGATTGGAAGAAAACGGATTCCGATGTAACAAGCGTAAGTGTACGTTCGCAGCAACAGAACTCGAATATCTGGGACACACGCTCAATTCTAATGGTATAAGTGCATCCGAAAAACAAATGGACGCCCTTCGAAACCTACCTCGACCAACGAATGTGAAAGAATTGGAAGTAGTCATTGGTAAACTAAATTATTATTGTTTGTGAACGAAAATATAATATGTATGGTTTATGGTTGAAATTAGTCTGTTTGTTAAATGTGTATGGATGTTGAAATGATTGATTTTATACTTATCCAAAGTCTTCAGGTGCTGTGATGTGATGATGGTAAGTCTCTGATATGTAGCTCTGATAATGTGCAGTATATATGATTAAATGCAAAATTATTCCCAAATTTATCTACGTTATAAAATTACTTTATTTAATCTACTCGTATAATAGTATGTACTAATAAATAGACCACATGGATCAAGCAAGAAATTTGGTTTGTTTGACCAACCGATCTCGGTGTCGGTTTAACAGCGAATGAATGTTTTTTTATAACAAAGTGATTAGAGAAAATGATAACAATATGAGTAAATGACAAATGAATAATTGAGTAAAAATTGAGTTCGAGTGAAATAGAGATGGACTTGAGTGAAGGGGATATTGTTGAATATTTTATGATGATGATGATTTGATGATTTCTAAACGGTTATAACTAGTTTATTTCGAACTTCTCGCAGGTGGCTGGTCCATTAAATGGCATTCGTGCAGAAGGTGTCAAATTTGCGTGGTCTCAACGTCAACAAACAGCGTTCGAGAGTTTGAAAGACAACATCCTATATATTGATGATACGTTGCCAATCATTTTGGCAACTGATGTCTCGAGTTATGGCATTGAAGCAGTGGTCTCACATGTAAATATGGTACGCAAAGGCCGATTGCGCTTGCCTCTAGGACGTTGCACCGTCACCAGAAACTCTACAGTCAAATAGAGAAGGAGGCGTTATCGATAATTTTTGGCGTATAAAAAGTTTATTGTTATCTATATGGCCCCACCTTCGAACTGCAGACTGATCACAAGCCCCTGACTGCGATATTCAATCCCAGCAAACAGATTCCCGGAATGACCATGCGACGTCTTCGAAACTGGGCTTTAACTTTAATGGTATATACTTACCACATTAATAGGACGGTACCCAAGCATGCCAACGCAGATGATCGGTCACGACTTCCTGTGGGTCCAGATGTGTCTTCCAACAGACTAGATGACACCTTCCACAAAATCAGCACTCTAATTCTGGAGGATTTGGACAGCACTACAATTAATGCAGCAGTTATTGGATATTTTACCGCTAATGACAAATTACTGAAGAGGGTTTCTGCATATATCAAGAATGGATGGCCGGATAAGTTGCCAAACAATGAAAAGGAACTGAGGCCATTTTTTGACCGTAAGTTAGCACTGTCTTTTCGTAATAACCTCATTCTCTTGACTTCAGATTACGGTCGTGTCATTATCGCGGAAGCCCTGCAGCCCAGAGCGCTAAAATATATTCATGAAGATCATTGGAGCTGTTCACGAATGAAGCAATTATCACTGCGGTATATCTGGTTCCCAGATATGGATAAGCGGAGCGAGAAATTAATAGCCAGCTGTGTCACATGCCAAGCATCAGCATCGGATCCAAAAAAGAATACGTGAGTTGGCAACCATCAGAGAAATCTTGGGAAAAGATCCATGTGGATTTCGCGGGTCCATTCTTCAACAAAATATGGCTGATTTGCGTGGATTCTTTTTCCAAGTTTCCGTTCGTGGTATCACTTTCTGTGGTGGCTTTGCAGATAATTTACGCCATCGAGGGACTTCCAAAGACGATTGTAACGGACAACGGTACGCAGTTTACTGCTCAGACTTTCTCTTGACTTCAGATTACGGTCGTGTCATTATCGCGGAAGCCCTGCAGCTGGGCTTCTTTTGAAGAATTTTGCCACTACCATTCAATCCAAAATATTGTACAATGCAGAGGTAGCAGTCAACACCTTTCTCTCAACATACAGATCGACGCCGAATCCAATTTCACAGAAGTCTCCAGCGGAGCATTGAAACATGCTTCCGTGTTTTCTACCAAGACCAACATAAAATGTCTTTTTCAAGACAAAAACCTAAATTCCAACTTAATCAAAATGTGTTATCACGAAGTGGTGCAAAGGAGTAATTACTCACATTTTGGGAAGTAACATGGTATTCAGACTGATGAAGGATACATAAGACGTCATCAGAACCAATTACGTTTACTTAAGTTCAGAAGATCCAAGTGAATTAAGTTGCCGCCTGTGAGGTTTCCTCAAGGATACTGAAATACTTTGCACCCGTGTAATTGAAGCGGAGGAATTGTTGGAATCGTAACCTTAAAGTAAATTTTGGTTATGAATCTACTTGTCATTAACTTTAACTTTGTTAAGTTTGATAGGTATTACTGAATTTGATTTGACATTAAAGTTTTTTTTTTTTGCTCTGAATTACGAAGCCGAGTGTTCACCTCTTCTAATCACGTATCTAATTTAATCTGGAGCTATCCTGTGTAGAGTTCTTCAACTATATTAAAGAAAAAAGGAAACTTTAAAAGAAGTTATAAATAAGTAATTCGCAACTTATTTACATTCCTCTTACAGACAGTTATTGTTATTAGCATAGTAAAGTATTTTCATTAAAAAAAAATTTCTATGTCTATTTATCATCATTTTAAACTTAACTTGAATCGCAAGTAAAAGGATATGTAATTTTAAAAAAACTACTGAATATTAATGTTTTTTCTATGTTCCGCTTTCGACAAAAGAATCCCGCTTTTCCACTCAAAAGGTTTCAAAATCCCACTTTGTCCGAAAAAAAATCTGGCAACGCTGATGTGGACACTTCATTTGATTCAAACAATCGGGTTCCAATAAGTCAACTGTTATCATGCTGCGACTGAGAAGAAGGACAATGACAAGAGCGTGACAACAAACCGAACAAATTGCTGTAAAAATTTCAAACTTTCTGTGGTAGGTGTTTTACCAGTTTGGAAGGTTTGAATGATCATGTTATGAAATTAAACGAACAAACTCCCATCCAGATTTTCCATCTACTGTTGACCGAAAACTTTATAAGCCACATATGTTTTTAAACCAGCCTGTATGGCAACAGAAATACCATTTATCAGGTAAAAAATATGTATCTACAGTACAGACAAATGCTGTTAAAATGAAGGTCTCTTTTGGAATATATTTACGGATACATATTAAAAAGGCGCAGAGCTATAACAACTATGACCAATAGTGATCCTATGGTATGAGACGGATATATTTCACCTGAAATAAGTTTGAAAATGTTTGAATTTATCCTTTCAGACTTTCATCTAAATGATAACGCAGTCATGCCAGAAAGATCAGGCGCATCTACGATAAATTGTATAAAGTTAATCCATTATTGGATACCTTATCACTGAACTTTTCGAAATGCTATCGAGATAGCTATCGATGATAAAATTTAAAGGGATAAAGTTCTCTGCAGCAAAACATTCCAAAGAAACCTATCACAACCTATCTGATGACAGATTTATTGAGAGCAATTTTAGGGCAAGAGCTGTAAATAGTCTCACATCAGAGCTGGCAAGCAATCACGATCTTTATTTTTTTGATAACTTTACTATATCACAGGCGTAACGTTGATGGAATATTTAAAAACATAAGAAATATGCGCATGCAACACTGTTAATTTTACCTAGTTTATATGACAGCTTAAAGCGCATTGACTCAATGCGCATTGCTTCAATACGCTTATATAAACAATTAGGAAATCGAGGTCGATATTCCACCGACCGAATATTGGTCAAAAACCTCGACACAATTATTGCACGTTCTTGCGGAGTATAGCGCTCCATTGCTTGCCTGTTTGTATACTGCAGCTGTCTAGTTCATAAATGTCAAATATGATTGACGTACGTACGCCATTTGCAAAAATTATACCATCTTCCGATAGGGTGATTAGTTTTGCGCTACCTTGTACAAGCTAACAGGAAAGCCATCATTGGCAGCAAAAACAATGCGGCTTGAAGTGATTTAGGGCTTGATAGCAGAAGCAATTGTCAGCAGCAATAAAATACTTATAGTCATTGTTGCATTTAAAAGCTCAAAGCCGTTTGTGTCATTGGAAGTTAGAACTGCTGTTTCTTCTCATCAGTCGGTACCATAGATGAACTAACCTAGATAGCAAACTTTCCAGATATTGGAAAATCAAAACCGGTTTTCTACTGATCGCCCCTAACCGTGTAACTCTGTCTGGGAATACATGTGAATTGTGATCAATGGCAATTTCCCTCCTTTTTTATACAAACCACGCCCATTTGAACCAAAAAACGTCATCCACATTACACACACTCGTGCAAATCGCTCTCATTCTAGCAATTTTACTTGTAAATTGCTCTCATTATACTCGTAGCAAATTTTGACAAAGTTATAGAGATGCAAAAGTGTTGCAATTCACTTACAGTGTGTCTGTGCGAAAGTTAAGGGTTTGCAAAAGTATTAGTAGAGTTTGACATCTAGTTTAGTTTATCTATGGTCGGTACTCAGCACTCGTAGAAGGTGCGCTCTATGTAGCTCCGCAAAAAGCCAGAAACACACTGATTGTATCTCTAGGATTTGCAATGTACCACTTTGCTTGGGTAAATCCAAATCGTATTTTCAAGAGTACCACCTTCGTAGACCCAGCAGCGCCGTTGGTTCATAATATGTACCACCTATTCTTATGTCTTAATTATCTGTAGAATGTTTGTGTGGGTACAAATGATAGAACTTATTCTTTTCAATACAAATCCCTTTATTCAGTACAGTTACAATTCACTATTTAATTCTTTCTCTCAGTACAATTCAATTTCTCAACCACTTATACTTTTCTTATCTTTTACTTAAACCACTTAATCACTTCTCCTAATTAACACTTCAAATTCCACTTTAGAACTGATTTGCATACCTTTGGGATGCTGGTATTTATACTCGAATGACATACTTCGAGAACAATCCTCGCCATCCAGCGTCCCATACAATTTCCAATTTGCTAGAAAATTCGATTCTACTCTCCAGCCGAGACTTTGCTAATCCAGTATCGAAACCTTCTAGTCTTCTAGTTTCGACATTTTCTGCTAGATGTCGCTGCGCACATTTGAGTGGTTATCACATTGCTCCCTCCCTACAGTTGTTCGTCCCGAACAACTTCGTCATTCAGCATCCCGTCGAAACGACACATTCTATCCAAATGGACCACTTTAAATTTTCCTCGATCCCCACGCTGGATCCGGTAGACAACGTCATTAATGCGGGTTATCACCTTGTATGGACCTTCCCAGTCCTGTTGCAATTTTGGTGATTTGCCTTTCTTACGCTGAGGATTATACAGCCAAACCAGATCTCCTTCGTTGAAACCGGAAGATTTCGCCTTGATATCGTACCTAGTTTTCATGCGGCTGCTTGCTAGCTTCATCTTTTCTCTGGTGTCTTCATGCAATTTACGAATCCTGCTGCGTAAGTCATTCACGTACTCGTTCACCTCTTTGGGCTCCGTCGGTGGGGATCCGAATTTTGATTCACTTGGCAACCGAATCGTTTGACCAAATAAGATCTCGGATGGTGTGTGCCCTGTTGAGCTATGGACCGCGTTTCGGTAGGCCATTAAGAAGAGGGGTATGTGTCGATCCCAATCCCGCTGGCAGTTGCTGACAACCTTAGATAGATGCTCATTCAAGGTCCGATTGAATCGCTCGACCATTCCATCAGATTGAGGGTGTAGTGGCGTTGTCCTTGTCTTTCTTATTCCCAAATATTGGAATATTTCCTGGAAGACTTTTGATTCAAAGTTTCGCCCTTGATCAGAGTGCAGCTCCATTGGGACCCCAAATCTGCTCACCCAGTTGTTGACTATCTGTTCGGCTACGGTCTTAGCCTCTTGATTTGGGATGGCAAACACTTCCGGCCACTTACTGAAGTAATCCATGACTACGAGAGTATATCGGTTTCCATTAAAGGTTTCGGGAAACGGCCCAGCGATGTCGATGGCTATTCGTTCGAAAGGTGCTCCGACATTGTATTGTTGCATTTGTCCATGTGGCTTTACTTTTGGGCCCTTGGTAGCCGCACATCTTATGCACTTTTTGCACCAATTCTCGACATCTTGTTTAGCGCTTAGCCAATAGAAACGTTCCCTTACCTTTTCCAACGTCTTATTTATTCCCAAAAGGCCTCCTGAGATTCCGTCATGTATTTCATGGAGCACTTGGTTGACTCTGGACCGTGGCACAATTAGCTGCATACGAGATGTTGTCCCATCTGCACTTTCCCATTTTCCCTTCAGCAATCCATCTTGCACAAAAAGCGAGTCCCACTGTGCCCAGTATGCCTTCAGAGTTTGGCTCCGATCTGATATCTGCTGCCAGCTTGGTCTTTCCTCGTGTTCCTTCCAGGCCAATATTGGTTCGATGTCATTGTCTACCTGTTGGGAGGAACGGATTTCGTCTATACTCCAACCCTCTATTGGCTCAGTCCTGATCGTTTGGATAGTTGCCTGTTCTTTCGCTTCTTTACCACTGACTACTTCTGCTGGGAGGCTTTCGTTGCATTGTTTTACCTGTGAGGCTGGGATAATTACCCTGGAGTCGTCGACTCCTGCTACAGACTTCTGCCCCGCGAAGAAAGCATTTCCTAACTGATGGCTTCTGGAAATTTGACCGGTTTCTTGGTAGCCGTTTCTGCCGGTTTTTCTTTCTATTTGCCTGTAGCCCCAGTGCAGGCAGCCTTCTCGTCGTACCGGTTCTTTACAATGCCCTTGCAAATGTCCTACTTTATCGCAGTTCCAGCAGCGCATCCTTCGTCTCTCCCGTGGGATATTTCGTTGCATGGTAGTTGGTCTTGAGCAGGAGCATTCACCAGATACTATTTCCCTTACGAAATGCATTCCTTTGGAAGCCTGATTGGATGCTTCCATCGCCAGAGCGAAGGCAAGTGCTTCAGCAAGGGTTCTTTTCCCGGCCATCCTTACTGCTGATTGTAGCTTCAAATCTGCAATTCCCCCAATGAATGCGTCCTTTGCCATTTCGTCGATTATTTCTTGGCCTGCGGTGGGATATGACAAATGTGCCAGTCTACTCACGTCTGCTTGGAGCTGTTGCAGTGTTTCTCCTCGTTGCTGCATACGGCCTTGCAATTGAACCTTGTAAACTTCCCGCATGTGGCTATCCCCAAACCGTTTCTCGATAGCCTGCACTAAAACCATATAGTCTCTATTCTTTTCGATATCGATTGTTTGTAACAATTCTGCCGCAGGACCACGTAAGGCCATCGCTAGGGCAAAGCACTTCTCCTTATTGTCCCATTCGTTTGCACAGGCAGCCATTTCAAACTGCTTCTTATAAGTAGACCATGAGGTCTGGCCATCGAATGAGGGAGGCTTCAACTCTTTTCTCCTTGGACCGCTTAAAGAACATTCTCGCAGTTTCTGTTTTCGCACTGTGTCGAGCTCTTTTGCCAGTTGCTGAACTTTGCTGTCCATTTCCTCGAATTTTTCGCCAACATTCTTCTCTATTCTATCAAATTTGTTATCGATTTCTTCGAACTTTTGGTGTAGAACGTTATTTTGTTCTTCCAGTTTTTGTTCTAGACTATTCTTTTGTTCGTCGATTTTTTGTTCAATGCTGCTCTTCTGCTCGTCTAGATTTTTCTTTTGTTCATCCAGCTTTTGTTCGAGACTATTCTTTTGTTCTTCCAGATTTTTCTTTTGTTCATCCAGCTTTTGTTCGAGGCTATTCTTTTGTTCTTCCAGATTTTTCTTTTGTTGGTCGAGACTGTTCTTCTGTTCGTCCATTTTTTTGTTTTGTTCGTCCATTTTTTTGTTTTGTTCGTCCATTTTTAATAAGAGGAGTTGCATCATTGCAGCCATGTCATTGCCGGTACTTGTCTGTTCATCCTCGTCAACATCAAAGGAATATGCATCAGGATCATGTCCCTCGTTGTTCAAAGCCTCCTGAAGTCGGAGCACCAGGTCACTTTTTCCTCCACCGGCGCTGAGGCTTCTCTTGTTCAACTCGGATTTGAGTTGGACGAGGGTCAACTGCAATAGTTTTCGACCCATTCTAGCCTTTTCAAATAGTCAGAAAACACTTTTTTTTTTTTTTTTTACACACAATAAGTCCTATCCCACTTCTGACACCAATGTAGAATGTTTGTGTGGGTACAAATGATAGAACTTATTCTTTTCAATACAAATCCCTTTATTCAGTACAGTTACAATTCACTATTTAATTCTTTCTCTCAGTACAATTCAATTTCTCAACCACTTATACTTTTCTTATCTTTTACTTAAACCACTTAATCACTTCTCCTAATTAACACTTCAAATTCCACTTTAGAACTGATTTGCATACCTTTGGGATGCTGGTATTTATACTCGAATGACATACTTCGAGAACAATCCTCGCCATCCAGCGTCCCATACAATTTCCAATTTGCTAGAAAATTCGATTCTACTCTCCAGCCGAGACTTTGCTAATCCAGTATCGAAACCTTCTAGTCTTCGAGTTTCGACATTTTCTGCTAGATGTCGCTGCGCACATTTGAGTGGTTATCACATATCATTAAAATGCATTGAAATATTTTTTTCTATTACTTTTTATTAATATTCATCAATATAAAAGAAAAGTTTTCACAAAACAAAAATTGCCACAAAAAAGTCTACAAGTTTTCTCATTTGCATGTGGCCTTAAGAGTTAAAGGGCTACATACGTATCTCCGCTCAAAAACGGAGCCTTTTTCAAGGTTTTTTTTCGCTAATTAATATAAAAAAAGTAAAATATACATTGTGTAAAGTATTCCTTGACGAATGCAAAACTTTATTGACAATTGAAGAAAACCAATTATTCTTACAGTCACAGTATTCACGCGAAATCAAGTGCCAAAGGAATTGAATATGCATAAATCTACGGTATATGATGTCTTCAATAAATTTGAACAACGTTTAAGTGTCAAAGAGACACCCGGATCTGGTCTTTCAAAAGCCCCGCGATTCCCAAAAGTTCGAAGGAACATACTAAGGACACCCTAACACCTCAATGAGAGATAAGGCGTTTAAATTCGGAGTTTTACCGTCGGCTGTCCGAAAAATACAGACATTTGTGGCCCAAAAAGTTCCGAAGAGGTCTGAAAAAGCAAGAGAGCGTAGCAATAACGAGAGCGAGCAAATTATACAGCGTCGTTTGCAATAGTTCAAATGCATTTTAGTGGAAGACGAAACATACTGTAGAGTTGATTTCAAACAACTTCCAAGCAAACAATTTTATATCGCGACTAAAAAAACAAATTTTACAGAACAATTTAAAAAAGTCAAGTCCGAAAAATTTACAGTAATATAGAGGGCGTGGCAAGCAATATGGCCACGCGGATTGAAAACAGACACTTTCGTAACGAATGGATCAATCAACGCTACCGTCTACAATAAGAAGTGCTTTTGCAGAAACGAATTTTACCTTTTATTGGACGTCATAGAGCATCAGTACTGTTTTAACCAGATTTGGCAAGATCCCATTACGAAGGAGAGAATATAAAGCGGTTTGAGGAAAATGGCAATTTGTTCCTAAGGACTGCAATCGCCCAAGCACTCCCATGCTAAGGCCTATTGAACGATATTGGGACATCAAATATTTTAAGAAAATATGCAATAAAATGCCGAAAGCCACCAAGGAGATGACAGTAAAAAAAAAACAAAGAAAAATGTTAAAAAATTCTATCGAAATAAAAAATAAATTATAAACTCTATTTAATCTTAAATAAAGTGAACAAATACTAGTTTAAAAAAAATTTTAAAACATAACTCGTTTCTTTCAACATTAAACGTTTTCAGTTCTAAAATATTCTTATTAGTTTATTCCAAAATCTGCTTTCCAGTGATTGCCCCTATCCGTGTGACCCTGTCTGTGAAAACGAGTGAACTGTCAGCTATATCAATTCGTCTCACATGTTACTCATAGTGCCTGTTCACATTGGCGCGGGCAGGAAGATTGTCCGAAAGAGAGGGAAAACTTTTTATTGAAGTACGAGTAAGAAGAAGAAGGGTTACTTCCACCGAGAATCTATTTCTAAAGTGGATTCTCGGGTGCAACACATCGTTTTTTTCCATATCGTTCTATTTCTGACATATTTGTTCATTTTAATTTTGATTGTTGATGAGAAAGGAAGTGTGAAGATTAGGAAAAAAGGTATGTTTCAGGCCAACTGCTCAAATTTAAAAATTAAAAATGCTCCGATTCAAGTGTTCCACTTGTCAAAACGTCTTTCAACCCCATGACTATGTGAACACGACGTTCATAGCGAGTTCTTTCATCCCGTCGCCAATGTAAACAGGCACATACACGTCATCCATATTACCCATACATTCTCGTAATTATAAATTGCTGACATTTTCGCAAATTGAAATACAACCAACCGTTCACGAGCGGTGCAGAGGCAGTGCACAGGCTTATACTAGTGTGAGTGATTTTTCATTTATAATAATAAATTAAAGAAAACAAAATACGTATAGTGGCAACCATATCAAATGAACTAAATAAGCATAGAGATACGAGTGGGTAGTTCACACTACAGATCTAACGTCACCAAATATACATAAATATATTATTATTTATGTTAAAATTTCCGAACACCTAAGGCTTCACCTACTGCTCATTCACAATTAATAACACAAGACAAAACAAATCAAACAGAGCTCCATACACATTGCAACTGTCAAAATAACAACTTTCACTCAAAGCTGTTGCACTCTTTTCGCTTCGCCTTTAAATTTTATTTGCCAGCAATAGTATTATTTGAAACAGTGTGATAACATTTCTAAATTTATTTAATTACTAACATTTTCCAAAAATGGACTACAAGGTAATATACATATTTGTTTAGTATGCAAAAGTTTTTCTGTTTTGATAATTTTCTTTCATTAATTCAAACATCACCGAATCGAGTATATATCGATAATTCTTACTACCCTCTGTTTACAAATTATATTTTATATAATTTCGTATATATGTATATGTGAAAAAAGAAAAATGATTTCCCCAAATCATCACTTTTATTGATGAAGAAAGCGATCTCGTAACATCAAAGAGAATGTTCTCAACATAGTCATAGAGCTTAATAATTACCGACGAGTGTCAAAGGGCCACCGTGATTACACTCATTGGAAAATGAACAGGCCAACGCAACTGAAACCTATGAATCATTGGAGCATATAGCGGAAACCGAATGTGCTAAATGTAGATTCGTCGCAAGTCCATATAGTCCAGGAATAGTATATTCATAAATAGCATTGGTGTGCCTTAGATATTGCATTCGTACTAAGCACAGATCACGAAGAGTGCTCTGACGTACATATACAGTAAATGATAATCCAAAGAAAAATTGTGCGGGCTTAATTAAGTTCATGTAGTTTCAATTAATTCAATCAATTGCAGTTTCATTCTCGTTTTCAGTGTTCAATGCATTTCCTATTTTGGTGCTTTTAATGCACAAGAAAGCTTTATGTGCATATTCTTTCAGCTAGCCCTTGATTTTGTACCCTCTTACCCTCTGCCTTAGCTACTATATCCACATTTTGATACGAGCTTGTAGTTTAATCTTCTTATCTGTAAGCCACCTCACACATATGTTCAAAAGTTTCCGACAAAGTATACATTTGTTATGCTTTGTTTTTGCTCTTATCTTCCAGCACACGTCTTCATATAATATATTTGTCAGGATCACAATCGTCGTTCCATTAATTAGCTCTGAGTTCAATTCTTTGGCCCAACTGCTGGTGTTTTACGATTTAAATTGTCGCTGTGACGTTTGTGGCTTACCCTAAATTTGCCCTAATTTAGGCAACGTTATTGAAGCCAAGTGCTTTGATGATGTCAAGACACTAATTAGCGGTCTGCAATTTTTTCGGCTGAGTGACAGCTAGAATACCGATGACTGCGGGTATCATTTGTGCCTACATCCTACAACTCTCAATAGAAACCCTGAGCCAAATACAGGTAATCCTGTATTTTTAGATATTTTAGCAAAGATCACATTTCCCGTAATTCCATTCCAACCTAAGAACTATTGCGAATGTGCTTACCTGACTGAAGCTCCAGCTTCGTTAGACAGTGGACCAGAAAGGCCCAATGTGCAATGTTTTTATTCGGACCATGGACCGAGTAAATAGCGAGAAGAGCCAGATTCATCACTTCGTTTAGTGCATAGCAATATTTAATAAATTTTTTGTTTTTTCTGCGCAATAAGCCACCAGAGTCCTGCAAATAAGAAAAGTGAAATTATTGCTGATCATAATCAAGTGAAACACTTAATGCTTTTTCTTGGTTGCTTGCAGTAAATTGTTCATCTTTTTTTGTTCTGCATTATAATCTCACTTTCCTTAGTTCACACAGTAGTAACCAGGTTTTACATAATTTCAATAACTGTAACTGCAATTGCAGCTGGAATTATAACCGAGTATAAAATGAACCTCATAATTAATACATTCTCTCCCTTTTAATCCGCTGACGTTTATATATATATGTAATTAAGTGGCAAATGGTATTCTTTCAAGGTCACACCGATCCACAAACGACTTTTCACGCGTAGCTCTAGAATGCTGCTACATTCCACAGTTCTCTTCATTCACAAAGCAGGAAAATCTAGCCATACCACTTCTAAGTAGTTCAGATCAAACATCTAACATAATTTGTCCTGAAATACTGTGAAAAATTAATATATAGTTACGAGTATATTCACAACTAACTCGTTAATGAAATTTCCACGGCTGATAGCATGACCCACAACGTTACTTCTTATAAAAGAAGAGCCACTAAATTACCAAAAAGGTACGCCAGCCGATTTTCTATACTTTCTATGCAACAATGTCAACACGTGCGCATTGAAGGCGGCACATTGCAGAATTCCAACGTTGACCAATCTTTTACTAACGTGATTATAAATTTGCTCAATAAAAGGAATATTAACGCTAGAGGTGGCAGTGCAAAAGAGGTACTTACATCACGAGGAGGATCCTCGTCATTAGTGAAGAACTTATGAAACTCAAAAATCATGATCCTAGCTCTTTAATTCTTCTGTTTTGATAACATGATATAGTATACATCCGCAGTGCTTGTTTATTGTTAGATAGGGTTGTTATAAACCAGGCCTTTACGCTTTTGATGCTTAAAAACGTTTTATGCGGATTTCTGAATGAAACTGCAGCCTTTACAGTGCCTTCAGGGTACGAATAGGCTCTGTTTTCATACGAATATAGTGCTGATTTTATAGTCATGGTCATTTGTTCGTCCTTGAAAACCCATGTATGCCCAACACAATAAGTAAAGAGTTCGATAGAATTAGATCGGGGATGGGTGTAATCTTGTTTTTCAGTTTATTTTTCATAGATGAGCAAATTTTTATCTTGGGTTCCCTTTTTAGTAACCCGCACTACCGCAACCGTATTACAGCTTATAACATATTTCTGGTCGCCAATTTATCACTTTAAACTTGTTTTGTTCGTATTTTCCTGGTTTTTAACTATTCTTTCTGTTTGAATAGCCAATTCCAACTGTACATCCAGTATCTCCATTTGATCCTGCCGCCGATGGACAGGCACTTCGTACTGCCATGAAGGGATTCGGTACTGACGAGCAGGCTATTATTGACATCCTGACGGCTCGTACAAATGCACAACGACAAGAGATAAAAGCGTATTTCGTCCATGAGTATGGTAGGGATCTTATCGATGATTTAAAAAGTGAACTCGGTGGAAAGTTTGAGGATGTTATCATTGGTTTAATGATGCCACCTGTGGAATACATCTGCAAACAACTTCACAAAGCAATGGATGGTATTGGGACTAATGAAGAAGCTCTAGTTGAAATTCTTTGTACAAAGTCTAACGAGGAAATGAGGGAAATCGTTACCGCCTACGAGAATAAATACGATCGTCCTCTAGCCGAGCATATGTGTAGTGAAACTTCAGGGCATTTTCGTCGTCTTTTAACTCTTATTGTTACTGGTGTACGTGATCCAGCTGGAACTATCGACCCGGAAAAGGCACGGGAACAAGCTGAAGCATTATATTCTGCTGGTGAAGCAAAACTTGGTACAGATGAAGAAGTTTTTAATCGTATAATGGCACATGGAAGCTTTGCCCAGCTGCGTCTGGTTTTTGAAGAGTATAAACAAGTCTCCGGAATGACTTTAGAGCAGGCGATAAAACATGAAATGAGTGGAGAACTACATAATGCGATGATGGCACTTGGTATGATTGCATTATCAATTCGAATTCAATCAATTTAACTTTGTTGTTTTAGTTGAATGTGCTCAATCACCGCCAGCTTTCTTTGCCAAACGCTTGTTTAAAGCCATGGATGGCGCTGGCACTGATGATACGACTTTAATTCGGATCATCGTGAGTCGATCTGAGATCGACTTGGGTAACATCAAAGCTGAATTTGAGCGTTTGTTTGATCGTACTTTGGCCAGCGCTGTGAAAGTAAGTACATATTATACATAGCTACCTAGCTTAGACTTGTTATGACTTTTTTTTTATTTTAGTCGGAGACGTCTGGAGACTACAAACGAGCTCTTTGTGCCCTTATTGGTGGAGCTTAAGCTTTTTTTATTACCCATCCAATTTCAATCTCATTGTTTAAATACGAATCTCTCATCGAGCTTTTACATATACATTCTTAGTGTATCAGTTGCTATTTTCATTGTTTGTATTAATGTGGTTTCTAAAACCGCCGTTTAAGTGTTGATTAAACTGTGTCTTAAAATATACTGAGTGATTTTAACTTCATCGTTTATAGATAAATGCATTAAATTTGTCTTTGATATCCTGTCCTTTGAAGTCCATTATCAACGATATTGTTGATATTATTGAAGCAATCTTGTATACCGCCGACCAGTTCACCGTAGTATCAGTTAAGTGTGGAACTGGCATCAATCGGAGTTAAACTTAGTTTATGACTTTTACCATTTAGACCAAAATACCGACATTTAAGCTTCCACAACTTAAGAAACAACAAAATAAACCCTTCTGCAGCATCAGATCTAGTGTACTAAGCCAGAAATTAACAATTCAATAGTGCGTTTTTTGTTTGTTTTCAAAGCGTCTGCATTAATCAATCATAAAATAACAGTTCTTTTCAGGATTTTATTAAAGGCTTTTAGAAAAAACATATCTAATTCCATTTTATATCATGTTCCCAAATAAAATTATGGACAGACAGAAGTCGTCGAATTTCGTTTTCGGATCTTACAGATACCTTCTTAGCCCTAAAGCATAACTTGGTCGAATAAAGCAAGTACAAGCCCATGTGGTTCTATGGATTTACACTGCTGTAATTCATTACTTACATTTGTGTCATTCGTATAGTTACTTGCACGAAGTAAAGCACACAAAAATATAGATCTAAATAGACTTTAAAGAATAACTGGGATAGGCGTTTTGGGGCTTACGAATCACTTAGCGTGCACTTTTAACTTCTGCCTCTGGAGTTATGTATCAAATTAATTACTTAATATTTTGTAGCAGGGTTAAAAGGATCTGGGCAATATTTGACAAAAACTTTTGATCACACATAGATTCCACTACGACCAATCTTTATTATACCCAAAATGTGTATCGGATCGCATGTCTTATCGGGTGAACTGGACGTATTCAGGGATAAACTCGTGTAAAAGCCAATCCAACTAATTTTCGTATTAATCAAACTTGATGTGTTCAAATACCTTATAGAATCTTCCCAATATCTGCTGAAGTGGGGATACAGGATAAAATCAAAAGTTTTACATATGTAGATATTTTTACAAAACGTGCTGCAGTGCTTTCACTAAGATGTTCACTATTTTTCTTTAAGCAATAAAATCTAGAACGCCTACAAATTATTGAAACACTTCGACCATTTTACGGTCATCATAATCATAGTAACCAAATTTCGCACCAATTTCCACTAATAGACATTAAGCCGCCTACCCGTATGCGTAGCCCCCGTTGTCAAGTGGTCGGACAGCAGCAAGAAACATTGTTCTGAAAATGTTGGGTAGCAAAGATGCGTCTAAATTTATAAGATCCAAAGTTCAACCTTGAAATCTTCTTTTCGATGATATTATACGAGTCTTTGCTAAGAAAAGAAACATTTTTTCATTTCATTTTTATTCATTCATTCATTTAAGCCCATTTTACAAATTTCATAACAGATATATATGCACTTAAATTTGTAAGAAGGTCTTATGAGTGGATTTCAATTAACAAACTTAAGTTTAACATAAAGGCAATTAAATAAATTCAAGTACTGTACAAATATTAAGTGTTTTTCATCAGTGAATGAATAAATAAATACATTCTATATTTAATAAAACTAGTGCCGAATGAATTGAGTCAGACAATAACAATATAGAAAATTTTAGATTAAAAAACAAAGAAAAAATATATTGTGTGGTGGAGAGAAAAGAAAAAATTCATAATAATTAGATGTAAGTACTAGTAGATGCTACTAAATAATTAACTTCGATAGATTATCAATCTCATTGAGGTCAAAATTAAACAGCCACTTCTTGACCGCTTTATTAAAGGAAAAGAAATTACTAGAGCGCCTTATTTCAATGGATAGTTTGTTAAAGATACGAGGAGCTACAGAAGAGTAATAACTTAAGAAGAGATGAGTATTGTGTGAAGGAATGAAAGCTTTACTTTATAGAAATAAAGATGCTTTAGAGGCAATATAAAAGAATGTGTAAAGAGTGGAAAACTATGTTCATGGCGCCTTTTTTTCCAGATAATTCTCAGCACATATTTTTGTAAAACAAGCAAAGGTTGCATTTTGTTTTTGTGTGTTTCGCCCCAGCAAGTTAAACCATATTGCAATTTGGATTGAACAAGACCATAATAAAACGTTTGTAAAAGTTTTTTTGAGCAAAAAAGTTTCAAATGGTAAAGGGTTCTGGTTGTTTTCAGCAGGTATTTCCTTAAGGAAGTAGTGTGAGCATTCCAATTTAACCTGCTATCGAACTCGAGTCCTAGATACTTAAAGACCTGTACGTTACCAATGACAAAACAGCTAGGTAGGCAATCTATGGAAGTGTTATATGTACAAGATCTTTCGGAAAGCGATTCACAGCAATTGTCAGAGTTTATCAACATATTATTGCAGTACGCACTATAAAATGTAAAAACTGGAAGTTCTAAATGCAAAGAAGTGTTAAAATACATAATTTTTGTTTTGTCACTAATAACTAGCTTGTGCACACGGAACCAATGTCGTAACATTTCTAAATCATGGTTGATGTCAGCTATTAGATCTAACCAAGAGTTGCTGGAATATGAACAACCTATATCATCAGCAAACCCTGTAAGTTTTCCTTTCATATTAAGAGTAAAAATTGAGTTAATGAAAACTAGAAAGAATATAGGTCCCAGAACAGACCCCTGAGGAACACCAACTGTAATATCGCAGCACTCACTAAACATAGTTCCTATTCGAACCATTTGTTTCCTGTTGGTGAGATAGGACTCAATCCATTTAAGAACAAATCCCCTAAATCCAGTTTTATTCAATATATTCAACAAGATTTTATGATCAACAGTATCAAAAGCCTTCGTTATATCCACGAAAAGAGCTGCAGTAACCTTCTTGCTATTGATGCTTCCATAAATTGAACTGCTGAAGTTAAGAAGTGCATCCTCAGTAGATTTTCCAGCTCGGAATCCATATTGTCTATCGTTAAAGAATGAGATACCATCAAGATAGGACAACATTCTTTTTTTGATTAATTTTTCGAAAACTTTAGAAAAAACTGGGAGAACAGAAATAGGCCGATAATTGTTGAGTACTTTTTTGTCACCTTTTTTGAATATAGGTATAACTTCAGCAATTTTAAGCATTTCAGGAAATATACCACATAAGATACTTTTGTTAAAGATATGAGCCAAAATATCTACAATATAAAATGCGATGCTCTTAATAAATGCATTAGAATAAGATCTATGAGTAATGGAGGTCGAGTTGTTCAGAGACATAATCGTTTTATATACCTCAATTGATGAAATTGATTCATAAAAACAGCTATGAGGCTCTGATCTTTCCCTGTTAGAACACTCAAGCAAACATCTACTATTATTATTACTAGGTGTTATACCTTCCTCAGTTATTGTTTTATTTGCAACGCTAGTAAAAAATAAGTTGAAGCTATTAGCTACTGCCTTTAGATTTATAATATCCTGATTTTCATGCCTAAGACAAGATGGTATATCATTAGTACTGTTTCTGTTAAAAATCTCATTTACTATTCCCCATTCCTTTTTTAAATTACCTTTAACGTTTTGAAATTTGTTATTGTAAAAATTTTCTTTGCATAAAGGCACCTCAATAGCAATTTCCTTACAAATTTTATCATATGCACTACGAAGATGATTATTATTAGGTTGCTTTTTATATTTCACTCTTAACTTGTTTTTTAGATTAATTTTGTTTACCAGATAGTTAGAAATCCAGGGCTTGAGCTTGATTAGTTTATTACTTTTCTTACGCACTGTCACCGTACAACTTGCAACATGTGTATTAAGGGTATTAGAAAACAAATTAAAAGCTTCATTGGGATCATTTGCTGTCCATATCTTAGACCAGTTTTCAAGCATTAAGTGATTAGTAAGCTCAACGAGGTTCACGTTCTTAGACTGATAATAAGGCTCATGTTTATTACTTTGAACGTTATTCGATTGAAAGAACAAACAAACCATTGAATGGTCAGAAATTCTCAGATCAGCAGTGCTACTAACGAGAGACAATTTAGATTTACAATCAAGCTTACAGAAAATATGGTCAATACAAGTGTTGGAGGCTTGTCTTGTAGGGATATTTACGCACGACTCTAAGCCATTGGCACACATTAATGATTGATATCTTAAGGCAGCAGGTGATTCGCACAAGATATCCAGATTAATATCACCAGTTAAAACAAGATTCCTTACTTTTTCCTCGTTTAATAAATAGCGCAGCTCATCAATAAATTTCTCGTTACTCATATCATGAAGTCTGTAGCAACCAAGAATAACCGTCTGTTCTGTATTAATAGTGCAACTTATTCTTATCATGTCTGAACACTTAAGATCCAAATTTACACACTCAGTTACATAATTTATAGCCCTGTTATTTATATAAACAACAATACCACCTGCAGCGTAGGAGTTATTACAATTAAAGTGGCTCTTATACCCTCGTATTTCATAAGAATCCTTCTCATTATCGAAAATCCATATTTCAGATAAGAAAATAAAATCGGGCTTGTTTAAAAATGACTCCAAGTGAGATACAAAGAGATCGAAGTTTTTTCGCAGGCTGCGAATGTTTTGATGTACTATAAAAAAATCATTAATTCGCTGCTCACAATGAAAATGAACGCTTGAACAAAATTCATTATCAAAATGGCAAAATGAAGTAAAAAAGTTAAAGTCATCAGTTAGATTATTAAACTCAAACATAATAAGCAAAAAAAATACATAAGTTTAAATGATTAAAGTATTGAGATCATCAAAAGAATAAATTTTAAAAACATTACCACCTTCTTACCACACTAACATCGAGATCAGCAACTAACGGCAAAAAAGAATTCCACCATCCCATTCTGCATTGCCCTCAACTCCAGCTTCAGGAATCATGTATGGCACAAACAAAGAAATTCGTGCCGTTATTGTATGGTGTCTAGGATTCCTGGAAAAGAAGTAAGAACACCAAATGGCCCCATTCCGCTACAGTTAGTTCAGAAAATAAGTGAAAGCATTCATAGTACGGGAAACAATTTAACCATGGACAACTGGTTCACATTCATTTGGTCGAAACAATGCTATCACAGCATAATTTAACTGTAGAGTCGTTGCTGTCGTATTTGGTGTATCCAGAAAAGACAAAAGAAAAAAAAGGTAAGTTTCACTAAAATGTTTGTTAATTTGCAAAATGTGTCAGTGAACTGTGTCTGTGCCGTAGTACAGTGAAAAGTAATTTTTTATAGAATTTACTGTATGAACTTTATGTTTGAGTGAAGGTTTTGCTGTTTTTGACAATCATTTGTCTAAATTTTAGCAAAATCAATAGAAAATGCATTCGGGGTAAGTGTGCGCAAAAATGTTGGCGTACGGGCATGTGTCTTACTTTCTGTGACTCATTTTGCAGAAACAAAATAATGTGTCTTACTTTCTGTGACTGTTAAAAACGAGTTTGGGGTAAGTGTGCGCTAAAATGTTGGCGTATGCGCATGTGTGCGTAAGAAAAGTAAGTAAGACACATTATTTTGTTTCTGTACTTTTATTGAATTTCACTTCAAGTATGTATTTATTTATATATTTTTAATGAAACAGGCATACTTGTTTCAGAAAGAATCCCAATAAAAATCTTGTTTCACAAGTTCAAATTGATGAAGCCAAACGCCTCATAATTCTGGGCTCTAGCAAACTTGCCGCCGCAGATAAGGTTGGAATCAGCGAAGTTGCCTTGAGAAAACGCCTGATTCTGAACACAGCTGCCACTTCCCTTATGCATTATAAAAAAAGTATAAATAAACTAACCTAGATGTCAAACTCTATTAATATATTTGCAAACCCCTAACTTTCCAACAGACACTCTGTAAGTGAATTCCAACACTTTCGCATCTCTATAACTTTGTCAAAATTTGTTATAATGAGAGCAATTTAGAAGTAAAATTGCTGGAATGAGAGCGATTTTCACGAGTGTATGTAATGTGGATGACGGTATTTTAGTTGAAATGGGCGTGGTTTGTATAAAATGGGAGGGAAATTGCCATTGATCGCCATTCACAGAGAGTGTCACACGGGTAGGGGCGATCATGTATAAATGTATAGCCTGTTTTATGGAATGACGATTGCATCTGCTCGAAGGTTAGTCTTCCATACGCTGAGGTGAAAAATGTCCCAAACCCATTTAACAAACAGGCGAAAATGGCTGGAAGAGATTGGATTGAGTGCTTCCTAAAAAGGCATTTTAGCATTTGCTTGCAGCAATCTGTCTCGACAAGTCTTGCCCGTGCAATAGGTTTTAACAAAGTTCTGGTGAAAAGATTTTATAAAAACCTAAAATATGTCTATGAAAAGTTCAACTTCGACCCAAGCCGAGTATACAACATGGATGAGATTGCAAAGAGGACTGTCCCGAAAAAAACTCCAAAACTTCTCGAAGAAAGTTGTAGGTAAGATAGCCTCTGCAGAAAGGGGTATAACGGTTACGGCTGTTTGCTGCATGAGTGCTACAGGACATTTATTTTCCCGGGTAAAAGGTTGAAAGAACAATTGATCGATGGTGGCCCTAATGCATGCATCAGCATGGTGTCAGATTCCGGTTTTATTATCATACCATATTTTGCAGAGACAACAGAATTTCAATCGTTACTTTGCCGCCTCATAGTAGCCACAAAATGCAGCCATTGGATAGAAGTTTTTTCAGTCCTCTTTAGGCAAGATACGTGGAAGAATACGAACGCTGGATAAATCAGCACCCTGGAAGAGCTATTAGTCAATTTCAAGTCGTGCGTCTATTCAAGCTAGCTTTTGAAAAAGCGGCTACAGTTGGTAATTCTGCATCTGGCTTTTCGGTTAGTGGAATCTATCCATTTCCAGAATATCGATTTTGTGCCAGCTTCCGTAAATGATTCTTTTCAAGACAATGTGGTAAGAGAGGAACTTCTGGAAATGGTTGGCTTACAAGTGGAAAATGAACGAATTACAGGTGTTAAGGTAACAGAGCCAAATCCTAATATTGAAGTGGTTGAGTCAGAAACGGCTGACACATTGCAAGAACAGAACGAAAACGTTTCGCCAAACAAAAAGAGCGGTTCACTTTCGATGACTCAGGATAAACAAACGTTTCCGAAAATAATTATTTCCACAACTTCTACCAAGACAAATCTAAACATACAGGAATCCACTTAAGTTTCTCTCTTATCTAAAACTTTTGCCAAAATCGGACAACACAAATAAAAGAAAAACGAGGACTTTGAAATCAGAAATTATAACATCAAGCCCTTTTAAGCGCGATCACGAGGCGAAACGAAAAGAAGAGGACGAAAAACTATTGAAAAATATAAGAAGTAAAGGTGCCTATGAAGCCACTTTTTTCAGAACCCGTACCATCCGGCGTGAGAAAGCAGTTTAAAATTTTACCAGCCGAGTCAGAGTTGGATTTCTTTTGTCCTTTATGTGCAGGAAAGGAAGAATGGATCCAATGCATCGAATGCGAAATCTGGTGGCATGAATCGTATAAAAAGGGGAATATATATATTTTTTTTGTGAATTTTGTTGCGAATAACGCCATGCAATTCAGCATATTTATAGGTTAAGTTCGTCCAAAAAATGAAGTTTAAATTTTTTTAATTGAAACTTGAAGTTCGTTTTATATTAATTGTTATGTTTTTTTTAAAAGATTTTTAATATTTTGTTTTTGTTAAATGTATATTTATATTACAATATAATTGGTATTTTAAGGATAATTTGTCTTAGTATTGCTTCTTTGTTAATTATAATGTTTTATTGTGATGTGTTTATGTGAAGAAATTTAATTATGTATATTACAAAAAAGGTTAATTTAACTATTTTTATAGTATCGTATTCGTGTGAAAAACCATTTCCTTTTTTTTAGTAATTCTTATGAACTTAGCTTTCTTAAGAAGGTATTAAAAGAAATTACTTAAATTACCCCTGCATGGGGTAATGTGCGCACACTTACATCGCGGAAAAGCAAAGTTGAAATGCCACCATCCTTTTAACACAACCGAAAGAAGGAAGTACTCTCTTCTCAATTCGAGTCCTGTCTTCCCTTCATAAAAATAAGGCGATTGATTCGGAGACAAAAAACGCGAGTTCAGAGAAATTGTATAACCACTCAAAAGAAGGCGTTGACACGTTTGATTAGCTTGATCATAATTACTCAGTCGCCGATGGCCTCTGAAATATTTTTATGCTATGCTTGATCAGACCGGCATCAATTCAATGGTCATGTATTCGTTCATTAATCATACAAATATAAAATATAATCAGAACATCTTTCTGCATATTTTAGGTTTGTCATTGGGAAAACCATACATGAACAAGTTGGTGAGACAACAAATCAACAGTCATTTGAGAGGTAACATCGAAAAAGTGCTTAGAGATTTAGTTAAAGGCGATCCGGAGTATTGCGAGGATATTTCCTTAATAGAAAGATCATGCTTGCCTTATCTGATGGTCCATGGTCTCCTACGCCATCATAGGGCTCACAACCGTATACGGAAGAGATTAAAAAGATGTGACGAATCAACTAAAAGCCTCGGATAAAAATGGATTTACTGTTGACGACCCTCATAAATACGGATCTTCACGTATAATTTTCGAACCCTTAATAGGCTACGTGCAACCGAGCAATTATCAGAGGCCATTGACTGCTATCACGCAGATACGAGTATCACCGTCATCTAGGAAGTGCTATGTGATGGGCCGGCCATAAGGAAAATGAAAAACTGTGGTATATATGTATGTACTGTAGCCGAATTAATTTAAAACAGGAATTTACTTTTGTACGTCACTGTTCTCAAAGTACATAAACTAATCAATATTCTGCAAAAGTATCGGTTCATCTGATCGGATGATCTATCCGAAAAGTCTCCACTTCTGCACATAAGATGTTAGTTAATGTAACACTAACAGTTGATTATTAAAGAAGACTTTGTAACGAGTGGACGTGTGACTTTTATTTGTTAGTGAGATAATCCTCAATTCGACCCCTACAATTTTCAGAAGTGGAATTAAGTGTCATTAAAATTACCGAATTAAAGTCTAACCATTTTTTTTCCACGATTGTGAAAATCGGAAAATTAACGCTAGTGTTCGTGAATAAATAATTCATTGTGATGGATGAGTGGACAACTTTTTTAGAATCAGCAACTGTAATAAAGCTGAAAGAAGTGCTACGGTTGTTGAAGGTGCACACATCTGGAACCAAGGCAGAATTAAAAATCCGAGCAAATGAAGCAGTGAAAGATTTTGGGGAAGACGACATTCGGAAGTTAATACTAGATGCTTCAAGCGGTCGAGAAAATGGGATAGATTAGTCTCACCTAATAGAAGAACACTCATCTGCATCTGAAAGTCGGTTAAATTGTTCAGAGGAGGAACAGCTAGACAAGGCACTGGAAAAACTGCAAAGGATTCTGAAAAAGAAGGAAGAAATTGCACAGCTAAGGCGGCAACTCCGAGAACTTCAAGTAGAGGAGCCTTCCAGCTCGAGGTCTACGGTACCGTGCAGCTTTAAAGATGTTGAAGACTCCATCGGCGCTTTTAGTGGAGATAATAATTTTCCAGTGGATCGATGGATCGAACAATTTGAAGAATGTGCAGAAATAATTCAGCTAGATGAAAGAGCTAAATTCATTTATTGTAAGAGACTTTTAACAGGAACTGTACATGCGTACAGTAGATCCTAAAAGTTGGACAGAACTCAAAATATCATTAAAAAGCGAGTTCCGAAGGGTTGTATCAAAATAGGACATATTTAACCAACTTCGTGAACGGAAGAAACATCGTGATGAATCTACACAACAATATTTATTACACATGCAGGAAATAGCATCACACGGCGATTTTGACGAACAGGATTTAATCCAGTTCGTGATAAGAGGAATTATCGACACAGAGGTAAATAAAACTATATTGTACAGTGCAAATAACCTATGTGAATTAAAAACGTCTTTGCGAAAATATGAGAAGCAAAAAAATAATACTCGTTGCACCTATCCAATAAAAACATTCAATGCCACTGCACCACCTAAGACACGAACCAAACCATTAGAGGTAGTTACCACAAAAGATCGCAATACTCACCACAAGAAATATACAACGAAAGTTTTAACTTGTTTTAAGTGCAGTGTGGCCAACAAAATCCTGTTATGACTCTAAATGATACCAACTGCAGTCTCCATGAGTGTGGAGAAAAAAGATTGGAGACGTCTCATTTAGTAAACACACCGAAACAAGATCTGTCAATATCGGCCAACGATTTCGAAATCTTCCTTAAGTTTCAATGGAAATACAACCAGATGGAGAGTTCAATTTCAATTTTGGCGCTTTTGGACTCGGGCAGTCCAATCAGTTTCATCCAGGAGCAGTTTCTACCAAAATGTTTATTGTCGAAACTCAGGAATACGGAATCATCATATTGCGGAGTAAATTCTAGTCCACTGAGTATATTCGGAAGTACGAGTATAAATAGCCGTGTGGTTTATAAAAATAATTTTGTTGATTTGCAATTGCTTGTTGTCAAAAATTTTTCAATGATCTATCCTGTTGTACTAGGTAGAGATTTCTTCAAAGAGGCGGGTCTGGCACCTCAAAGGAAAATAGAATTCAAGGTCGAAGCGAATCAAGATCTTCTCAGAGCGTGTGACGGTCACCTACAATCTTCGAAAAATCCTGATGAAGGCACCAACACGGATGATCAAAACTACTTAAATCAAATTGTGAATATCGACACAAGCGAATTGACAGGTGAGTTAGAGATCAATGTAAATATTACCTTATCGGAAGGCATAAAGCAGAAAGTAAAAGCAATAGTTAGTCCCGCATATTATTCAAGTAATGATAAACAATTTGAAGTAGAATCCGATTTTGACATGAAAATTTCGCTATCTAGAGATACTCCTTTTTATTGTCCACCTAGAAGACTCCCTTATGTACATAAGCTGGAGCTGCAAAAAATTTTAGGCGGTTTGATTAAGCAGGGAATAATTCGCGAATAATCGTTGCCGATAATCGTAGATCACATAGATCGCCTCAGAAATAAAAAGTTTTTTTCCACCTTGGACCTGAAAAATGGGTTTCACGTTGAATTGTCAGAAGAATCAATGAGATTTACTTCTTTTACAACCCCCTTGGGGCAATACGAATACACTAGAATGCCATTTGGGCTGAAAAATGCCCCGTCAGTTTTTGAAAGATATATGAAACATATTTTCGGAGGTATGATTTCGGCTGGAAGAATTCTTACGTATTTAGATGATATTCTCATTGCGACGCAGACTATAGAGGAGCATTTGGAAATTCTCAAGGAAGTGGTCGATATTGTCGTTAACAAGGGTTTACGTTTAAGATTTGATAAGTGTACTTTTCTCCAAAATGAAATAGTATACTTGGGGTAAAGAATTACCGAAAATGGTATTAAGACGAACGAAAGCAATTTAAACGCCATCCAAAATTTTCCGATACCTTCTAACATCAAAGACGTTCAAAGTTTTCTAGGACTTTGTTCGTATTTCCGCAAATTCATTAAGAACTTCGCTAGTTTTGCAAAACCTCTATATGATCTTTTAAGAGGTAACAAACCATTTATTTTTGGTGTTAAAGAAATGGAAACTTTCAACTGCTTGAAGAATAAGTTAGTTGCATCACCAGTGCTAGCAATATACAGTCCGCACTGTATTACGGAACTTCATTGTGATGCGAGTAGCACTGGATTCGGGGCAGTGCTCATGCAAAAACAGTTGGATGGAATGTTCCACCTAGTTTTTTATTTTTCAAAGCGAGCAACTGAGTCCGAAGCAAGATATCATAGCTATGAGCTGGAAACGCTATCAATTATTTATGCTCTTAGAAGGTTTAAAATTTATTTACTCTGTATATGTTTCAAAATTGTCACAGATTGTCAAGCGTTGACGCTTACACTGAAGAAAAAGTCTTTGAATCTGCGTATATCGCGTTGGGCTTTAGAGATGCAGTGCTTTGACTATGTTATTGAGACCTAATATTACCTCAATCGTGTCAAATCTAGAAAAGGGTGAAAGCCCACACTTTGAAATGATTGATGGTTTAATCTACCGCAAGTGCAATGGAAAAGTTCGGTTTTATGTGCCATCTCACATGGAAGAGCAGGTGAGATGTGCCATTTAGGAGTTGAGAAATGCTTCGAGCCAGATTAAAAGTTACATAGGTAGGTGTTTAAAATGTGTCTTTTTTTCTCCTCAGTCGGGTAAAACAGAGAGGACTTTACATCCCATTCCGAAAGGTAATGTTCTATTTGATGTGTTACATGTCGATCATCTGGGTCCATTACCGAATTCCCAATCAAAGAAAAAGCATGTTTTCGTCCTTGTGGATGGTTTTACAAAATTCATAAAGCTTTATCCGGTCAAGACGACACAAAGCAAAGAAGCTATAGAGTGCTTAAAGTCATTCTTTGAAAATTATTCAAGACCAAATAAAATTGTATCAGATCGTGGTTCGTGCTTTACTTCCAAATAATTCTCTAGCTTTTTGCAAGATAATGATGTTACACAAGTGAAAGTTGCGACACATTCACCTCAATCAAACGGTCAGGTTGAGCGCGTAAATCGAATGCTGATCCCAATGTTGGCTAAAGAATGCGATTCAGATACGACAAGTGGTTGGGACAAGCGATTGGTTAAGATCGAATTCGCACTCAACCATACCGTGAATAGGAGCACAGGTTTCTCTCCTAGCGTTCTTTTATTTGGGAGGAATCAGAAAGGTGAACTATGTGATCGCGTAAGAGATTTTTTGAAAATAATCTGGAATGCGAACCCTTTAATCTCAACGAGCTGAGAGCCAAGGCTAGCGAAACGATCCAAAAGAATCAAGCAGATAATAAACTCTATTATGACAGTCGTCACAAAAAGCCTAGGACATACCAAAAGGGTGATTATGTGATGATCAAAAATGTCGTTACTACACCAGGAATTAATAAAAAATTACTCGCCAAGTATCGTGGCCCGTATGAAATTAAAAAGATTTTATCTAATGATCGGTATGTCATTGGGGACATAGACGGTCTTCAGTTAACTCGTTTACCTTATAAAGTCATATCAGCACCCACCAATATGAGGCTCTATAACGTAGGATTGAAGCATTCCACAGGTAACAACATTGAGTTGGCCTAAGGACGTTCTGAGGATGTTGATTCGTCGGACCGAATTGAAGTTTGATTCTTATTTACTTTTTAACGATTATCTAATAATTTTTTTTTTTCCAGAATCCGTAGAATCCAGACCTGTTTCCCGAACATCTCTTGCTCTAGTTCTGTAATATTTCTATGATATATATATATAATACAATCTATTACCTTTATATTTTATTATTGAATTTAGTAAATGATTATGTACTTTAATATGAATTACTATTTTGATTTGTTACCTTTCGATTATCATGAATTTAATACTTTGTTAAATACTATTAATTACGAGGAGCGATTGTAATCGGGGCGATTAAGCGATCAAGATGGCCGAACTGTAGCCAAATTAATTTAAAACAGGAATTTACTTTTGTACGTCGCTGTTCTCAAAGTGCATAAACTAATTAATATTCTGCAAAAGTATCGGTTCATCTGATCGGATGATCTATCCGAAAAGTCTCCACTTCTGCACATAAGATGTTAGATAATGTAACACTAAGCGGTAACAGTTGATTATTAAAGAAGACTTTGTAACGAGTGGACGTGTGACTTTTATTTGTTAGTGAGATAATCCTCAATTCGACCCCTACAGTACTATGGTGATTGTTATAGGGTAAAGAAAAAAACAGAGCTAGTTCGAATGCGGATTTGTCATATGCGGCAGAATTAGGCAAGACGTCTTGAACTTTCGAAACGTGAGCGAGCAACTTATGACAATCCGCATCAAGTATAAATTCGCACAAGGACCACGACACGAAAAAATATTTCTACGAGCACCTCGACAAGACATATGAGCATTGTCCGAAGTATCGAAATTTAATCCATTTATCGTCTAGTACAATTTTAACGCAAGAATAAAAAAGGGGGACATCATTGGTAGCAATTTGGAAAGCATAGCGCAAAAAAAACTGATTTTTTCCATATGAAATACCTTGCAAGAGAGCCAGAGAAAAAATAACGGTGTTTTTTAAATTATTAGTTCTAATTCCATTTCCCAACATCATAGACAAACAGTTACCACCATGAACTATTAAATTCATTCACATTATTTGAAAATAATGAAACACAAATTTTTGAAAAATGTTGTACCTATTCAGTTGAAGGGGAGTGTGTGTTCACTGTATTTGTAGTGAATTTTCACTACTGCCAGTTCAAAAATTCCGCTAAATTGAAAACGACCCTCTTGTTGGAATACCGTCTTCTAAGGCATTTTATAGCTGTACTATAAAACTAGCTATAAAATATTTCGGTACATTATCGTAAAATCGTTGAACAATCACCCACTGTCAACACTGTAGCTAGAGCTGTAAACTTTCAAGTACAAGCCCCGGTACTGATACTTACTCGTAAGTACTTAGATACTGGTACTTGAAAAAGCCAAGTATCAGTATTTTTCAAGTACTTTGTTGCATGTACCAAGTATCGCGTACTTAAGTACCAAAGTACTAGAGAGAGTACTTCCAATGTCGAGAAAAAATACGCGAGTTTCGAAATAAGTGCTTGTGAAGTGTTTAGATGGGTTAATTTAAATAGAATCGTGCTTTAAAAAATGTAAACAAAGCATTTGTTAAACGCGAAGAAATTGTTTGTCTTGTTATTTCTTTATTCAATATTAAGTTCGTAGTGAATAATTAAAGTGTTTATTTAATATATTGTTAAACCAGTCAATAAAGACAGTGAAATGCAATTTAAAATTTCCATAGATGGAATCCTATTAATGTTACAGCAATATTATTTCAAGGGGAATATTTCAGTTGGTGAAACTGAAAAGTTGGTGCAAATTGGCTTGGTTCTTAAGTTATAATTGAAACAGGATCAAGTGCAAGAGAGTAATTGCAACCAGCTTTCAGTATTCTTTCACTTTCACCAAACGAAATAGTCCTTTTAAAATATTCTGCTATGAGTATACATATGCATATACATACACATGTGTAGTATTCCAACTATGCGAATTTTCAGCAGCATTTCACTATTTTATTGATTTGTTTAACCATATATTTAACAAAAGGATACTATATTACACAGTATTCACTAAATATTTAATAGAAAAGTAACAACACAACAATTTCTCCGTGTTTCACAAGTGCTTTGTTTACATTTTTTAAAGCACGATTCTAGTCAAATTAACCCATCTACACACTTCACAAGCACTTATTTCGAAACTCGCGTATTTTTTCTCGACATTTCAACTTTATTCTTATCAGACAAAAATATATTCTTTAACTAATTTATTTATTTTGTTCCACACCGAAATTAAACTTTACATATGATTTTGCTGCCGGCCAAAATCTTTCCAGCCGTGGAGGTAAAAAAAATGCCACCAAGGGGCCACTTTATGCCACTTTACCGGGTGTCAATATCTTAGCTCATGCAATTAAGTGTATCGCTTGAAATGACTGTGGCAATTTTATGAATTACAGTCGTTACTATCCAAGATCTCCACTAGGTATGAAACCACACTGTATGGTTTTAAAAAATCCCAAAATTTTGTAATACAAATTTATGTTATTTAATATCTCATACATAAACCATAGTGGACTATGTTGAATCGGTAATTGTAGAAACTATTCTTAGAATGAATTGTGGAGTTTACCCCAGGCACTTATTTAAAACATTGCTATCTAGACTCTCCACACTTTTCGTGAATTTCCCAGCGCTGTAGTATATAATTTTTTTTATTTCCGTATTGCTGGAAACAAATTGAGGAAAAATTGTTTCTCAACATGCCATCATTGAATAAATTATCATTTCATAATACGCAGTTTCCACTACTGATGAATGTAATTTATGAAAATAAGTACGTTGTCTCTAGCACAAAATGTATTTGTAAAGTTCTCGTGTTTTCACCTTCAAGTAATTTAAATTGTACTCCAACTTGCAGCTTCTATTTCCATATAGGAATCTTAATTCGCCGGAAAAGAAAGTTAAACCGTATTCCTCATTTTGTTTTTCTCTTCAAATATGTGTTGCCGCTGTCCGCATGATCGGAGTAGATTTGGTCCGAATTTTACGAACTAGATATTTAATAGGAGCTATGTATATACAAGTATGCTTGGCAATAACTTCTAAACCTTCCTCTAGACTGACAGAGGATCTAAAAACAAATTTGGACAGGAAGCTGCCATAAATATATGTTGGAACTGAAGAAGAAATCAAGGGAACAAATGAAATCAGCTGAATACGAAAAAAGAACATATGGTATCAGCAGAAATTACCAAATATAGCAGAAAACTTATAGCAGAAAACATAAGTAAAACTACAGAGAATAAATCTTTCGGGGCCAGGAGATGTACAAACAGATAACAATTTGTGAGCTTATAATCTTAAATAACCTACCTTTAAATAACAAATAAACAGTTTTTAAACTATCGTTTTGTGGCTAGTAGTGGCTTTCTCTTTCATTTTTCAAAAGTTTTTTATTTAAATTTTGTGATCTGAGAAGAAAAGTACTGACGTTCACAGATGAAAAAGGCCTATTCCAATTTTTAAAAATGTGGACATACGACTAAACTCTGAATCAAAGGCTATAAAAGGATTAAAAATTTATGTTGATAATTCAACTTATGCGTGTTTGCTCTTACATGAGTGGTATAGTTTCGCCACAAATTCTGTCTCATGAACAACAAAAAATGTATAATCGAAACACATGACAATTCGCAGCACTTCGGATTTATTTTCTGCAGATCCAGTATTCAGATCAAAAGGTGAAATTGCATTTCAATCACCCTCAGCTTCTTTATTTTGGTTCATTTTATCAGTAAGCCAGTTTTCCATCAGGCTCTTCTTCGAACCTCGGTTGGTATTTCAATTTATGTTTGTTTTATTTTGCTTTTCGGGATGAACTTCTTGGAACTTGACAATACCACTTGATGGTTTGAACTAGAATTTTTGCACTTACATCTACGAATGTGTTTACCTCCTTTTAATTTTTTTGTATAAAAGAAACTGCGGAAGATATTTGTCATTCGGTTAACTCTATGCTAATCCTCTGTACTATATGGTCATCGCAATTTTTCTAATGGCTTACGACTGATCGGAAATATTCGAATTGTTCGCACTTTAGTGCAATAACACCTTCTAAATAGATATCTGGAGTTAGGTTTGCTGGTTCGGAAAACGGCAACGCAAATATTCTCTGTTTGCTCAGCTTATTCATACTCCATTATCTTCCATCATGCTGGTATCATATTGCGGTTATTGAAACGCAACCCTCATTTAAAACTGCATTGGCATACTCCAACTTTAACTTGGAATGGCTTAATATTGCTAGATACATGTACATGTCTCATGCAGTTTTCCGAGATCTAATCACCGTCTATCTAAAATTTCTCAAACCTCTGTCAAACGATTTTTCGTATAATTTGAATCTTATCGTTTGTAGAGCTACACTCCAAAGACAAACTGCTTGCTTTCAAATTTGATAGCACTGCACAGTAGACACGTACATCTGTAATTTTAACAGTTTCACTGCCTTTTAGTTTATGAAATGGAACAAAAAAAGCTCTTTGCTCACCACCTCTTACATCATTGCTTCTTTTCTATACACTTCGGTGATCGGATCTCTTGGAAATGTTCGCATGTTTTGGAAAATCTGGCCCGTTTGTTTCTGCTTCGAGGTTAGATCTCATCTTTGGCATGTATTGCAGTGTCTCACGTATGATCTTTTAAGCAGCTTTATTATGTATTTACGAATGAAAGAACAAGCCTATTGAATTTGTCCGAAAGTAAATGAGATTTAATCCATATATATTATAAATTACCAGCAAACGAGAGAGCGTCGCTAAGCGCCCTAATTGAAACATTACTTGGTCTAAATAATTCGAAATTTTTATCCGAATTTCGTTTTTCCGAAAGCATTAAAACGGTCGCCTCCAGAAATTGACTAGCTCTGAGACGAATATATTTATTAACTCGTGAATCATTCACTCGATGTTGCAATAGGACGGAGAGTTTTTTCTCCACTCAGAGTGATTCGAGGTATAATTCACAGTATTTTTTTCTGTGCTTGGAACTCTAAAACAGCCAAATCTACGTGTCAGTGTTATGCCTTCACACGCAGAATTTTTCTGTCTGAGTTCCAATTACACAAATGAAAAACTGACTTGAAATGGGCAGGATTCGAACCTGGACCCTCCGAGTGAGAAGCAATTGCTAGTACCACTACACCACGACCACCCCATGTTTCCTTTCAGCATTTCACAGCCGTGGCTGTTCTTCATTATCAATGACTTCCACTAATTTTCGCTGTGGTTTATTTTCCAGTGAAATATCGCCTTCTTCGAAGTTGGTAAACCAGTTCTTAACTATTCTCTCGGTACGCGTATCTAAACCAGAAAAAAAATTCATTTTCTGAGCCACTGCAGCTGTGTTTTTTTTTTAATTGAAAAAGGAAGGTTACCCTAAAATATGTACATATGTGCCTATGTTGACGATAGCATTCTTTAAGTAAGGAAAATAGTCAACTAAATAAACTAACAGTGTAAATGTATTATTAGCCTTAAAAAGTTACACTTCACCTTTTCAAAAAATATAACTTTCATTTCTATAACCATCCCCAACTCACAAATCAGAAATTTCATATGTAACGACTCAATACATTGCCATAGCCTTTCGTAGATCCATATCGCTAGTTAAAAATATCGAACTATTCGCAACTGTAAGGGCACTATGTAGAGTTTTAGAAAATACATACATAATCCGGTCCTCTTTTACCCTAAGGTGGGTGGCCGTGGCTCAAGTGGTAGTGGACTGGCTTCCAAATCGGAAGGTTCGGTGCTCGAATCCCAGCCTCGCCTGAAAGACATATTCATTTTTTCGGTTAACGAAAATCAATTATGATGAGTAGTTGACTGGAAATCAACAACAAGAATTTGGTATCCTCATTAAATGTTGGATGCCATCCATGGAGCGAAATAACCACTGAGCCCAAACATCTTTCTTTTTCTTTCTATCCCATTTTCCAAAAAACTTAACACGTGTTCACGCACTTTAAGTGTATTCATACTTTCATTTTTTTTCGTAAAAAAAATAATAAAGGTATCGAGGTGACGTTAGTGGTTCTCGTCTTTTTATTTTCTCATGAAATTTCTCCACTGGATCCCATTTCTTGCTATTTATTTAACCGAGTCCCATATTTCCCCAGCTTCTTTCAGAATTTTTTTGACTGTTGTTGCTCTTTTTTTTCCTTCTGGTCTTGTTTCCCAAAGTTTTTGCACTGTCTATTCTCTTCCATGCTCACTAAGTGTCCAACCCATCTGAAATTATTTTCTTGGAGTATTAGTTTAGTCAAATTGACATGTAGTTTCTTTCTAATATCTTCGTTCCTTTTCTTGTGTATTCTCCTCTCTCCTAGAGGTCTCCTGAGGTATGTCATATCCATAATTTGTATTTGTTTTTCCTGTCTTCCTTCCTTGTCTTCGTCTTCGTCTAGCAGAACAGGCAAGAATATGGATTTAAAAATTGATAGTTTTGTTCCTGGTGTGATCTCGTTGTGGTCAAGGAAGTTTTTCCTTAATTCTGTGTACAGTCAATTTGCCGCTTTTATTCTCGCCATCAATTCGTCATCCGAAGTACCTCTGCTGTATATAATACTGCCTAGATACTTATATCTTTGCACCTGCTCAATGACTTCTCCATCTACCATTACTCTTGCTACTCCAGTTTCATTTCTGATCACCACCACTTTTGTCTTATCAACATTGAGCTCTAGTTTCTGCGTTGCTAATGCATCCTTCCAAACCTTTACACTGTTTTTTCACTATTTGCAAACAGCACTATATCATCCGCTAACGCACATACTTGTAGATAGATTGGTCGAAGCTGTCTATAACCGACTTTGTAGCTTTCTTGGCAATGTTTGATGGCATCGTCCATTGTGCAGGTAAATAAGGGGCTCAACACACTAACTTGTCTCACTCCTTCAAGCGTTTTGAATTTGTCTGACAGCACATTGCATGTCCTTAAGACATTAAATGTTCTTTTTGTATACGCTTTTGGTGGCTCGAATAAGTCCTTCTTCTACCCGTTTCCTTTTAAGGCTCCCCCATATTTTTCCTCTGCTTATCGAGTCATGTCTAAAATTTTTTTTATCTTTGGCAAGCTTTTTCTCCAGCACTTGTATCGTGATAACATGGTCTTGGATAAGGCCTTGTTTAATTGTAATGTGTTCTTAAATTGTTTAACGATTCGTCATAAAATGGTGACCATAATAGAATACAATGACATCGAAATTACTTCAAAACATTGTTGTGTTAAGCTGGTAAAATTCTATAGTCCCTCTATCAGATTAAGTAGTACGGAAAATGAAATAGTACTAACATACTCCGTTAAGAGCACAATCCGCAACATTGGTTCCATCAAGAACTCCCGTTCCACCCACAATCCCAATTCGCCGCGAAAAGAAAAAAAAAAGAAGTTGCAAACACAACACAACTCGTCGGGTTTTTCGCTTACCTGTGTTGGTTTTGTTTTTATTTATTTTTTTCTCCTCTCCACATTGTATCTTCGTTTTGATGTGTTGTTTATCGCCTAGCACCCAGCCAGCCATAGCTTTGTCACTACGATTTTCATCTTTACTTGCGTGTTGCGTTTAACTACGAGTAGTGTGTATATATTATGCAAGTACACATCTTGTCAAAGGTTCGTGGTGGATTTTACTATTCCCTGTGTATATAGCAGTTAGATACATTCGCCGTGGTTTGTCTGTTGTCCATTGAGGCTTGTTCGAAGTTGTTTAACATTCGGAAATTCAGTTTGATTTTAATAGTGATGATGGAACAATACTAGCGGGAGATTGATGCGAGAGATAGTGCAAGTTCGTGTCTAGGGGAGGAATAAAATAAAATCTAAAATATAAAAAATAAATTTCTCTGCATTAAAGTAAAATAATAATTCCATATGTCCGAATATACACACGTACAGTTTTTAAATTGAGGTTCTTTGTTTATAAAAAAAAATATCAAAAAACAACCACGTCATAAATAGTATATTGGTGGCGGAAGCGGCTAGTTTGTTTATATGTACGATACGTATATGCGCAGGGTTGTTTCAAGGAAAAGTATTGGCCTTCTGGTGGAGAGGTCGTTTTTTAACCGCGAGTGCATTCAATAGTACAAGTCGAAACGGCCAAAAAATCATAGTGTACAGAGAATATAAAAATATACATACATATATATGTGCATAGATAAAGGCAACTGAAACAGACTGCATTGCCGACACAACAAACATCCCCTTTTACGAGAGAATTTTTTTTCCGGTGCATCCTCTATCTACTCCATAAAGTATTTGGTTACGAGTAAACCCCCTTCTTCAGGTTGTACTATTCTGTTTTGATTGTGTCCAGATAAATCCTCAAATCAAGTGAAACAAAAATCAAATTCCCCTCTAAGGATGTTTGATTTGACTTTTTTTTATACATCTAAAAATTATTAAATAATGTGCCAGTGATACCACTTAAACCTTAACATATGTGTTCTTATACGCAATTCCATTGAAAAAGAAAATAATAGGGATGTCAACAAAAGGATCATTGAACTTTTGATATACGAGTATTACAGCAACGCGACAATAACAAACACAGCAACAACTGAAAGCACCTACTCTAGGACTGGAGTCGCACTATGTACTATTTCAACTAAAAACTGCGAGAAACTCAAAACTGAAACAAAAGAAAAAAAGAAGTTGAAAATAGGAAACAAATAACGGTAAGAATGCAATTAATTCATTGTATGTCCATCAAATCCTTAAAAACGCAGAATGACTCTTTTCATAGTCGTAAAAGTGATTTCGTATTTTTTTTTTATATGAAAAGATGCAATTGGTAGATGGTGGGTGGTGGTTCCTAAACAGTCGTCTGTTTAATAAGTTTTGTGCCATTGACATAACTAGATCTTGTGAGGATTTCAACACAAGAGAGGATATGAACGAAAGGACAAAATGATAGTGCAAGAACGAATATTGTTGCACACAACTACTCGTACTCGTATGTGTTTGTGTGTATGTTGGAATTGGTATCCCTTTTTGTTGAACAATTTTGTTTGGGGGGTTCTCTGCTGCCACTCTGCGGATATTATATGTGACTCCCGGTGCTGCAGGTTTTTTTTTTTTTTGTTGGCTTCTGCTTCTGCAATCAATTTGGGGTGGGGTCGGGATTTAATTTTCTTTTGTTGTGATGCCGTTTGCACAAGAGTTCGTATGAGTGCAATAAGTTGAACAGATAGACTTAACAGCAATAAGAACAAATTGCAAGGAAAGGATTTTTAATTATTTATTTAAATCAAACAAATAAAATGTCAGATTTATATAAAAATTAAACTGTACATTCAAAATACAAAGACCATAGCAAACTATCTTAATTGACCTTTTTGAAATTTTATAGCAGTTATGGTTTTTTTTTCAGAACAATATGCGTATATACATACATATACTCGTATGTATATTGGTATAATTCTTATAGTATTATATCTATCCAGTCACTCTTCTTTTATTTTAGATGGTCATACAGGCCACGGTAGATCTGTGCTTCAAAAAACTTCCCTTTTCCTTTTGGTGCCATCTACCACCAACCGCCTTCAGTTGTAAACATCAGGAGCGAATTCATCCTTTACTGCGTTGGGTTGGATTGGAAGTCTCTTCGAGCTGGATTCGAGCGAATTTTTATTCCTTCAATTTGCATGTTTTAGTCTTTGAATTCGAACTCTGTTTATTAAGTCAAATACCTTGTTATGCCGTTAAAGATATTTTTATATCTCCTACCACAAGTCCAGTCTAAACAAATAGGAAAGGTCTTGTAGGGTATTCCTAAGTTGTTTTCGTAAAAAGGCATTTCAGTTGCCCTGACGTTCTAAAGAAACAGTCGTTCCCAGGAATTTATCATCAAGTGAATTCTATGAGGGAATCGCTACCGTCGTTATGAATCGTTGGTATACGGTATCCTTTATTGTCAATTGTACAAACTTTCACCGTTAAACCCTTGTTTGGCATATTTGCTTCAAGAATTTTAAGCCCCAACTAGCTAAATTTTCTTCACGGTGTCAATGCCGTCTGCGATGTTGGGCTATGAGCTTGACACATTAACAAGATTAATATTTTGCCAATACGGACTTTACGGCTTTGGTTGACAGAAGATTTTAGGATTATAGACTTCGAGACATAAAATCTTTTAGTCAACTTTGGGAAAAGGTTAAATTGTAACAGTTATTGAAAAAATAACAAAACAAAAATTGGAAATATACGAGTAGATTGTGAAAAAACACTTTCAAAAGGCACAATCTGTAACTTTGAATTCTAACTAAATTGCTCGGTCAGATGGCACCATAGTCTGGGATGAACCATGGCCTCAACTACCATTCCTTTTCAACTAGAGTAGTCTTTCACCAGTTGCCTCCAGTTGTGGAGGTGAGGTTGTCTGAGGTCCCTTTCTCTTCTCTGCGACTTTGAAGGTCTTTTGTCATTACAATACTATTTTGTTTATTATACCAGTCTACTGGATTCTACCAATCCCTCTAAAGTTACCACTATTTATAAAAGAATATTGTACAACGTAGTGTCTGGACTAAATTCTATCTTACGATTAAATTTGAAATCGTGAATATTTATGGCGTGCCTGTCGTGTATAAGGCACCTTGCGCATTTGGAAGAAACTAAACGAAGTTCTTTTCCACTAGCCACTAGCTTAGCCAACCTGCTTAGGTTATAAAACGGCTCCTCTCATTATACATTACCAAAGCTTTAAAAATGTACTTAAACAAAGGTTTTATTTAAACTGCAGAGGTGAGGATATATTTAAGGCTTTTTACATTAAGGCCTTCGGCATGGTTTTTTTGTGATAAGCAACATCCTTAACGTTCGTTTGTAGTGACAGTAATAGGTGTGATGGGTTTAAGTCCGAAGTAGAAGCGCCGGCATGGATTGGAAGTGAAAATAATTTGTTTGGGCAGTCGATAATTTTCAGTCAATGGTGGTGAATGAAAAGATATATGCGATTTTGTCTATTTTGTTTTTTTTAGTAAATATATCATAAATATCATAAATATTCGTATATCATCTAACAAGAGGTGTCATTTTAAGTTTCGCGCCATTGTTGAGCTCTCAATATTTAACTATCATTGTGATGATTTTTGACAACTAAAAACTAGAAGGTTATGAAATATGGATCGATACATACTCACAATCGCTCGCTTTTGGTCACCACCAAGCGCCTTCTCGCACAGCTATAGTGAATTTAATTGATAAATTTTAATGCCTCGTAAAGGTTAGCGATGAGAAGGCTCCAACAAAACTGTCGCATCTGGGGCTCCGAAAATCCAAGGGAAATAGTGGAACAACTTTTCTATCCACAACTAGTGACAATTTTGTCCGGCTGTCGATGTCATTGGATCATATTTTTTTGAAAATGATGCTGGTGCGACCGTTTCAGTGAATGGATTGCGTTAGCGAACGATATTGACTGACTTTTTTATTGCCTGAAATTGATGCTATGGACGAGGACGACGTTTATTTTCAGCAGAACGGACCCACATGCCACATGCCAAACATCTGATGAAATAATGGTTTTATTTCCTGGACGTGCGATTTCTCGAAAGAAAAGGAGACTTCAATTGGCCGCCGAGATCGTATGATTTAACAACATTAGACTTTTTCCTTTGAAGCTATGTTAGAGATGAAGTCTACACCAATGCTCCATCTATGCTCCATCAAAAGAAAATATCAGAGCTGTTATTCCTGAAATACTGCCGCAATTGCGCAAAAACGTGATGAAAACTTTAATCAATAGAATAAATATTTGTAGGCAGTGCTGAGGCGGATATATGGCAAGTATTGTATTCCATACACCAGCGTTATTTATATATAATATCGTTGATATGAAAGTGAAAATTTTCCGTCACAGATTATATTCAGATCTCGGCCGTCCATAGTGGAGCCTGCTCCTTTGTGTATCGAGGATTAACATCGATGCAAGATGAATATTTTCAAACACTGACCTATAACCAAATTATTTGCCTAAGGAAGGCCCTATGCCAAATATACCTCGATTAATTTAAAAACATAGCATCAGTCAAGGGATGAGCAATGGGCATGTCAAAACCTTGGAAAATAATCATTTAAATAATAGAATACTCAACACTGTACTTGGGAATATATTAAATCCTCGTATGCAACTTGTAGTCAATTTCAATTCAATTGTATTTTTTATTTCAAAAATTGTACAAGTAAGACTTATTATAACTATAACTATAATTTGGTTTGTTGCTGTAGGAAGCGTGTTCCAAAGCCTGGTAGAGTGGATGAAGCAAAGGCGCGAGTAGTTAAAGTAATTGAAGGAAGGTGTACGATCAAGTATTGTTTTATAGTAGATTTGATTTTTTGCGAATTATAAATGCAGCCTTGTCTGATGCTACCTTAATTTATTACTTAACCAAATGCGAAAAAGAAGTGATATACGAGTAGGAGCATGAATATGTATGTATGTACAAAATAATAATGGTTTAGAATTGCCATTGTCTTGGCCCTTTTTTAGTACAAATAATACTATTCTGAACATCCTCCGCCCGTTGGAAGGTTTAGACTTTCAACTGCATTGTCATCAATGGGAAGGACACATAATTTAGCCATGGCTCGTTTGGTTGTACCTGTGCTTGTAAGAACCACAGCCACACGCGCAATGCCATCAGCTCCTTTGATGATTTCATTAACCCTAGCCAAGCGCCATTTTAGTGGTGGGGGATTTTCGTCCTTCAATAATACTAAGTTTCCGAAAGCTATGTTGAATGTCGCTGAACACCACTTATGTCTCTGCTGAAGAGTTTGCAATGACTGTGAAAGACTTTCATTCCAGTTGATTTTTTCCTTCCATAGGAGCTGAAGAAATATTTTGGCCTTTGCAACTATTGGTCCAATTAGTCTAAGCGGATCGTAGAAACGGGCAATGAATGATAATACAGTACGTTTGGTGATTTTCTGATTACTTGGAAGGGTAGCAAACGAAAACAGAAAGTTGTTATCTTTTTGTTCCGAAATTAGACCGAGAGTTTTATTTACATTGTCTGACTCATAAGTGATTTTGTCTGAATCATAATTTCAAGATTTTCTTCTATTGTGTTGCCCACAGAGATCAAACGGTCCACGTAAAAATCTCCACGAACTATCTTTGCACCAACGGGATAAACATTCTCTTCATCGGTAGCTAACTGATGCATCGCCCGTATGGCTAGAAACGTACCTGCTTGGTACCATAAGTAACGGTGTCTATAGATTTGAATCGAATCTTGCTGATTATATCTCCATAAAATACATTGCAAAAAGTTGTCGGGATAAGACACACGAGCACAGCGATACAGTTTACAAATGTCTCCTGTCAAGGCAATTTTGAATGAACGAAATCTCAATAAAACGCTGAACAATTATGGCTGAATAATTGGTCCTGCTAACAGTATATCAATTAGAGAGAGTCCAGAAGATGTTACCGACGATCCGTCAAAAACAACGCGCAATTTCGTAGTTGTGCTATCGGTAATTTGTCATCAGCTGTTTCAAATGTAACATTCTCGGAAATAGCTAAGCTTGACGATTTTTTAAGAACTTGCTGTCCAACCCCGGAGACGATCCATCCTAATTTGGTTTTTTGTAGCAATGGTAAATCACTGCTTAAGCGATTTTGTCCCACACACATAACCTCGAAAAATAAACTAAATAAATAAATATCAATCCTTTGAAACTTAAAAAACCGAGGGTCTGCTAGCTCTATGTTTGAAGGAATATTCCAAGGTATGCCATCTAATGTACAACTAGGCTGGTTCTCTGTAATTCTGGGAACGACTATAACTGTAAAAGAACTTGAATAATTTCCGTTTCTTGACTACATAAAGATTTCTACCGCTTCGATGCAAACCAAGTCTTTCTGTCCTACACCAGATATTATATTCGATGATTTTGTTTTCCTAAGTTGTAATTGACTGGCCATGCGACTGGAAATGCAATGAATCTGAGAAGCTGAATCAAGTATTGCTCTGCAGGGGACCAAAGTTTCACTTCTATTTTTAACGAAAACAATTGCAGTAGCAATAGAAACGTAGTTACTATGACTGTCCTTTGGTGCTTCGCGTTGAGAACCGATATACGAAATCAAGGTGGAGTGTGAAGTTATAGTTGAGTTCGAAAATTTAACCAAGTTGGATGAGAGCACATCAGAATGATGTTTTGACGTTATATTGTTTTGACAATATATGTCCCTTCTTTAAACAGTTGAGACATAATTGCAAACGTTTTGATTCTTTGTACCGAGTAGCAGGAGAAAAACTTAAGAAGCGTGGACAGTTTTGAATTGCATGGTCGCTCGAATTGCAAAACATGCATTAATTTCTAAATTTGTTTGAAGTAACAAGTACCTTTCGACTGTTGTTGTTATTGAAAAGTGATTTTTTGCTCACCTGTCGATAAGTCGTATCTCTTATCACTGCATTTTCTACACTTTCTGGCATTCGGTACCTTTTTTCCAAGAATGTAGACATTAAGTTCCATGTAGGTATAGAGTTGATTGGCGTTTGCTCTTCCCGTTTGGTTCGCGACTTAGCATCAAGTTTCTGAGCGAAGAGATAAATCTCGAATATGAGCTTGAAAATTTAAACGCTTATTATCGAATCTATTTTCTAACATAGTTACCGCCAGGTCATAATTATGATCGTTAACTTCCAAAGATCAGATGGTGTCCAGTGCTGCATCTGTCAAATATGAATGAAGGTGTTGCATTTTTTCTATTTTAGTCAAATCCGAATTGTTGTCAATTATGGTTTGGAATAAAGAATAAAAGTCTGGCCATTCTGAATAGTGCCCACCAAATTTAGGAACTTGTAAAAGCGGTAATTTTGGTCTTGGCGGTGCTATGAACGGAGACGATCTAGGGACAGATGCCTGGCGGTGGATGATTGTCGATTGTCTACAGCACGGACCACATTTAATTGTCGAGCGAGAATCGTTTTTACTTTCAAAAAATATGTCGAAAAATTTGCACGTGCATCACTTTCAAATTCCTTAAAATCCTCTTGTTCCAAACTGTCCTGTACACTTTCAAAATGTCTTTGCAATCGTTCCAATAAATCAAGTTTTACTTCGATACTCACTTCATCAAAACCGCTGAGGTCCAATGTCAAGGAGTTTTTTAAATCGATTAATTGTCCAGTGATATACACATTTTTACGTTCAAAGAATGATTCTTTTGACGCAACCATGCTTAATCACAATAAAACTTCTAATTTGTCCAACGAGAATATACGAGTAGATGAAATCACTTGACTTCACTGAATAATGGTTTGCAATTGAATGGACAAATCATCCGATACCAGCCTCAACTGTACCACTGTGCGCGATAACATATACATATGTATGCATGCATGTAACGATTGATAAGAAATTAATCGATTTTTGGCTTCAACAATGTATAAATTTCAAGGATATGTGTATGTATGTATGAATTTGAAAAATACGAAAAAGTTTTAAAATAATGAATTAGGTAAATCACGCGCACGTAGCTTACAATTGTTTTTAATGACGAAAAAGCCCAAATGCTTTAAAACTGGAACGAATCAAGAAATGCACTTGTTGCATGCAAGGTAAATGTAGTTTTGATATTCGACCGAAATACGAAAAGAATAAATTGTGAATCTCGATTACGTCGGGGTCACCATGTACGGTCTAGTATTGTTTTATACTAGATTTGATTTTTGCGAATTAAAAATGCAGGCTTGTCTGATGCTACCTTAATTTATTACTCAACCAAATGCGAAAAAGAAGTGATACAAGAGCATGAATATGTATGTATGTACAAAATAATAATGGTTTAGAATTGCTATTGCCGTGGCCCTTTTTTAGTACAAATAATACTATTCTGAACAGAAGGAATTACAATAGTTTTCGTTCTGCTAGAATGGTTGTATTTTTTTCTATTAAGCAAACAGGTGGGACATCAGTTTATAAATTTTTATCTATAAATATACAGCATTTTAAATCAAAAAATTGTTTGAAAGAGTAAACAAGAACCGATCTGTGATATTGTGAAACGTGGTTATGTCGACGCAGCCCGTGTATCGTTGAAAGCAACAAGCAAATTATTTCACGAGTGAGAGTCAGGCTTGTAGTAATCAATGGCACCGTAGTCGATTATAGGCAAAAATTAGGCCTTAAAAAGTCTAAGCTTTGTACCTATTGGAGTGAAATTGGATGAGGGCCAACGTTTATGTAGTCCAGCATAGAAACTTCAGAAACTCTACTGGTATTCTGTTCTTGGCAACATGTTTTTTACTTATTAAGATAAGTTGAGATTTAGTTGGATTTATATTCAGTCCATTAGATAATGATCAGTTAGTTTCTACCAGGTCATCCTTAAGCCTGACGGAGAGATAAATCTGGGTATCATCAGCATAAGTAGAGGTGGATTTGGACATTCGAACATATTTTAGGTAACTCATTAATGAAAAGACAATAAGACTGGGCCAAGAATTGACTTCTGAAGTACATCTGCAGTTAAAATGCCGCATTCGAAAAAGACACCTTTATGAACTACTTTTTGAAGTCGATTATCAAAATAATTATAAATTAGCCGTACTGATCTTCCACTAAAACCGAAAAATAGCTTAAGATCCTGACAGTAGCATATGATCGACGCTATCAAAAGCTTTAGAGAAGTCAAGCAAACACAGAATCGTCAGAAGGTCCATATCATATTGAATTGTAATATTATCAAGAATTTAGACTACATTTGTCGAACAGTTATGATTTGCACGGAAACCTGATTGAACCGGATATATCAGACTGCTGTTGATTGATGAAAGTGGAAATTTGGTTTGTCAAGACATTCTCGAAGACTTTCGACGGACATGGTAAGATGTTTATTGGCCGGAAATCGGTAGGAGAGGAGGGTTGAGGCTTTTGCCGGACAGAAACGACCTTGGCCAATTTCTAACTATCAGGAAAAGTTGAAATATTAATGCAGAAAGTTATGCCTGATCATCTTTACAAATTTCGTACTCTATTGAATACATTAGTTTTAGCAAGTAAGGTCATTATTGGGGATGATACTTCGTTTGATAATAGTATTACAATAGATATAAATGCATTATTGAGAATTTAAATTGGGGATGTTATCAATTGTTTGATAAGATATGTTGAGAGTTCAGTTTCGAAAAAGAAATACGAGTATTTTCTTTTTGCTCTTCTGGCAATAAGGGTGGAGTTATTACGAGCCCGACAATATTGCTCCCAATTGCAACTCGTTTGACTTATTTTGCATTTAGCGTATAGCTTATTACGAAATTTTTTCGCAATATGAACTTCACAAGTGAAACATGGACTTTTTTTTTATTACGTATTATAACTGTATTTTTCAGGAACATATCTATCAAAGAGTTCTAAAATTAAGGATTGCAAGTAGTTAGCTTTGCCATTCAAATTGGAGGCGAAATAACAACTTCCCTGAGGTAGCTGAATTGATTTTGTAATCGCATGCCCTATGTCAACAAAGAAGATCCATAAGGTATGTTGTTTCAAAATTATTGGTCGGGTCTGGGTTCCAGGTCCCAATAGAATCTTATGACCACAAGTTTTAGATAAGGTTGCTGGACATCTCTTAGAAGATAATTTTCCAAAAACTTAATTTGGGAATGAATGGGAGTCCATGCCAATTGACCGACTCACAAGATTATGAGCTTATGAGATTTTCAATTGATCACAAATCATGTTAAAAAAAAATCTGTCAGAGGGTAAAAGTACTGGCATGGTCATCTTGGACATAGAAAAAGCGTTCGATACTGTTTGGCATTTCCCCAATCGGTTTCAATGTTGAAACTAATCTGCAATCAGGATTAGACGCTGTCGAAGCGTATTGTAGTAAATGGAAAATTAAAATTAATCCTACAAAGACTCAAGCTATTTCTTACACACGTAAAAGGAAAGCTTGTTTACTTCCAAGTAACAATCTTCAAATCAACGGTGTACAAGTCGAGTGGAAGGCGAATGTAAAGTATCTTGGCATTCACTTAGATAAACGTTTAACATTCAATCTTCACATTCAGGAAGTCATTAAAAAAATTAATGTTACTATAAAGATAAATTATTAATTTTTAAAGCTATTTTCCAAGCAATTATATTCTACGGCACTCCTGTTTGGGGCATGTGTGCAATAAGTCATCTGCACAAATTCCAAATAGCACAAAACAAACTGCTCAAAATGATGCTTAATCTTCCCCCGTTTTTTCAACAAAGGAATTACATATAATGGCTAATGTAGAAATGGTTACAAATAGAATCGAAAAACTTTATCGCTAATATAATATCTCTTGCTTATCGTCCGATAACGACTTTATTTCCAGTTTAGCCCCATGAGAGTATGACTTAATTATTTTGAATTTATTTATATATTCACTTGTTAATTAATTATTTATTTAATTGTTTGTCTTCTTATTTATTTATTTATTGAATTATTTATTTATTAATATATTTCTAATTTATTTATTTATTTATTTAACTATCTATTTATTTATTAATTTATTTATTTATCCATTTATTTAGTTGTTCCTTTGTTGTTATTTATTTTTCGTTGTTACTTATTTATTTCTACGTTTATCTATTAATTTATTTATTTATTCATTTGCAATTTACTTATATTGTCACTCAATGTTATTATTGCTTGAAATCAAGTGTTGTAACCACTTCTCTCTTCCTCACTGACACATAATGCTATCCTATCTTTAATGAAGGTTTTTAGTGGCTTTTCCTTAAAATTTTCAACAAAATCTGTGATAAAAAAAACTGTAATTTAAAAAAAAAATTGTATATATATTTTAGTATAAAGTACTTTAAACCAAATCTCCATATAATGATAATTGTATCTAAAAGACTGTAAATTTGTGCCACAATAAATATCTATCTATCTATCTATCAACTGACATTTTACTTACGTGTCTTAAGCCAAAATCTTTTCGTTGAAGTCAATATTTCACCTGACATAAATTAGTATTTATTAATTTATAATTTCACATAAATTTTTCATTTTGTTGAAATGTATTTCCACAGTCGAAGCTCGTTCGCGAAACTTATGGAGCACTTCGTGAAATCTATGGTCGATATCATTGGTCATCTAAACGTGCGATTTATTGAATTATTGAAAAATTCCGCAACAATTTCACACATACATCCAAACATGAATGAGAAAAGTGCGTTCAGAGAAATATGTGGAAGCTTGTCTTTAAGAGGACCCGCATTTGTGCATTTGTTAATTCGTCGTCGTTCGCAGCAACTTAGCCTTTGTCGACCCACTATCTCGGAAAATTATGCGTGGAGATTCTGGTCTCGAGGCTTATAAGATCCAATTGGTGGAAGAGCTAATGCCGCGTGACCACTTAATGCATCGGGTGTTCAGTGATTTGGCTTTAAATTAACTGAAAGTTGACCCACTGCGGCCGCAGAACAAGTTACTGTCAATAAACACCGGTACAATGCGATGATCAATAATTATTTAATCCCAAATTTGCGTGATATCAATGTGGAAGAACTGTGGTTCCAACAGGATGGTACTCCACCCTATACTACCACTTAAAAAAATTGCTTTTTTGAACATACAATTTAGCAATAGCGTCAATTCAAATAATGCACCCGTTTGTTGGCCACCAAGATCGTGTAATTTGACACCATTAGATAATTTCCTGTATAACTACGTGAAGTCAGTAGTTCACGCCAATAAACCAGCAGCGATTGATGCTTTGGTGCAAAACATTGTTCGAATAATACGTGATATACTCGTATACTATATGCCCCCAATTGCTCGAAAAAGTTCCTTGCACGAGGCAGCCGGAATGGACACATGGCCAAAACTATTTTTATGAAATATGTATGAAAAGTTTGATTTTGTTTGGGTTTGTGGTTCTCCGAAGTCCTATGGATAGTATAAAAAAAAAGTACGTTGCTTAGATTAATTCCACAATATATTGAAGTGGAACAATTAAATTTTATATATTGAAATATTGGGGAGGTCACTGTTAACTATCATCTTAAGTTAAGAAAAAATGTGATATAAGGAAGAAACTGTCAAGTTCAGGAAATTCTATAAATTTGGGCAGCAACATGTGGAATCAATGTATTATACAGGGTGTTCCGGTTTGGGATACAGATATTATATTTTGGGATCTGAAAAAATCGTATGGGAGGGGGTGTCTATCTTCAACACCCACTGAGTTACAGGGTGTTTAAAAAAGTTCCTTTAGAGAAGTAGATACCAACAATTACTTAGTTATAACATCTAGTGTATTCAATCTAGAGCAACAAAACTGGACATGTTTTTTCATTCCATGAACCAATGAATCAGATCTCAAAATATCTGTATCCCAAACCGGACCACCCTGTATTAGGAGAGAGAAAATAATGTTTACACATATTTAATTCGGAAACATTTTTATGCTTCAGAAAAGTAAACAACCCTTTCGGGTAAATTTTAGATTTCATATTACAACACTACCCGTAGTCCAGCTGTAGAAAATATTACTTCTCTCACATCAGTAGCTTCCAAAACACTCGCTCTATTCAGATTCGTTGATGTCCTTTCACAGAGTAAATTGTCGTATTACTGTCACATTCTCACACAAAATGCTGAGATTAGCAGGATGCTAAAATATTTTGGTATAATGGATTCCTACTGCCTGTTATGTTGTTCATGTGTATTCATTATGAAGTTCTGAACATGATTTTTATTTTTCCATGTTCTTACATTGCTTAAGCTAAGCGTATATGTGAAAGCCAAGGGTCCGAGACGACTGCGAACATTACAATACTAATGTACTTATATACTTGTATTCTATTCGTATTTATCATCCATTTTTTTGAACAATAATGTCCTTTGATGTGGTTAAAGCACTTTGTTTTGTACTAAGGGGGTTGTATTGCATTACGCTGCCCTCCCTGGACTTTGCATGTATTAAGAAATTCAAAAATAACGTTAAAAGAACCTTAGATCAGAAGCAGTCTTGTCTGCATATGCAGAATGTACTCTAGGGTATCCTGGCCTTTAATATTTATTTACACTCGTACCACTCCCGTTTTCATAATGAATTGAAATGCAAAGACTTCCGTATGTTGTTATGACACAAAACTAATGGGGGTGGGTCGATATTTTAACGTACAAAACAAATGCAACCCCCAATAGACAATAAGAATGTGGGATATCTACTCTTGAGGATATCATATTTGAAAATGAATGAAGCCTCATATACATTTGAATTTTTACGAGTACGAGTATATGCGTTACAGGTGGGTATTGAAGGAATCATTATAAAATTTGTGAACAAAAGTAAAAGTACGATAGTCACTTTTAATGCTGAAACCATGGGCATTTCGAAGCGGATGTTAGTGATTAAATTGAACATGTTTATGTGAGTGCATGCACTTGGTATTTGTTTCGCGGTCTTGGGGTACATTTATAGGCATTGTACATGCTAAATACAGTAACTGATTACTGGAAAGCACGAAAACTAAGGCTATATTGCATGCGCACCTTTTGCGTAAGAAAGTTGGGTAGAAGACATTAAATTAGAGTACCCAATGGAAAAGTGTGATGTTAAGATAATAGATGTGCCCATCCTACATGATTTTATTTATTTGCAATAAAAACATACTCATGTACGCACTCAACTTTATATATGCATTCATATTTCGTGAACTTCACTCCTTCATTTTAATTTAAGGTCAATCACCCTGATATGGACGCATAAAATCAACATATGTAGATTCTAAAACAGTTTTCAGAGAGTGTTGAGAGTATATATTAGTTTAGAAGTAGCTTAGATATGATTCTATGAGCTAATTCAACACTTTCAAAGAAGAAAATAGGATGAAGTGAATTCACTTCCCAGCTTAAACTCTCCCTGCAATGAAATACAAGAATTGAATGCATATGCATTCAAAGTTTCTTCCTATTGTAGAAGACATAAATCTTATAGCACTCTTAACCGGTGTTATCATCTTTGGAACCTTGCACCCTACGATAGCCTTGCTTCTTAGTCCGAGCTTTGCTGATGCAAAGGTATGTAAGTCCTTCGTAGTTTCGACGAACTATGATGCGTTGCTTCATATCTTAATTTTTTCAATTATCTATTATAGATTTGCGATAAATTTGATGCTATCGTTTGTGTATGACCCTTCGGTTCTACAGCAAGATCTGGTATATTTCTCCACTGAGTTATCGCTCTAGACAAGAATTGAAGACTTTTCGAGCCTGAGCGTGGATATTCTTTCACTCTTCGTGTATTAGCCTTTTCAGGCGACTGATGCGCACTGACCAGTACCAGATCAACGTTTCTGTTATATCTAATTTTCCAAAGCCCGTCAATGAAATGGGACCAAAAATCTTTTCAAAACATCCAAGGATATCTTTATCTACCTTCGGTAACGAACATTCTTCTGCATTTTATTTTCTTAATCATTAACTCTTACATACTAACAAAAAATGCTTAAGTGCTAGCTTAAAATTACTTAACAATCTTATACTAATTTACTGGCCCCACACAGGCACTCTAAGCTACTCTAAAATCGTATATCTATGTCTTTCGACTTTATTTACATTTTACTACTTATTTTGTATATAGTACTTAAGGCTAAGAAAAAAAATTTTGTTAACAAAAACTTAGAATATGGACAATTTTTTATTTTTTATAAAAACTTAATATCTAACTTAAAATAAAGCTTAGTCTATCTAACCTACATACACAATACACACACATAGACATTATACACAATAATATACATATATTAGTATATACCTTTGTATATACTAACCTATGTATATATTTCTTAAATGCTCTGCCTTATTAGTGAGGCTGGCCCGTAATTGACGGAAACGACGACGAAACATCTTCTCTATCATTCACCTACCAGAAATACTGGTGCTCCCCACCGCCCTACTGAACCTGAGACGATACACACAGCCGTGTGCGACGTCTCTGTTGCAGTTGAGTAGCCTGTCTCCAGCTGTCCGAGCGACATGGAAGATTAACGGGGCCGCTGATCTATCCTGGATCAACCCTATCTGATCAAGGTAGAGGAATGTTTCCGGTGGAATGAAGCCGTCAGAGCGCACACTCTCGTAGTAAAGGTAATTGGGGCAGTAAGCTCCAGATATCAGGTTATTCGTCAAGGTCATTGCTCTTGCAATGTGCACTCGAGTCAGCTTAATTACGAAGTTGTCCACTCGTATTAGGTTCGCCCTGTTGTAAAGGAGCTCATTAGGATACAATTTTTTGTACTATGACTCTGATGTTCTGTACAAGCGAAGGCAAGCCCTAAGATAGGCCCTCTCAAACACCCGAATCTTTTCCATTAACCTTGCTCGTACATTAAACCACACGGTTTACCAGCATGGGCCTGATAAGAGCCCTTTACCTTTACCTTTACCCTCGCATCGAGTTGGCTATAAAACAGTCTCTTTGTAAGGGCAAAAGCGCCCTTTGCTCTGACCAGAGCAGCATCTACATTTTTGTCAAAATACAGAAACTGATCTAGCCAAATCCCAAGGTATCTGACTACATTTCGATAGGTAAGAGGCTGTCCGAGTTGTCCAATGATCGAGAACTTTCGCCAATTTTTTCTGGTATCCCTAGAGGCTCCAGACAACGGCGTCCTAAAGATAATGGTTTCCGACTTCTGAAAGTTGATTTTCAACTTCCAGTTATCGCAAAATCGTCTTATCTTATCGAAGTCACGCTGTAAGAGAGTATTAATTACCCCGATTTTTGGACCTGTTCTGTACGTTATCAAATCGTCTGTGTATTGCGCTATGGGGAAGTGAACCTATCAAGTCGCTTGTATAAATGTTGAATAGGATCGGCGAATTAACCGCGCCTTGCTGAAGACCATTTTTAATTTGAAATATTCCAACAGAAGTCATATCACCATTCTTCACGATGAACTGTCTGTTGTGTAGCATATTATAAAGAATGTACAAGAGTGGTTTACTGATCTCCAACCGTGGTGGTGTAGTGGTACTAGCAATCGCTTCTCACTCGGGGGGTCCAGGTTCAAATCCTGCCCATGGCAAGTCAGTTTTTCATTTGTGTAATAGGAACTCAAACAGAAAAATTCTGCGTGTGAAGGCATAACCACTGACACGTAGATTTGGCTGTTGTAGAGTTTCAAGCACAGAAAAAAATACTGTGAATTATACCTCGAATCACTCTGAGTGAAGAAAAAACTCTCCGTCCTATTCGGACTCCCACCCCCCTGGAGAGCAAATATCGAAACCAAACACACCTGAGTTTCAAACCACTACAAAACAATTTTCCTTTCTCCTCCTTCTATCTTTCCGCTCGCGCCCTGGCAACAGTAAAAGGGTATCTAACCCCTTAGTCGCGTGTAAATTATAAAAAAATAGTAAATTATAAAAAAAAACCCAGTCAGCTTATAGAAAAGACCCTCCAACCATACGGTGTCGAGAAGGCCTTCTCCAAGTCAACAAGGCAGGCACCAATACATTGGTTTTTGCATTTATTCTATTGGATATCGGACACCAGTTTAAACGCGGCATGTGAGATATCATGTCCCGCCTTATAACCGAATTGATTATCCGGAACTATACTCGTATGTTTGTTCTCAACCCACTAGACAGAGCTCTATTGATTACTTTTTCAAACACCTTACTGATATTCGGAAGGAGACTTATCGACCTGATATTTGGCGGATTGGATATATCCTTCCCTTTTTGGGGAGAGGTTGAATCACCACCGTTTTCCAATGCGCTGGATAATGTGCATTATTTATTGCATTATTAAACAGGGTGGTGTAAATGTCCACCGCTTCTAGGGAAGATGTCGAAGCACGATGTTCGGAATACCATCGGTCCCCACTGATTTCTTAACTCTGATTGTGTCGAAGATCTCATGGAGTCCTTCCTTCGAAATGAACGGGGGTAGGTCATCCTCTCTGGCAATGACATTATTGGCCATATTTTAAACCGGATGAAACCAGGGTCGTCGGATCGCCAATTCTCTGTTTTATTTCGAATGTAGCAATTGTGCACCAAGACGCGATTTTCCAGGTCATAATTAGGGCCAATGAAATCAGTGGCCTTGTACGAGTATATAGTACTTTCCGGAAAAGTGCCTCTATGGCCTCAACCTTCTCCTGTGGATCCTCAATCACAAAGAAGTCGTCATCGTCAACGGCTTCATTTGGATCAATACCTGCTATTGTCAGTAACCGTTCGTTGTCTGTTGCCAGGGCTATTTTAAGACACTGAAGGTCGTTTTGATTTTTTCTCCGAAATTCTCTTTTATTAACGTTTGAAGATTTTTAATTAACGACTTCAGTGTCCTAATCTCCGGGTCTTGTCTGTCAGTTAACTGTCTATACAAATTTTTAAGTCTTGACAGAAGTCTACTTTTCTGTCGGTGTAGTGCGTCAATAGTAGTATTGCGGAACAGATCTTCGTTAGTCGTACGTCGATACCGCGGTATTGTGGCGTCCATAGTTTGTTTAATTGTCTCGTCCATTCGTTTTAGGTACTGCTCGGTTTCCTCGTTTGACAAATTCTTATTGGACGGCGGGTGGAACGTGTTCGAGAAGAGTGCTCTTGTCAAGGTAGCGGAGAAGCGTATCATGTCCATCGAGTCTTACTGCACTTGTAAGAAGATCTTTGTAATTTCGGTGGTAAAACCGCAATGGTCGCTGTCATACACGAATGTGCGCAGACAGTATAGCGCTTGTAGGTTCGCACCTATCAGTCGTATACGTTCGTCGTACAGCAGTAGATCAAAATAAGACCCGCCTCTGGGAAACGACGGGTTGTCCGTCGCTTTAAGACCGAGTCTATACACGACATCGTGCTGACCTCAATTGAGTAGTAGGTTCCTAGTATTTGGCAAATTATTTCCCCAGTCTATGTGTTTAGCGTTGAAATCCCCGCCGATTATAAAATAATTCTCCCCCGATTCCAGCCTCAGAAGTCGAAAAAGCGTGTCGAGCTCTGTAATGAATAAAGAACATTGTGAAGCCCCAGGTGCATAAACAGAGGCCAAGTGGAGCCGCTTTCCACTGCGGAGCGGTATATAAATGACGACTACCTCCAAGACCCGGAACCTGCGCAATACTCCCTTGTACACTCTGTGAAATTGTATACCTACTTTAATGAAGATCGCGACACCGCCTCCACGTTTGGATTTGGGCAGATTTCTTCTTCTAACAATATAATTATTGTACTCCAGTTTGTGCTTATCGGTTAGCTTGGTTTCGCTAGCGAAAGGCACATCAGGACTTTGGTCTTGTAGCAATTTAAACATCGCGGCTCTTCGTTCAATCCTACTCAGTGAATTAACATTCACCGCAAGAACCTTCTAAGTTTGCCCCATGTGCGTACCCATTACGACATGTGTTGCGTTAGGCCCGGCAGCAGCGCATAGATCTGGTCAACCCGCTTGGCCTGTTCTTGTAAGTGCTGTTGCAGCTGAGCCATCTGCCCTTGGATTGCGAGCAAGATGGCCAGCATGTTAGGTGCAGCTTCCGTTGTTCTCGGCATTGGCGCCGGAGAAGCCTGCTGCACCGTTGCCCCCCTACCTGACGCCATTTGAGCGTAGGAAATTTGGGACGTGACGGCTGGTGTTTGAAAATTAACAGGTTAACGTTTGACCTTTACCTAATGTCAGTGAACTTAGGACAAGCCCGATAGTTTGCGGTGTGTACCACGTTCCCACATAACACGCACGAGAGCTGCGTCCTGTCGGATGCTCCGTCCTTATCCAGAGCACACTCCTCGGAACTGTGGTTCTTTGCGAACTTCTGGCAACGAACGCATTGTATAACTCCTTCGTTCCTTTTTAATTTTTCCCAGTGAACCACTTGGTAGTCTAGGACATTGATACTCCTTAGACTATTCAGACGGCTTTCGGGACTGAGCTATACCAGGAAGAACGGCAGACTCCGTTTCTCCCGCCTAGCTCTAGCTCTGGTAAATGGCTTTACCCCCACAAACTTGAGTCCTTCACACTCCTTTTCTTTGGGCAGTGCCAAGATCTCCTCAGGATCAGAAGACGGTTCCAACCCCTTCAGCAGCATCGATTGCCGATTTTCACACCTCGGTGTGAATGAGTAGTGCTCCGTCGTCGTTTCTTTTACGAGCTCTTCCACTTTCGCGTAGGTCTCCACTGTATTACAGTGGATGGAATGACGATCGTTCCCCAATCGCTTAATATTAAAATTATTACCAATGACCAACTTACACAGGTCCTGGTTGCATTTACCTCTAATTTATAGGTATTGATAGGAGGCACCTTCTCCTTCTTCTTCTTCTGCTGCTGCTGTTGTTGTGGCTGCAGCTGCTGTTTTTTCAGCTGCTGTGGTTTCAGCTGTTGTTTTTTTTGCAGCTGTTGTTGTTTCTGCTGTTGCTGTTATTTCTGCTGTTGCTGATTTTGTGGTTGCTGCAGTTTTTGTTTCTGCTCTTGTTGTTGGGAGCTCTCAAATTGTAATTGCTCCCTCTGCCTGCGTGCAGTTTGCTTTTGTTTAATAGCAAGCACTTTTTCTTCCAGCTTTTGTATGCCGCTGTTAATGTCGTTTAGTAGTTCATCCTTGTCTTCCGACTCAGATGCCGCTAGAGAGGCAAAGTTGTTATTGCCCTCCTCATACTGGACTTCATCAGAGATGTGTTTCACTTTGTTGTGTTGTTTTATCTTTCTCAGCTGTTAAAACTGCACTTATTTTTTTTTTGTTAAATTAGGAGGGGTTTTCAACCTCTTCCTCCTTTTGATGGCTTTCGCCACGGCACCGGCAACAGTATTGTTGCGTTTTGCAACTCCCGTTATGGGAAGAGCGGAACGCTCTCCATCATCCATCACGTGATTTCCTTATTGGTTTTGTTTTGAAACACTATATTTATTTACATAATTTGAGCCAAAAAAAAACAAAAAGTTCAAAGTTTGGCAAGGGACCGAGAACTCGTGTCCCACGATTTGATGATCGACACCGCTAACCGCTTGGCTACCGAGTCAACTAACGAAATTACAACCAATTATCTTTATGAAGAAAACTCTTTCACTTTTTCACTTTAGGAAAAGCCGAAATATACGAGTATGTTCTCTGCGGAGATCTGCGAACGACTGCAAATGCAACGCCGCTTCTGCTTCAATACAGCAGTTTACTGTATTCTGCCAATGATATCAATGTTACAGCGTATGCAACTGGGTCCGCATTTTTATTTAGAAAATAAGCCAGTATAAAACTACATCAATCAAGTGGTTGAAGATGTTGACACAATACGGCATACAAGATCTGACACACGACGCTAAGAGACTCATGGCTTTGTAGTTGGCGTAGTTCAATTAAGACATCGGTGCTGCCCTTAAGGGATCACAATATTTTTGAGAGAGTTACGACTCATTAAGTGACAGAGAGCCGCTCAATCACATATTATATATCCTGTGGTTTCGTCATCCTCCAGAGTTAATAATCAGAAAAAGTCATTAACTGTGGGTAATTACTCAGAACACAGTTTTCGAAGAAGAATTTTGAAAGTCCATACCATTACCGTTTAATTAAACCTTTTCTTGAGCATGGAAAATACACTATCTGTTTTTAAAATCAGTGTATTATCGTGTTAATATGCTGGTTTATCCATGTAAGTACGGCTATTGGAAAATTCGGTTTTTTTAGCCTGCGAGATTTACTCGAAAGATAGCCCAAGTTGTATTAAGTACTCGAATTGTTAATAAATTTTAATCAGTAATTTTCTTGTAAATCAAATCTTGGATCATACGAGTATGAATGAGGATTGAACTGATCTGATTAAAATATTCATATCCGAATGATCTATGTATAAAATCACATATTCAACCTTCTGTTAAAAATATAGTTTCCATTTTGGAATCTTCATCACCGAAGTTCTCCTAATAAAAAAGTGAAAACCAGAAATGAAATGAATACTAAATTATTATCAACAAAGCTGGCGTCATTTTATAATTAAATCAAACCTAAAAAGCAGAAAAAAAATGAAAAAGACGATACTACGTATACGATTACCCATCCTGTATTTCAAGACAAATCCCATTCAAATCTTCCGGCTTGATTGACAACTTAAAGAAACCTGACATGTTCTAAAGACAAATTATCTGTTTTTTATTTTGCTAAATCAATTTTGCAAACCTGTTGAATTACCTCATACTCCAAAACCAGCAACAACAAGTCAATATCTAATTAATTGTCTTATGGGTGGGGGGAATGCATAATGAAGCCAGACGCTTTTGAAGTTTCCATATGCAAATCCTGATTGATGTCATATTTACTAGCGCGGATTCTGGTGGATCTGTATTTGTGAGGGCTCGAAATTAATACGTTTGGCATAGACTAGGCGATCGTTAGAAAAATTATTAATTGATTTTTTCCATAAAATTAATTCAGTTGGGTCGAACGAAAAATATCTATACACAAAGAGGTGATGAAAAGTAGGCCAAAAAGTGCGTTGTGTATGCGAATATATTTATAGAAACAGAAGGCGGCGGCGTTAAGAAAGTGATGGCGAATTGAAATAAATATTCTCCGCTGATTTTTGTTAAGTAAAACAATTACGAAGTTCCAAAAGTGATTTTTGAAGCACTGCCAGGCAAACAGTAATTATTATTAATTTTTGAAATGAAAGGGAAACATATAGCTCCACTTTGAAAATGAATTTCAGATTGTTTTATTAGTGAGGGTTAGGGGATTAAGAGTTATGATTATTGTTATGTTTCGGAGCCTTGAACAATTTTCCAGTCATATTAAAATTCGAACAGGAAAACTTTTATGAAAGCTAGACTTATATAGAGGATTGTTCTATTGAGAAAACAAGAAATCTCAATGACCTTCCTCGACATGACTATGGGGCGAATTAAAGAGAAACTTCGTAGAGGTGCAATCTACAAAAGGCATTTTAAACCAAAGAAAAAATTTTCGTTTCTTCCAGTATTTTTTATTTAATTTTACTTTATAAACCTTTAGTGGATTATAATGGATGCATTAAGCGTTATGTGCGCTTTAATCTTTCAATATTGTAGCGAGTGATGTAAGGTAAAAACTGCTTATTCGTATCAATCAGCAGACTTCAAATTTCCCAGGTAATCACATGAAAATCGGCTCTTAACGAAACTATGTATATATATAATATGAGAAATATAATTCTGCGTTGTTTGCATTGGTCAGCGAATAGTTTCAAGCCACCTAGTACCGCGATGTGAGAAACTTATTTCTAGATCACCATCTGCTAACTATGAAGTTCATCCTAATTTGGAACTGGCATAAATGCACAAATAACAAATAGTGTATTATACTTTGTGCATGCTAATCGGCTCCAAGTTTTACATTCTCAATATCTAAACTCAGTCACATGCACATCATATCTATCGGATAGGCCATGCCTTACGATTGTTTGACCTGACTGAACTACCGTTTAAGAAGAAGATAATTATGTAGGTGTTATTGAGGAAATTCTTTGAATGCACTATATCAAGTCGAAAAATGTCAAGAAACTATCGGTTCTCTGCTAAAGTAATGGACTTTTGTTAAGGCACAATGGTGATTGATATGTGATTGTGGATTGCATTGAGCGGTGCTTACTTCTCCGTCCCTCATCTTCTTTAAGAAATTTATAGTGGCTTTCATATCAAGCGCCGGGAAAAGCAAAGAACAAAATACGACTTTTACTCGATTTGTAATGTATATTTACTTAAAATCTGGATAGTAAGCATTGAAAGTTGACCTGGTTGATGGCTGCTTCTTCCTATCATCTTTCAAAACCCCGAGTGCATATCTTTTCAATTTATAAATTCAGCTGTCTGACGTTGGCTGTTTTGCGCTTTTTAAACCTATAACAGTTGAATACAGTGGCTGCGAAGCACTGTACTACTATCCAATCGATCGACATAGCCGAGTAACTATAGTGGACAGGTTGTTTTAACAAGGATATGGATAGGGTTTTCCAATAAGGACTTGAAAACTTTTTTTTTAAATAAAACGCAAACCATTTGAGATATTTCAAATACTTTATTATCGGCTTGAAGTACAATCAAAACATTTATGAATGGAACTCGACTTCGTTCATATGGGCACCGGGGGCACGTTTCCAGCGGTCGATTCGTTGGACCCAGTTTTCAACCACTCGGCCATACATTTCGGCCAAAACGGTCGCTATTTCACGTTCACTCTGAGCTCTTCCAACGTCGTCGGCGTGTTTGCATAAACCAATGACTTAACGTAGCGCCACAGAAAATAGTCAAGTGGCGTTAAATCGCACGAACGAGGCGGCCAATCGACTAGCTCATTTCTTTTCTTGAGATAACACGCTCACCATAATTACTGTTCAATAAATCGATTGTAGCGTGTGCTGTGTGGCTTGTGGCATCATCCTGTTGAAACCACATGTCGTCCAAGTCCATATCTTCGAATTCGGGCCAAATAATCGGTGATCATGGCGCGATAACGCTGACCATTCAGCGTTAACGTGACGATCGTTATCGTCGACGAAAAAATATGGCCCAATAACGCCGCCGGCATGCAAACCGCACCAAACAGTTATTTTTTGTGGATGAAGTGGTGATTCATGAAGCACATGTGTATTTTCACCCGACCAATAACACATATTTTGGTTATTGACGAACCCATTGAGCCACAAATGAGCTCGTCACTGAAGATGATTTTGCGATGAAATTCATCATTTTGGCGCATCTTCTCCAGAATCCAATCGGAGAACTTACGTCGCTTCAAATGGTCCATCGGCTTCAATTCTTGAGTCAGCTAGATCTTGAATGGGTGTAAACCAAGATCCTTACGCAAAATACGCCATTATGTGGTCTGAGCGATGCCCAATTCTTGAGAACGCCGTGGAATTGACTAATTTGGATCGTTTGCTACGGACGCCTGAATGACAGCGATATTTTCGACACTTCGACCAATCCTTGTCTCACTGATACGGCAACATCACACAACAAATATGTAGACTCAAGTTTTTGCACTAAACTTGTTATTGCCTGTCTACTAGGGCGAGAATTACGACTGAAAATTGGAGTTAACGCTCTTAAAGTTGCAGTCATCGGCTCCGAATTTCGGTAGAAAATTTTTATAATTTGCAGACGTTGCTCGTTCGTGTACTTTACCATGATGAAAATGTTGAGTTTACTGAATAAATTGACAGTGACAGTTTGACGATTAGTGAAAGAGTGCGTTCAAATGAAATTCAAAGTTATCAAGTCCCTCAGAGGATTTTTGCTTACTCATCCATACGAAATTTTGAGATTTTTGTTGTTTTTTAGGCACCCGAAATTTTACTTGCTGTTTAAAGACTTTAGGTGATATTTTCGGGTCGCGTTGTGAATTTACTCAAACAAAACTTATCAGGAAAGTACCAGAATTCAACTTCATGTGGTTACAATCCCATTTCCGTAAGCAAATTATCCACTACTGCTTTATTTACAAAAGCCCTAAACTGGACAGTAATTCGATTCTTAACGAGTTCTATGCGCTATCTGTCGAGATAAGCAGAATTGTGTCTGAAATCGCCATTGCGGGCGATTTCAGTACACACAATTCTTGGGGGCTGCAACATTCTGGAGACACAATACCCGAAGGACGCTACGAAAAATAATTTGACCCAGCTGGTTTTTTTTAGTTTAGTTTTCAATGGAACGGAAGAACGGAAGAACGGCAGACTTCATTTCTCCCGCCTTGCTCTAACTGTGGTAAATGTCTTTACCCCCACAAACTTGAGTCCTTCGCACTCCTTCTCTTTAAGCAGTGCCAGGATCAGAAGACGGTTCCAACCCTTCAGCAGCATCGATTGCCGCTTTTCACACTTCGGTGTGAATGAGTAGTGCTCCGTCGTCGTTTCCTTTAGGAGCTCTTTCACTTTCGTGTAGGCCTCCACTGTATTACAGTGGATGGCATGACGATCGTTCCCCAATCGCTTAATATTAAAATTATTACCAATGACCAACTTACACAGGTCCTGGGGCACCTTCTCCTTCTTCTTCTTCTGCTGCTCCTGTTGTTGTTGCTGCAGCTGCTGTGTTCTCAACTGTTGTTGTTTTTGCAGCTGTTGCTGTTTCTGCTATTGCTGTTATTTCTGCTGCTGCTGATTTTGTGGTTGTTGCAGTTTTTGTTTCTGTTCTTGTTGTTGGGAGCTCTCAAGTTGTAATTGCTCCCTTTGCCTGCGTGCAGTTTGCTTTTGTTTAATAGCAAGCACTTTTTCTTCCAGCTTTTGCATGTTGCTGTTAATGTCGTTTAGTAGTTCATCATTGTCTTCCGACTCAGATGCCGCTAGAGAGGCAAAGTTGTTATTGCCCCCATCATACTGGACTTCATCAGAGATGTGTTTTACTTTGTTGTGTTGTTTTATCTTTCTCAGCTGTTAAAACTGCACTTTTCTTTTTTTGTTAAATTAGGAGGTGTTTTCAACCTCTTCCTCCTTTTAATGCCTTTCGGCACGGTTTTGGGAAGAGCGGGGCGCTTTCCACCATCCATCACGTGATTTTTTTTTTCGTATTGCTTGTTGGTTTTGATAATAATATTACACAATTTGAGGGGGAAAAAAAAACAAGAAAAAAAGTTCCAAGTTTCACTCGGGATTCGAACCCGTGTCCCACGATTTGTTGATTGGCACCGCTGACCGCTGGGCCACCGAGTCAATTGAAAAAATTGCAACTAATTGTATTTATACACCGAGTTATTATTTTTTTTTACTTTACGAAAAGCCGAAAGACGTCTAGACGTCTATTCTCACCGGAGATTTGCGAACGACTGACCCAGCTTGTAACTCAGCCAACGCGAATACCAGACCTTATAACAGTTATACCTCTAACATTCTGGAGCTGTTTTTATATTTCCTCAATAACGACGTGGATGCCGCTGCAGATATGATCACAGACACTATCTTCTTTAGAATGACAACCTACAATATATCCCTCATCAGATAAAGAGCATCAAACCAAAAGAAAAGGCATGGTACGACTCGAGCAGTAAGGAGGTTGTCAGGGTTGGAGAAATGCCCCCCAAAAGACCAACCCAACAGAGGAAAACCGAAAGAAGTTCAAACGAGCCAGGAATGACTGCGACGCCTTTCTTCAGCATGTGAAATTTCAATACAATAATCCTTTAGTATTTAGTATTTATTTATTTAGATCTACGATATAGATACATCAACAGATCAAAAAAAAACAAAACAATATATGGTATATATAAGGTAAAATAATTAAAAATTATCTTAAAGCTAACAATGTGAGTTCCTTAAATCTAGTACTATTTTTCTTAGCTGACGACAGTACCCGCTACTTTTCATATTCGTTCTCGGACTCACGTCCCTGCTCTTTGGCTGTAGAACGGGAATGGCAGCGTATGTTAAGTTAATTTATTTCCAATATTAAAAGCATACCCAATTGGAGAACTGTCAGCAGAGTAGAATTTAATGCTTCAAAAACACAGAGCGAAACTTATACACCGAAACGTTATCCATGAGTGTCATTTGGATCACTTAAATCCCATTTTCCAAAAAACAACACATGCTGAGGCATTATAAGTGTATTCATACCCACTAGAGTGTGAAGTTCTTTAAGAAAAAAAAATCTTTGAAACCGTAAAATCTCCATTCTCGTTATAGGTATGTGTCAATGGCAACCTACCTTGGAACGACCACATATTCGACGACGTCAAAAATACTGCGAAATGTCTAGGTTTCCTCAAGCGATATAAGAAATACTTCATCTCCTCAGATCAGGCCTCAATATACATATAAGGCATTCATCCGCTCAAAATTGCAGTACAATGCTCACATCTGATCAGGCGCTTTCAAAACCTCTTTGCAGCTGTTAGATAGAATTCAAAACCGTGATAAAACCTATATGTGATACTAATATTACGCAATCAACTGACTTCCTTGAACATCGCCTAATGTCTCCTGCCTTACTTTGTTCTATCGCTATTTTCACCACCAGTGCTCCAATGAAATTGCCAGTAGCATTCCGCCCACCTTCAACCGTAACTCCCGTCTGGCTATGAACGCTTATCAGTTTACTCTAAAGCCCACTTTCGGACGTACTCTGAAATATCGTAATTCTTACCTAACCCGTACAACTCGCTTAATGAATGCCCTTCCTAGCTCTTTATTTCCTAGTCATTATACGCTTCAAATATTTAAAACCAATCTACATCGGTACCTTTTCTTCTTTCCTCCCTAATTTTCCTTCGCTCGTGCTATGGCAAGCATTTTAAGAGTACGCAAAATCGCTTGAGCGCGCACAGATTATAAAAAAAAGAATATAGAAATGTTAAAGTACCCATTCCTATTTATGATGTTGAATCGTGGACTCTAACTCTGATCCGTTAATCTGCTTTTAACATTTCAAAGTGCTTATACACATATATTTATACATACAATACATACGAGTAGATTTAATGAAGAAGAAACGAGATGGGAATTTTATACTTACGCATACTTGCGGTTGCAAAGTAAAAACAAAATTCTCACATTATTTTTATGAATTGGGGCTATTTACGACACACTCATACCTGTACTTTGGATGCATAATATATGTATTACTCAGCTTTCAGTTATAAGCGTTTTATAATACATATATCAATTGCAAAATGATCCACTTAGTTACTTATACTCGTAACTGTTATTGTATCATTGGTACCTGTTGCAATATCGTTTGGAATTTTATTCATCACCGATCATCTAAAAATGACTAAAAATGTCTTCTTTGCGAAGATCGCCGTAGGTGATTCTAATGATTTACTGAGGATTTTGCGAATTGTTAGTGTTCTTGTGGAATATTTCAATACCAGTATCATTTTCAGACTGTAGCGAAAATAACGTTGGTTTATTTAAGTCTTGAATATATTGGTAGAATACATAAGAGAAGCTCTCCGTCTTTAATCAGAGAAAAAAGACTTAATGTCTTCCTGCTATTTGTATATCTCATTCCTGTATCATTTTCAGACTGTAGCGAAAATAACGTTGGTTTATTTAAGTCTTGAATATATTGGTAGAATACATAAGAGAAGCTCTCCGTCTTTAATCAGAGAAAAAAGACTTAATGTCTTCCTGCTATTTGTATATCTCATTCCTGTGATTATCTTAAAACTTTCATGAACACGAACTCTGTATAAAATATGTTCGGCCTTTATTACAGTTAAAAATGCATTGAAAATTCAATTTAAAACCAGAAAATGAGAACTCTGCAAATACTACCGGTATTTCTTTTCTAGGACACAACAGTACGAGTACATTTAAAATATGCGCTACTAAACTATGTATTTTGAAAACAAGTGATTCACCATTAGCAATGATGTATGCACTCGTATGTATGCAGGTTTTATTCAAATTATTGCACTACATGAGCAATGTTTACTTTGGAAAGTAGGACAGAAACAGTTGTCTTAATTACAAATACACATAGCAAAAGTCTGACTGATGGCGCATTACTTTTGGTCTGAAATATACGAGTACTATACAGCTCATTAAAATATCAATCACTGTGTCTGAATTCTAGCTGCAAACGACTAATTCTGATTTCCGAAAATAGGACTCGAAAGTTCGCTTTACAAAAAATTGAGAACCAAACAATGTTAATTTAAAATTTTCGAAGCATCAAAATACAAATCATGTTGCTCTTATAGATTCGGACGTGATGTATTATAGCTGGATAGTTTTTTTTTGAAAAACATATTGCAAATAATCGTTCACCTAATTACAACACCTAAGCAGCAATTCGATTGTTAATTGTACGTTCCTATTAAGACAGATGAGTTGGCTGTTATTTTATTTAAGTTATTTTTATGAATTCTTAAGAAAACAATTTTATAGTCTGTTTTTTCATTTTGCTTGTATTCTAGTCATTACTAGAATTATGTTACGTTGGTAGTCGAACACCCCGTAATTTTTTTAGTAAGGTCTATCCTTAACAATTCTTAAAAATTTCGATTGAAAATTGACGAGTCTCTTTTTGCAAATTTAGGTCGATTGGTTAAAGCCGCAAAAAATATCGTAGTAACGTTTCCAAAATAGAAACAATCGCTTCTTAAACAGGTATAAAAGGGAATGCACTGTTTAAGTTGAAAGATAAGAAAGTTCCATGAAATTATTTCTAAAGTTGCGTAGGTTAGAGTACGAGTATGCAGCCAACTATAATAGTTGCCCGAAAGAGACTTGGAATGAATGGTACCAAAGTGGCCAAACAGTGGCAATTATAGTAATATCGAATGGGGACGCAGGAGATTCATTTAAGAAAAATCTACTTCTAATATAAATAATACGTGGATATGAAACTTTCAGCTTCAGGATCTAAAGTGAAATAAATCCACGATGCATTCACTAATTTTTGTGTTTTCCGATAGTAAATATTTATGTTGTTTACGTAGCTTTACCAAAAAAAAGTAGTGAAGCAAGAAACCGTGTATAAAACATTCGGAGATGATATCTTTGTTCACTTTCACATGTTGTGAAAACCTGAAGTTTTGCAGGGCAGAACATTAAAAATGTAAATTGTTTTTTCTTTTTTTTCAAATAGATTGCGATCCGCTATGGTATGCCATCTAAAAACTATGAATAGCGAATTTATGGGCTGCTTTCGGTATTATTTTATTTATTATTTATTACCTCCTCGGTTATTATTTACTACCTTCTCTGTATATTCTTTTTCTTCTTGTTTAAACTATGTGTAATACCAGTATATATACTTTTTATTTTCTTATTTATATTATGTACTATTTTATATTGTGTACTAATTTTAAATTCTTGTTCATGTACAGCACCTAAATTTATCATATTTATTGATAAATATATCAATATGTCAGCTGGTACGCCGAGAGTAAACGTAATTTAATTAGTTGTTAGTTACTAACCTTTTAGTGTTGAACACTTACGTGTATTAATGTAGATATGCAAATAGACCTAGCCAGACATTATGTTAAAAGTCGGCCACTTATCTCAACTATGTAAAACTTATTTAGTAATTCAATTTGTAAAAAAAAGTCTCAATAAAAACACATTCATTCAATATGTCAGTGTAGTATTGCTGGGATGATTTTTCGGTGAAAAATTTTCGGTCGATGTGCATGATAATCACTTGGATTTATCTTTTTTGTCAATACGATCTCATACAAAGGTATAGCTAAGTCTTCTTACAAAATACGCCACATTGGCGTTCTAGAGATGCCCAGCTCTTGAGAACGGTACGCAAACGATTGATTGCGGCCTTGACTTACCGACTCGCGTGCACCCGTAATATTCACTTCAATCCTGGCGTTTCGCTGTCTCACTTGCCTGGCAACATTATTAATAAGTCAATTAATTTTTTTTCGCTAAACGTACAATTGTGCGCTTATCATGATGATTGCGGTTAACGGCCAGAAATTGGAGTTGATACAAAATTTGGTAGGTTCGCATACGTTGTTTAAGCGCATACCTTTCTATAACTAAATGGTACATAATCTGTAACTCAAATATGACTTCTGTGAAAAGATGGTTTGCATGAATTTAGAAAATCTCTATTGGATTTTATAAGATTAAGGAGGATGCCGTAGATAGGGACAGGGATTATTGTCATGCAATAAAATACATTGGCTAACTCTAGCGAAATAGTGTTAGCGAATAGCTTTGTTATATAATTAGATTCCAGACACTTAGGATACGCAAATAGTACAGACGTTTATGTCGGAATCGGATGACCAAATTGGGACAGCTGTTATTGTATTTTCCTTCCCACGTTGGACGCCAATTGTTGCATTTTTTTTTTATTTATTGGTATTTTTCCCGGGGATGAAACACAATATCCAAGTTAAAATTTAAAAATTGGTAGGCGGTCTGCCGGCAGGAGCAAAAACAAATTTTTTTTCAAAGTAAAAACGAGCCCGAACCACACAGGTGGTGGTTTGATCGATATCAATTGCGATCGGATTGCGATGTCAACAAAGAAAACCCAAGGGAAATTTGCAACAGGCTGCAGGTTGAGTATTGCCACTTTCGGCTGCTCAGCTAGGGGTGGGTTTATTTTATGGAAAAAAAATAAACAGAAGTAGCAAATCTTAAAATAAAAATACACAAATGTGTCCGTAGGCGCCACACAATCTTTTTGGAGAGGAATTGCGAAACCTTAAAAAAAGGGATGAAAAGGAAAAATAAAAACACAAAAGTTAAAAGTCACGTTATAACCAGCGATTTATTGATCGAAATCTCTTATGGCACAATCGATTGAGCGGTATTAACAATTTACTGGTCAAGGTTAATTTGATGGCAGTTAAAACTACCGGAATGGAAACCGCTTCAGAGTAGGCCGCTAACTTTGGTCTTCATGAACGGTAATAAGATTTTTTTTTAGCGGGTCGCGTGTCCCGTTTGTCTTTTTGTTTTTTTTTTTCTTTTTTTCTCTACGCTGGCGAAAACCCACTGGGATCTCACTACACAGTCTCACAACACAATATATAGCTGTTGTTTGTTATCCTTCTTCCCTCGTCTTCCTGTCTCTCCCTATTGTTCCCTGATCCCGTCCTGTTTTCCCTTTATCTTCTATCTCTCGACGTCTTTTCCCTTGACTTTCCACTTGTATCTTCTTCTTTTTGTTTCACTCTTTAATTTTGTATGTAAATTACTTTTCTTTTCTCTTATTTTTTTTATTTTTTTGTCATTTTGACTTAAATCTTGTTTTGTTTTTTGATAAACCTCTATCGAGCTGCCCCGATTCGACTTACGAGTATGTCCACTCAGACCATTGGTCACCCACCCACACATTCGTGCATTACATCTACTCGGTTAGCGGGCCCAATGCCTGGTATATGTGTTCAGCACTCCGCTAATTAGCTCGAACGTGTAACCATGGCTTGGTGCACCGTTAGACCGCTATTTCATACACTCACGTGTGCCACTTTGACTATCCAAATCCTCGGGGAAATTTCCGAATTCTGGGAATTTCCTTTGGTCTGAGTGAACATTTCCCCTGAATTGTCTTGGGTTCAAATAACCCCTTTTTCCCCCGAATTTGATCCCTGTAGTAAGTCAAAGTGACAATGAAATTGAAAATGCAAATTCATTTGCGATTACGAAAGGGGAACCAAGTCAGGATCTAGGGATCTTAGGTTAAAACTTTCGAAAAGTAACGAAGGAAGAAGGAAGCTTTTCTCAAATTAAATTCGCTTATGAAGGCTGGACATGGTGGACTTCCGTGCAGATTTTGGGGGGAAAGGGAATATCGGATAGGGTCCCACTCTTTACATTGATTATGTTTTATTTTTCATTGTACAATTTGTTGTTTCTTTTTTTTTTGTTTCTGTCTTGTGTTTCGTTTGCTCCTGTGCTTTTATGGATGTGTTGTGTGGTGTGTGTTGCAGAGAGTTGCAGACAGTCCACTTGGTTCTAGGCAACTTGTGCGGGTTGTAGATGTTTCATTTGCATAGAGGGTTCCAGACCGTCTATCTGGCACTAGGCGTGTAGTCCAAATAATATGACCGTCCGCTATTAGTTCAGAGTGTTCCAGGCTGTCCGCCTGGCTCTGTCTTTCCCGGGTGGACCTACTGGTTGTCACTTCCGAGGAGCGTAAAGGTTGAAGTTCGGGATTGGAAGAATCCACAGGTGCCGTTCGCAAATACGCTCCTCCAAAGCGACAACGGACACAACAGATAAGGCAGGTCAAAAGGTGAAGGGGATAGGAGCTGGAAGGATGGAGCGGATGCCTTAACTTAACCTAACCTACTTAAGGCCGGAGACTACCCATAGGGGAGACAAAACAACATTTGGGACAAGGGTGGCTATTTCGTGTTGGACCCTTGCAAAACAACCAAAACCTATAGCTCTTTCCTTGCGCTCTTGCAGCAGGCCGTCCGCCTGCTCTGTGGGGTTCTACCTAGAGTTTTTGACCGTCCGTCGTACCTATTTATGTTGTCCTTCCAAGATGCTGGGAAAGTTCAACGATGACTTATGCGCCCATGGCTGCCCATCACTCTCTCAGAATTTTGGTCGAATAACTGTTAAAAGGGAAAGGTTCGAAGGAGTGGAGCGAAGTTTTCAAGTCCAGCTTATTATGGTAAATTTTACCGCAACAAATTCATAAAGGTTAATTGCCAAAACTTGGCAACTAAAGTTTGGTGAGTTTATAACACATAATCTATTTTTAAAAATACTTCGGTCAACAAATAGGGTGCAATAATTCAACATATCAATGACACAATTGGAGGTAGGAAGAAAACTTGTATGACTTATAATTCTTAGTCGAAGAAAGTGTATCACTCTTACACAAACCACAACAGAAATGTTCGCTTTTTCCATATACCTATAATTCCTTTGGCAGCAAAAGAAGAATCTAGTCTCAAAAGTAATAGGATAAATAGTACTTTAACTACTATCAACAGATTCTCTTATTGCCTATAGCCATAATTGTCAGTTTGTGTTGAAAGTCGTGATTCCACGAGCCAAAATAGAAAAGATTGCGCATGTGAAAGCCAATACGAGTACAAACTTACATAAAACTTGTGCATAGTGAAAAAAATTTTTTTTACCTTTTTTTTGTACCAAGTATCACCTTGCAAACTCACACTGTTTTAACAACCTATATATAAACATAGATATCTACAATAGATAGACGTTGAAGTGAGCTTATACAATGAGAAGCCTCAAAAGTTTCCCACACCGCATTGGTAATTTGTTTAAAAATATTTCAATGTTTGTATTCCAGACTTAATCTCTATGTTTTCAATGAAATACTGTCTCCGGCAAAAAAAATCAACGGACAGGCGGCACTAGAAGTAGTTTTGAATTTAATTATGATTAGGGGCACATGGCACACTTCATCTTATACGTACTTGTATGTGCTCAAAATTGGAGCTCGGTTTCAAATATCTCTGACAATAAGTTGAACTGACTTGTCGGTAATTGACTTTTGGTAGGTAGGTGGATTTTCAAGTTTAGAATATGATTTTGGTCATGAGATAACACATTGAAATTTGTTTTCTAGAAGAAGTTTTAGAATGCATAATTGGCTTAAGGTACAATTCAGCTAAAATACTTCAACATTGCGGAGAATGAAGGGCAGATGTTTGTACTAGAATCTTAAAGTAATCCCTGAAGCTTATGTTAAAAGGTTTTCTTGGAATTACAACCACTGTTATGCTTCACTACCTACGGGACGTATTATGCAGTTATATCTATGATATCATGTTATGCATGACTTTTTCCCACTGCCGTTAAGCGTGCCATTTATATCCTTCGTAGTATTTGTTTCCTTGAATAGACTTTATAAAAAATATCACGATACATTGAATAGCTACACTTATACTCGGACATATATACACATAAACATATGTGTATTTAAACATATTCGTTGGCGTTAAATTTACCACCGCACCTTTACATAATCTAAGGTGTCTCGTAAGACCTGACAAACGCTTTATCGTTTCATAAGCCTCTAATTGGAATTAAGTATACGCTAAAGAAGTAAATTTCAAAGACCATATCACGACTTGCGTTTTACTGAAGTAGCTGAATTTCTTTTTGTTATTTGATACAGTTTTGAGTAGTCTCGAAATTTTGTAAAGAATGTTTTTAATAATTAGAAGCTGATGCGCACCGGTCTTTTTACCCTGAATTACTCTGGTTACAGTAGTATTACTTGAAAAGTAATAATGGATGACCAGACAGCAATGATAAATTTTCCAATTGTTATGTTTTAGCACCGCTCTAAGTTACCAATGACATCCAGCTGTCAAAATATTCAGTAAGTTTTGCCATTTCATAATACATCATGCTTGTCGAACGTACGAAAATTATTAAAAAATATTATCGAAATTTAGGTTCAGTTGTAAATACGCAACGTGAATTTCGTCGTAAGGTCGGTCGTCATCATGGCTTCAGTGTGTAGGCAATTCGTTGCACCGTGGAAAACTTTGAGCGTGAGTATACTTTTTTGATATTAAGCCACCAAGCAGATAGAGATGGAGCGAAATGAAGGAAAACATAGACGCCGTAGTGGCCAGTATCGAAGAAGACCCAGAAATGTCAATTCGATGATGTAAGAATTGAAGCCGGACGGCCATAGACAACGCCGTGAGTTCGATAATTGCGCGCTGGAAATGTTGGCCGGAGATTCGGATTTTGGTCAAAAAATTATCTTCTCAGACGAGGCCCATTTTTGGTTCAGCGGCTATGTCAACAAGCAAAATTGCCGTTATTTGAGCGAACACAATACACAATATTTTTTCTTATCGTACCTACTTATCTGTTGAATTGCAACAATACGAAATTGGCTACGGGATCTCACATTGCAATAGTCTTTGGTAATATCTTCGTCTGTTAGAGACATCCAGACGGCCGATTCATTTAATTGAATGATATTTGCCTATCAGTAAGCATTAAGTTTGCCTTATTGTAATCCTTGTACCCAGACAAGGTGACTACCAGAATTCACAAATTACTTGCCATTGTCAAAATATATTTGAACATTTTTGTCATTGTCTGTCTTGACATTTTCCCACTTTTTACATCACTTTAAAAATAACGTTTAGCTGGTCATAGTATTTGTTTCATTAGTCCGGTTGGGCTAGCCTTTACGCTATCTACCAAAAGCTTAACTAAGATGCTCGGATGTGTTTTAAAATACCTTCACACAACAAATACATCACATTCCTTGTATGCTCGTTTTATTTAAACGTAAGCGTAAGTGGATTTTCTTACTGAAAATCGGAAAATCCGTCGTCAAGGACTTCAAACCTATAAGACTGACTTCCTTCATGCTGCACTTCAGCAGGAAACACTACAGGTTGCATACTGGCTTCGTGATGGGTGCGCTTTATCACTGAAATGCTTGTTCATCTTTCTTCTAAAGGCTTCCATTAAAAAGAATTTACATTGGACAAGTTCTTCGTCTAAGTACTCTGATAAAAAAAAAACGAGAATTTGCTTTGTCAAAGTGGAGAAACGTTTTCATATTTCAGAAACCTGTCCGAGTTCAAGACGTTCAAATGTCATAGAAACCAAGAAGATTATAACATTTTACCTTTGGATGGTTCACAAATTCAAGTGCAGTTCTACTTAAAGGTTCCAAAATTAAAGAACTTTGAACAAGTTCTACATTTATGCACCAACAACGGAATCTGGACTTAATACAGCGTTTTTTGTTTCTTGAATAAGTAGTTTAAATTTTTTAAATTTACTTCTATCTCTATAGAAGCTACTGTAATAGTAATCTCTGTACTGGCGTCAGGAACAGAACAAAAAGTATAATGGTGACTTTCTGCTTCAGACGCCGTTGCCATCTATCCTTTTTCGATGGAATCATATATTTAATACTTGACTCCTTCAAGTTCTGAGATTACGGAGTTTGTTAGTAAAAACTCATACAGATGTACATAAATATCTGTGCATTGTAGAACGGCCACTATATCAGGTAGATGTTGCAGAGGCTGTAGCCGATGTGAGCGAAAGTGCGGCGGAATTGTCAATTCGGCGTCGATTGCAACAGTTTTACCTTTGATCGTCCATTATGCGCATAATTTCGTGAAAAGATCTCTTCAAGATCAGCTGGTGCAGGAACTATAGCTCCGAGCCAGATTGCGACTGGAGTTCACGGGTTGGGTTCTTGAATAGTTTCAATTCGACTCTTGTATGTAAAGAAAAATCATGTTTAGCGACCGTGCTTACTTTTAGCTTATGCGTCAGTAGAGATATATGAGACTCAATTACATCAAAGTTAATTGATTTGTGTGTTTTTTACGCTGGTGGCATCATCGATCATTATTTTTCCAAAAACTAAGTTTGGACCTCGCTTTACAGTCAGTAGCTAACCGGACAATGATTAGTAATTATTCTTCGAAAATATAGACGGCATTGATCTCGGCGATATCTGGTTCCAGCGTGATGACGGTATCTGTCATTATATTCAGTCATCACTACTTAGGCCTAGAAAGCCAATATTCATAATGTTATTGGTAAGGTATAGCCTCAAAAACACAAGGTCGACAGGTAGTGTTTCACCAAAAGCAGCTGAGAAAGCCATATGCAGCCATGTTGAACATAAAGTCATTCCACTTTCCATAATGAATGAATATTAAAGCTCAATTACTGTTGTTATTATCTAAAAATAATGTTGTATAGCTACTTAAAAAACACCCTCTATTGATACCATTTTTTCAGCTTCTCTTAGAATAAACAAGACATATGCATATTTTTGTTAATCTAGTCAGCTTTGTTGTGTTCTCAGAGTGGCTTTAGTAGTTTTCAGAAAGATTCTAATTACTGTTTTTGAATAAACTCTGCTTGACTTGATGATGTAAATTTAGGTATTCGCTATAGATGTTTTTTCGACAAAACCTTCAACCTATTTAAACTTATTAAAAGATTTTCAATTATAAGCATACGAGTAGATATAAATCAAATTTGACATTTAAAATGACACCAGTTCAAGTATCTTTGTATTTTATCTTGTCACTATATATTGTAGATATGTATGTACGAGTATGTACATAAATTCCGGTTTATTATAATGAGGCGCCAAATATTTTTATTCAAGTCAATATCTAAAGCCCTCATCAATCTGAACCGCCTTGCCAAAAAACTGAACCGACTTGGAATACGTACATATGCAAATGATGTGCAAATTAGCCTCCATTGCCATTACTAAATCCAGCCAAACATGTCTGTCTGACGTGAGTTGTGTTCTATCGGGCTTATATAATAAAATTCACTTTCTCTGAATACCAAGTTAAGAACATGGAAAACAATTTGTATTTATATACCGAGTCTCAGGTGATGCCCAAATCCCCCTAATATGGATGTAGTGTACCCCTACACTGGACGATTTTTGTTCAAGATTTTGGTCCAAGTATAGTGTTCTCTCAGGGCACTTACGAATTCAAGTATATGTAGATATATGTGTATAGTCGTGTCGAACAGATAAATAATGTTTACAAATGAGGTCCCACTTCAATTCAATGTTTAATTGCATTCGGTCGCGTATTTCATATGTGAGTTAATCCCAAGACATTGAAACAACAGACGTCGCGATTCAATTGAATTCCCCAGAGTTTATCGTATTAAATTTCAGTAACAGCCTTTGGTGAAGACTTGTGGGGCAGAAGGAAATTATTCTTCTTCAAGTTTTGCTGAAAATAATACTTTATACGAAGACAACGGATACGAGTGCGAGTACGACCCCCAACAACAACGTCACCTTGTATCTGTGACGAAGAGAATACGATTAACAGTAAGAATAGAATCAAATCTATATATTCAGGTCAAGCTAATAATTGTAAGGGATTCACGGGAGGTGCATCCACAGATTCAACTTCTCAGCGGAAATGAAAGGAAACAAAGATGGGTTTACCCATCAGTTGTTGTAACGCATTATAAAAGTAATGGGGTCACCCTCGCCAGATAAATCCGTTGCTTCTGTGTATACGGTTGCTCTATCTTTAGATAGACAGATACGCCCTGCTCCGCCCTGTACATGGTTTTGTCAAGTTTTTTTTTCACTCTGTGTGGGCTTTTACCCCTTGAAAATGTACAACAACAATAATAGAAATAACAACAACAAGACGAAAAACATTACCATGACCGACAATGTGTGACCACCTGTGCATCGCAGAAGTCTTTTCTTTTTTTCTTTGAATGACTGCGTTTTTTCATCAGTTCTGCAGTGCACCGTTTATGTTAGCGGTGTACTCATAATATCTACTTTGCCGGTTTTTACGCGCCAAGAACCGGAAATATACCGAAAGAGGTACTTAATTAATTTGATGAGTGCTTTAATGAAGTTTTGGTCATTATTTGCGTTTCAATTTAATATTTCTCACCACGAAAAATTCCTATTTTTGTGTCTGCTTTTCATTTTTTTTAGTGGCTGACTGACACTTCTGTTGAACTTTGTTTAATTAAATATTCCACGAATTGATGTTTATTCTCTGGGATGTTAAAAAAAGCTAAAGAGCTACTGACATTTGATGGACTGCAAAATTAAAATGTGACTTTTATTTGCTTTATTTTACAATACGATTTACGTAATGTGTTATTTGATTTAAAGCGTTTACCTGAAATCAAGTGCGAGTTCAGAAGATATTGTCGAAATGAGCTAAATTGTTTGACTCAGGAATATACAGGATCTCATAATTTAATCACATACTGACATACACAAAATATATTTCCAGCTTAAATTTATGAATAAATTAATTATCAATGCGTCCTTGAACTACATAAATTATTAATAAAATTTTTTAATATGAATGACAATTCCATTCAAATAAATGAATAAATTTTATCTATTCATTCATAATTAAAATTATCTATTTCACTTCTATTGTGAAAAAAATTGATCAGTACTTTTGTATGTTTTCAAAATGTGTTAACTGATAGTATCTGTTTATGTAAAATTAATAGAGACATGTTTTATTATAATCTTGGAACTTAATAATCAACTATTAATTTACAACGACCCAATATTGGAACACATAAATGTTCCCTTCAAACGAGACTTGAATGCATTTGTTGCGTGTTACTTAGCAGCCAAAATAATATCAGTGCTCGTCGATTGTTGTAATTACAATTAATGCAGGCATTAAGTGACGTCAACCTGGGGATCCCTAATGCTGTAACTATGACTATTTTACTTATTTTACCTGATAGTGGTTATTACCGGGTACTATATCGTCCAACAGGGATTGACTTATCAGACTTATAAGGGTAAATGCTCACCAGGAGAATATAGCAACACTATAATAATAGCCTCAGAAAAGGAGCGTAGGGCAGATGAATTTGCGTGAACGAATGGTGGCGTCAACCATCAGGACGGCAAACTACTTCTAAATATGAGCTAATTCAACGTACTTGTATCTGAGACCAATAAGGATTTTTCAGGACTATTTCAAATAGCAGCCTTTATATGCCAAAGCGTGCTCGGCTTGGCTTCGGTATATCCAGCCGCTTCTGCACAGGGTCCCAGAAAAGATCTGATCCTGCAGATTGGCATTGGTTTGGAATCAACTATCCAATAACTATACTGCTGCAAATCAACCAATCTAATCAACTTTGGACAAGGACGGATCTACGGCTGATCGGGACAGCAAAACAAAAATCGAATAAATACTCTCGGACTTGCATTTGGAATGTTCGGACTTTAAACAGGTCACTTGCAGACGAACAGCTAGCGAAGGCCCTAGTCTACTATAAACCAGATAATCATTGTCATCCAGGAAGTGCGGTGGGATGGAGGCACAAAAGAAAGTAAAAAAATATTGACCTCTTATGCGCTGGTATGATAAATTACCATCAGAAAGATCTTTTAATAAGACATCGACCCAAAACACACCAGTCCGTGTCATCAATATTTCTATCATAGACTGGCCTTCCTACTCATATTACCTTAACTCAAAAACGAACCTTTGCGTTGATACCAAAGAGCTATTGCAGTTACAAAACCTATAAATAACAATCAACTTTGGGCCACACTGAAGTCTGCATGCAAAAATATGCCACTCGAGAGACGTCTCGTTGTGGAGTGTTGTGAAGACGTATTTAAAAATAATGGAGTCTACAAGAGAAAATAACAGATTTTTATATTTTCTTCTTACAAATAATGTATAAAATACCAAAATTGTAAAATCATTGTCTACATATATACATCTGTCTGAATACGTCTATTTCTTTAATGGAACTACGTAAATCTTTTTAATGAATAAAATAAATTCAAAGAATTTTTGAGCCGGAGTTGGGATGCTCATTCGCTCAAATGGTTCTAGCTTCTTGGGCCGAGTTCAGACCTCTCTGCCCATATAAAATCGGCATTATGTTTTTTTTTTTCATGTCCGAAACCTTACATATGTCACTCGGGGAACTTTTCTAGCGAAATAAACAATGTCATTTCAACGCAGCCTCGTATAAATTTAATTGATTACTTATTGTGGCGTACTATTCGTGGTGTTGGTGGTGTATGCCTCCCTCGGAAAAGCGTTAGATTTCTTCCCATGATGCTAGTGTTATCATCCTTGATAATTAAGAAATGCTAAAATAGTACCTCATATTTGTAATAATGTTTTGGCGTCTTAAAATTCAGAACCGTCCTTAATGGTCTTAATGGAGTAGAAGGAAAACAGAGATGTTGAAGTTTGACTTTACGATCTCATTACAGCTCTTCTTTACTGAAAAATAAGACTATCTCAAGGCTAATGCTTTTCGTACAACTTCTGTGGAAGTATCTATCTGAAATAACGAGGAAGGAAAAAGTATGGCTGAATTAAAGAGCAATAGATTCACTCCTACATCCTGTATATTGGAAACAACGAAACAGCGTTCACTGTTAAAAGTCCTAATATTTGTGTTTAATGTTAAATATATATAATCATTTTCCTTGTTATATTCCAGAGGAAGATTTAAGAACAGCAACAAAATTATTCAACTCTCTATCGCCAATCATCAAAGAGGAGACAAACATTCATATTTTCAAAGAACTTCATAAAGTCAAATATAAGCTAGATTGTAATTTTCTTCAGAATCCCTATTGTAATTAAATTTATTTTATAGGTACTAGTTTGTAAATTGTAACTGTTACATCTTTTACTAATATTATAAATGAAACAATCCACCAATCAATATTGCTGGATTTCCCACTAGTCTAGCAATAATAAAAAATGCTAATTTTCTTAACATTATTTGTATTGTCTGAATTTAAGGAAAAAGCATTCAAATCATTAGCCTCTTTTGTTGCAGCTGTAGTTTCATAATGAATTATTTGCTTTCTATATTTTAGGGGTCGAGGTACAATACATCTATCAACCTAACGTCTGAAAATATTCCTTTGCATTGGCAATGAGTTTGGGGAACAAGGTAATGAAACTGTACATGATGCATTGCCCCGTAAACTATCCTCAAGAGCATTCGAAACAAACTACAATAGTCTTCTAGTGAAGATAAAGTATGTATGTACATTGTAGACAAAATCTTTTTGCGAAGCGATTACCTATTTCCTTGAATAAACTTAAAGAGGTTTTTTTTTTTTTAATTTTCCACTGCGAATTGCTTTCCATGACAATAGAATCAGTCACAATAAATGACTGAAAATTTGCATTACGTCGGAATAAGTCTATTTCAATGTACACTATCTATATATAAGAATAGGAATGACGAGATGCGTCTCCTATTTTATCTAGCTTATCCTTCAATCTACAATAGTAGAAAAATGAATTCTCTCCCATGCTTTCAGTTTTAAGAGGTAGAGAGAGAGATAAAAAAGAAAGAAATCATAAAATATCTCGTACCTTACAATAGGTACTCGTATCAGCATATACTTCCTACTTATCCCAGCAAGATTAGTGCAATGCTGTTGTCAGAAGTTAATTAAACGATTCTCGTAACAGGCATTTCGATTTCATACACGTGAGTATCTGGCACATGTAATTGCAAATACGAGTAAAGGTGACGTCCATCGATCCATAAATAACCATAAGACTCGTAATGATTAATGAAGCATGAAGTCACTGGGGTACGTTTATATTGTAGCTTTCTACTCTACACTCGTACGAGTGTGAGTATCAATGTTTTGAAATTCTTTCGCTAAGTAAGAGAATTAAAAAGCCGATTCGAAAAAAAGGAGAAAAAACAAATCGAATGTTAGTGAAAAGCAATTTGAGGCGATTTACGAATGATGCAATGAGGCTGAGTAAAGTATGTCAATTTGCCTTTCTAACGACGGTTCATAAACTGTATGAGGCGGCTGTTGAGTAAAGGAATTACGAGCAATTGTACTCCAGAACTTATAGACTTGTGCAGTTTGAAAGACTGAAGAGTGAAATACTCGTATACTTGAGATATTTCGAGATATCGGCATGGTGTCTGGGAAGTAGCTGTTCTTGCATTTTTTTAATCAATTACTATACCATTACCCTATTGATTTATTATAAATAGAAGACGGGTGGTGTACGATACATAAACATGGATTTTGGTTGATTTCGGCGTTCGGAAGTAGTTTCACAAGTCTGTATGTGCGCCGAAGGTCAACAATGGACTTTAAATACCCTACGTGAGAAATGAGATCATAATTCAGAAACAGCTCCGGTGACGTGACTACCTTGACTTTTCACCTTGATAATAACACCGATGACGCGATGACGCGATGACGTTTCTTGAATCTTTTGATCACTTCAGGGTCTTAACTAATTTTTTTGAACGCAGATATTTAAGAATTTTTATTTATAGTTATGTTTGCTCGATGTATTATGTATGTTAGATCGAATTTTAAGTTGAACAAATCCACTTTTTTTCTTTATTTAATAAATTGTGCTTTTATTTCTATGCAGTAATTTTTTGCTATACAAAATATATTACAATAATAGACATGAACATTTGCCCTTATCCAAAAATGAGAGATATTTAGTTAAATACCTATAGATAGGTTCTAAGGATTTACAGGAATTAACAAAATTTACAGAATTAACTGAATTGGGATAAATTCATTTTGTGTATCGATACAGCGTGTTATTAGAAAGCTTCATTAATTATTTGCTGTTGGTATTTTCAGGCGGTTTTCAGGTAGCTATACCACACATACCACTCTTGGCCATTCAGTATTAGGATGACTTCATTTTCCGAAGAGAGCCCGTCTAATGGTCTTTAAAATTGGGTAGATTCCGATGAAGTGAATTACATCTTCTTTCAAGCGCAGATTACATAGAGTGCACACTGCATTCTCCACAATTCTATGTGGCAGCATTTCATTTAGATGCAACAGTTCACTTCTGGCCTTGAAAATCGTTAAAATTTTTCGTTGTCATGGTCATGGTCTAGCATTCGATATGTAATCCCAGCTTCACTTTGCTGCGCTTTCACACTAAAAGTACTACGCTTAGACTCCTCAATAGTAATCTGTAGCTGTTCCAAACTTCTGCGTTATAATCTGGTAAAGAGACATTTATGCTGATCGCTTAATCTGGACCATTCATTGAACAATTCCGACTTTCGGTGTGTTAAATGCTATGTAACAATGTATGGCGTTAACTGGGAAGCGCCATTACTTGCAAGATATAAAGCGTAAATATGTACAAGGAGGCCATCCAGTTTCTAAGTGCAACATGAAGTCGGGCGTGTTTTCTGGAAAGTGAAATATTTTCTTTAAAATCATTTGAGCAATCTCTCCACCTCTTCATACTGCGGAAATCCCAGGCTTGTGCTGCGTAGCATATGATGGACCACAAGGTGGCTTCGAAGATTTTAAACTTAGCGCTCGGATCGACGTTCTTTATATTTAGCAGACGCCTCCAGTTGAAATTTAGTGCAATTTTAGCTCCCTTAAGTTTTTCGCTAAAATTATTTGTAAATGATTATTGAGGTGTTACGATTACCCCCAAATACTTATATTCCTTCGTCACTTCGAGTTCTTCATTTTCTCAAGTCCATTTTTTATTCCTCGAGTTCCGCCCACTGCGTAAGCTTGTGAATGAATTCACCGAAAAGGCGAATCTTCTTCTCTCTCTTCCTACAGACCCATTGCACTTACGTCCATTTTTTCCAAGGTTGCGAAACACGAAAACTTCTTAATGACCGGCAGTGTGGTTTTTGTAGCAACAGATCCACTGGTGATCACTGAACCGTCAAAGAGTACATCAATCTGGCGAAAACAGATTGCACTTAATATTTCTAAGGCATTTGACACAGTTTGGCATCCAGCTCTTTTGTTGGAAATGCGTGCTACTGAACTTTTAATTCAAGTTGTCATGGATGCTTTCAAGTCAGATATTCACAAAATAAATGTTGGTGTGCCCTAGAGCTTCGTTCTGTCTCCGACACTAGTTTTCATTTTCATCAACGATCTCTTATGCGCTACTTCTAGTCCCCTAACCAGCAGTACTCTCTGGTTTTCATATTTGTTCCCGGAGTCACTTCCCTGCTCTTCGGCTGTAGAACGTAAGCGGAAGGACATGTTAAGCTAATTAAATTCTGATATTAACAGCGTAACTAATTTGGGAACCACTAACAAAGTAGAATAGAATGCTTCCAAAACACAATGGTGTGCTGTCTTTAAAGTGAAATTTAAGCACGTACTCGTAGCCTTCATTCATGATTGGCACTTGAATCTCCGAAACCGAAAAAATTTCTGTTCTCGATATGTGTGTCAATGACAGCTTACATTGGAATGACCACATATTCGATGTGGTCAAAAATGCTAGAAAATGTCCTCAAGCTATGTAAGAAATACTCACCCTCTCCGATCAAGCATCAATATATAAGACATTTATAGACTCAAATTTGGAGTACGATGCCCACATCTGGTCAGGTGCGCCTAAAACATCTCTGCATCTGCTAGATAGGATTCATAACCGTGCGATAAAACTCACAGATGATACTAATATCACTTAGGCAATGGACATCCTCGAACACCGACGTAATGTCTCGTGTCTCATTCTGTTCTTTCGCTATTTCCACCACTAGTGCTCCATCGCTAGCTCCATGCCAGCATGGAATCTATCCTCAAGCCGTCTTTCGGACGTACTCTAAAATATCATGATTCATTCCTAAGATAAGATAAGAAGGTGCAAAAAGAAATTAACTCAGCTTCGCTTTTTTCATTGTCTTCCTCGATATACCCGTAATTCATTGCCATTATCTAAAGGGTAGTAAATTATAAAGTAGCCGTCCTTTACGAAGACTCCTGCACTAGGTTCTAGATTAATTTGGGGCCATCCGGATAGATCCGACTACATTCCTTTACTGGCTCAGGTTCTGGCTGAAGCCACTCCTATATACATATATGGAAAGTAGGCTTTGTATACTCGTAACAACCGGAGTTATTTTGCAATTGCGTCCGACATTGGCTGTATTAGGTAAGCAGTCAATCAACACTAAAATAAAGACAAGCCTAGCGGCAACTGCTGCTGCCGACAGCCCTCCACACATAAATCAAAAGACTGTTGACGGCTAAAGTTATAGAACCTCCAATGCGCGTGTATAAAAAATCACTTTCATGGAACTAGACCACGGAAGATGGCTTTGGGTGTGAAGCCCTTTATATGAAGATCGAGATGGATTAATTATTGTGTCTAGAGCAAAAAACAACCGTAACTATGGGCAAAGCCCCGATATAGCCGAGACAAGGCGTTCTCTAGAATCTGATGAAAACATCAGCATATGATTCACATACCATATGTGGTACACTAGGACTCAGGAGATAACTGATAACCAAACTTTTTTCATAATAACAACAACTTTTAAGGGGCACAACATTGTGCTACTTCCTCGACATTTAAAGATTAGTTAGGCCCTAATTTTAAATGAAGCTACGAAGAAAACTGCTATTTTGAAATAAGTTTACTGGAAATGCAGGATAATAATTACTCCTAATGCATATAATGAAGTTGCCATTTACCCACAAACGACCTTACGTAAAATGAAGATTGTTGACAAGATCTTTGCCTAGATGGGATTTGGTCAAAAGAGTACCACTATTTGGTTCAGATGTTTCAACAGGTAGTACATTGTATCTGTATATAGATTTAACATCGTTCATTCCAAAGTTCTGGGAGGTTAATTGTTTTATTCACAGCGATAATTGTATTTAATACCAGTGGTCGTAAAAATGTACGTGGGTATGTGAGCGATGGTATTTCATCATTCTAATTGTGTTGGTTTCCACGCGATACTATCTTTATGTTAAGGTCATAAAGATAATCTTTTACTCGTATGTGAGTGACCATCGCTTAATAATTTCTTCTTTTTTCCCATTAGTCTTCATACTTATCCTCGCAAATTCACATTAAGTGGCCTGTGGTCTGTGGCTTAGATTCGGCAGTTATTTTTGATGTTCTATGTTGTTTGACGACAAGTGTTTGTTTAAGCGAAATGTATATAAGCATTAAGAAGTATTATGAGACCAAATGAATGAAAACCCTTTTGTATGTAGAAAATGAAATACCGGTTACATCATATCAACTTAAAAAAAAGTAGCTTGTTTTAACCGAAGCTGACGAAGAATTGCTCCTGAGGAATAACGTATAAACAACACTTAAATATTTTTTTGTCAAAAACGTAGGTTCTTAATATCCTGGATGGTGTAAAATCGCTTATGTTAAAGCGAACTGAAGCTACCCAAGAAAAAGAAAAAAAATTTGACCGAACTATTTAATGTTGATTTTTTATTAAACTAATTTAATTTTTTTGAAGTAAAAACGGCACATTTACGACTGTATATAACTATAATAGTTGTTTTGGAGTAAACTATATGGCGTCTTCAACTAAAATCTGGGATTCAAAGAATTTTAGTTGTCGCTATTAGTTCGAGTCCGACCCAAAGCTTGTAGTCTTAGCGTTTTGAACTACTATACTTCATCGCAATTTTGCCATATTTATTTCTTCTCTGTATGTATTCTGCTCATACAGGACCTGGTATCCAGCGAAGTACATGTATTTCTATTCCAAAGAACCTGCTCTGCCTTAGTTGTAGTGGTCTGGCACTCGGCATCTTAGAGTGGAACCTGAGTCTTTTACGAGTAGTTTTTTCGCCATCAAAAGTTGTAATGATTCGCTTGAGTTAAATTTCGATCAATCTTCTTTAAGGAGAATTTTTTCCAGCAAATGAGAGTTTTGACAAACTTTTTTCGTCATTGGGAGGAACCGATGATGTTTATATGCTAAGAAAACCCAATATCTAAGCTGATTTGTTTAAAACGCTGTTCGGTGGAACACATACGAGTAAGTGGAAGATGACTTAATTAACTTAAGCACACTTTGTACACATCTAAAGGCAATCAACGTCAGATAAGAGTATTTTTGATCAAGGCTGTAGTGTGATTTTATGTCAAGTCAAGTGTAAGTTAAGCCTGTGAACTCTCGTCTGTTGAATACTACTGTAAATATCTTATATCACACAAATTGTAGCATGACTAATAGTACCCACCTATATGAGGTCCTTAGTACTGGGATGGCTCATAAATTTTCCTAATTTTCGTAGATGCAAGTTGTCCGCGCTGACATGCATGTTTCGCTCGTGTCTCTTCAATTCTCCTTTGGCTTTCGACATTTCTCAGCTCGTCTTCCGTATTTATTATGAATGAACAGATCTCAATCTTAGTTTGCCCCTCCCTTCAAATTCGATATTTTTGATAACCGCAGCCTTACCTAGATATGAAATTCGTAACGTAGCAATTGCTGCTAGATGCCAACTGCTTGGCCACATCGCGATGGATGTTGTTTTTCTGCTGCATTTATCCTCTTTGTACGCTGGTCTCTTACCGGTATAAAGTTCTTCTCAGCTTAGCCGTTTGCATTTTATTGCATGATGACCACTTTGACCATATACTAGTGAGGTGTGGCCAATAAACACTTCTTGCAAAAATTAAGCTTATGATCATGGACATCGATCAAACATTTGTTCGATGGATTTGTGTTCGATAAAATCGTAAAACTAAAGACAAAGGGCTTGTCTGGCGATTAATCGGGAAACTGCTGAGTGTCCTATAACTTGAATTAGGCCGGAAGCGTAATAATCAAGTTCGTAGAGAAGTGCTTGCCTTATTTCCGAGTGGTGGTCCTCGGTAACTGCATGAGTAAATGCTGCAAGCGCAACTCCTATACCGCCAGCATCAAGTACCGAAGACTAGTGGCAACGCTGTTTCACCCAACCACCACCATGAAATCGTTGGTTTGATGAGGAATGCCGGCAAGCACATGTTGCTAACTAGCGAAGAACGAGAGCTGCTCGTGCGCTGTACGATCAGAGCTGCCAAATTCTCGCACTCCGGTAGATCCTGGAAGAAACTGAAGAAGTTCAAATCGACACCCACCACTTTTTCATCGATTTTAAGGTCGCATATGACACCATTTATAAAGACGAGCTGTATAGAGCCATGTCGAGTTTAGCATTCCTGAGGAGTGAGAACGCTCGCTGCTCCGTCAAGGTCGGTAACAACTTAACCGAGGCCTTTGATGTCAAAAAAGGTTTTAGAGAAAGTGATGCGCTTTCATATGACTTCTTTAATATCATACTTGAACTCCTAAGTGAACGCTACATAGCAGCCTACGCCGATTAAGCAGAAGCCGCCAAAATAAGTTTAGCTGTGAATGAGGGCAAAACTAAGCACATGTATGCTGTCAATAAGATGGGATACACATCATGGACGAATTGGGCAGAACGTCACAATCGACAGCTATAAATTCGAAGTAGTAAAGCACTTCGTCTACCTTGGCTATTTTATGAATTTAGCCAACAACACATTAGCAGAAATAAAACGAAGAACGCTCTTTCCAATAGCTGTTTCTTTGAACTAAAAAGGCAAGAGTATAGCCCTATGCGGAAGCTAAGGTGACTCTATATAAGACCTTGGCCATCCCGAAAGCGGATGAAGATATCCTCAGTCGTTTCGAGAGAAAAATCTTTCGAACAATATTCGTCCCATTTGCGTTGATGGGCTTTTGAGGGAAAAGATTCAACGACGATCTATACGAACTGTACAGCAACATCGATCTGCGCATCAATCGCTTGAGATAGCTAGGACATTAGAGCGATTGGACACCAATGCTTCGGTCTGTAGAGTCTTCGAATCTAACCCGGAAGGACAACGCAATAGAGGAAGACTTCACCTTAGACGGCGCGCACAAATAAAAGGGGACCTCAACCTTGGACTTGGGGTGCGCAACTGCAGGCAGTTAGCTAAATACCGGACTAACTTGAGGGGCTTGTTAGTTGAGGCCCAGATTCATCCCGAAATGTAGCGCCACTTAAGTAAGTAATAAGGTACTGACAAGACCATGACCGATATTCAATTTTGAATTTGGTTCAGGATGATCATTTTCAAAATTTTCTTACTCTTTTCTTTACTCTCGTGTTAGAAGGTAGCTACAAAATTTGAAAATGCTTACGTAACAGAGAGTGTAAGGAATTAACCTAATTTTGAATCAGACCTTCAAATACATATTAAGGTAGTGGATTAAGAAACTTTGGTATTAAAGCTACTCACTATACGCTTAGATAAATATACTCGCATTTATCGGACATAATATGTGGCAATTTAACCATCTGGAGATAATCAGATTGCTGAGTGGGCTATCGTGGGGCAAAACCTTGACCTACATATGTAAACATATGTACTTATCATCGCTGCCATCATCATCAAAACTATATACTCGTATCTCGGGGATATGGTGAAAAACCATACAAGTGATAGATTATAAAGCACTTGTCTGTTCCCTTTCCCGATTTAATTGATCCTTGAGTTTGTCTCGATTTCCAAAACACATAAAAACGCGTTGGTTGTATAAATCTATCGCAAAACAAAATTGTTTCATTTTTTTTTTGTACTTAGTAAACAGAATTGTTTATTCTTTTAAATTTCATACGAATACATACGAATACATACGGATACATACGGATACATACCCTTATAAGACAAGACGAAAATTTTCAAACAAAATACCAGAGTTCCAAAATAAAAATTTGTCTGGACACAAATTGAAGGTGCAAATAACTTGTTGCGTCACTCGACTCAAGCACGAAGGTTAAACGAAAATAAAACAACGTCAACAGATTTGACAACATCCCAAACAAAAGCATCATTAAATGTAACAGGAATGAAACGGGAGGAGCATTATTGATCGGGCGAATCTAATTTGAAGCAAAAGATGTTTCCGTTTTATAACAACGGAAGCATGTATCCGAACAGAAATAGAACTTGAAACGCACACTACAACGACGTTGTAACGTTGCTTTAGGGAATTTCGGTTGAATACTTTTTGGAGATAACTTAGTGGGTGTAAAATATCCAAAAATACATTCACAACCGTAAGATGAGCAGTGCAGATGTACGATCGAAGCCTACTCTCTAATTTTACGATGTGACATATCTTTTTGAGTTATTCGGTATTCTCGTTAATGTCTACATAAATTCTGTATTGGACTTAATGAATATTATAGAGCCTTTCATTAAAGTTGTTGTTATCTTTTGCTGTGTATCGATGGTCTTCTTGGGTTTGTAAACAATTTTTTAATTTATGAGTGATGAAAAATTTGCAAGCGACATGTCGTCAAAAAATCAAAACTCTTCAAAAGGTCAGTGGCTCCATTTTTATTTTGACTATGATGATTATATTTATTTTTCAAATTTGTGGGTGGCGCACTCATGATTGCACACACAAATATGTAGTTTTGTTTCACTGAAGTAATGTCGCTGATAGGAATATGCACCTTTTCACTGAAAATGCTCTATTCAAATTTTGCAAAATTTTTTCGACTTTTGAGTAAGATGGTGAACAGAATACATGAATTCTTTTTGTTAGCATAGGTCTTGTTGCATTTTTGCAGCTAAAAATTGCATTGATTTTTAATTGAAATTATTTGACCTGGAGTTGAGAATGCCAGTCATTCCAGATTCCATATGTTGAAAAAATATTTAAAGGCATGGAGTTCAGAGGTAAAAATGCAGTGACTATGATCTTTTTTTGTTTGTTCGTAGGAAAATAAATTAAAACCTTGTGATTGAAAGGTTGGGTACATGGAAAAGGGCACATACCCAACTAACCATATATCACCTCATGGCTTTGAAGTTTGACGTTGGATTTTTGAAATGCTATGCTTCTCGAAATTCCACTGAATCTCGTACAGTGACAAAATACATACTGGGCAGCTGAAGCCAATGATTTCAATGCTGAGAATCGTTTGTTTTTATTACAATTTAGATAAGTATGATAGTTTTGGAAATTTTATTTTTGTTGCGTGAGTTGGAGCTTATTTATTTCATTGGAAGAACTCCCAGATATTTTTGCTTACTATATGATTGCATTCTTTAACGATACCTTGTGAAGACTCAGATTTCGTTTAATAGTTGAGGAATTATAATATTTCTGGTGGAAGTTAGATGCTTCTATTTGCAGTAGAAAGAGGAATACCGATGTACTTTGGATTTGAATTTTTGTAGGTTATAATGACTGGGAAATAAACAGCTTGACAGAACATTCCACAAGCGACTTATATAGCTTATTATATCGAATAATACGTCCGAAATTAGACTGATGAGCATTCACTATGTTACATAGTTACATACATTTGAATGCTTTTTCTAGACAATAACGACTTAGTCATCCGAACATTAAACTATTCCATAGCCCAGGTAACTTGATTGATTTTGCAATTTATTGATAACAAGTAAAAGAACACCGTTGTGGACAATCTTAGGTTGCTCAGGATAAAGCAATGAAAAAAGTTATTCCAACGCCTACTAAAAGACTTTTGCGTTGGCATCAAAAGCACTTTATACATATGTCTAATAATGCACACCTACTTTAAGTAAGTGTACGAGTAAGATTCCTTTATCTGTGGTGATATTGTGCAATAAAAACGTCACATTAATTGCAGCAGAAAGGATGTAATCTTAAATGCCAGCGAATCCATGATTTTTAGAATAAGCTACAAGCCTAAAAGAGGTTTACCATCTCCCTATGTCTTATTTCTCGGGAACAAATTATGTTGAACTCCCTTCAGGTTTGTGAGATGTATCCTCTATTAAATTTGGGCCCGAATAAGGCGATTATAGAAAGATACATTCGTTTTCGGGTTCTTTGGTCTTGAATGGACGTATGTTCAAACGAACTACGCGTTCATATAATATTCCAGTGGCTTCTACTTATTAACTTGCTAATATGGCGCTTCTGTCCGGGGTAGACCAGGACTGCAGCTAACATCCCTCCCCAGCTAGCATGGTCTTTTACTAGCTGCCTGCAGTTGCGCACATGAAGTTGGCTGAGGTCCTCTCGACTTATGTACGCCACCTAAGGTTAGGGAGTCGAATAATTTCCGGGCCGGAGTCCCGGTGTCCATGCACGCATGGTGATCTAGTCATCTACGCCAAGTTATTCAAACTTTTCTGATGTGGTCGGCATCGCTGTATAGCCCATGTTGATACGTCTACCTAATTTTTCGTTGATGCAAACGGGACCGAAAATTAGCCAAAGAATTTTTCTCTCGGAACGCCCGAGAGCATTATTTTCCGTGCAAAATTATGCGCCATAATCTTGATGTCTTTTTATATTAGATTCGAGAGAGAGGGAATAATAAATATTCAACATTATCTAAGCTCAAACAAGCAGCGATTGGCAAAAGTGATTCTTCGCATGATTTTCGTACTGGTGTCGTTTTCGGAGTTGACAGCGGAGCCGAAGTAAATAAAGTGCCTTACTAATTTTAATTAATTTAATTAATTAATTTAGTGGGGGGTAAAGCCCCCATTTATTTGAGGTGAGGTGAGTTGGGATATAGAAGAGACCAGGACAGCGTAAATTACGAGGATTAGTGTTGAAGGAAATAGAATTGTAAAGGGAAGCGCAGTCCACAGAGCCGGAGAGCAGTCGATGAATGAAGAGAATGTCAGCTACGTCTCTGCGTTTTTCGAGGGTATTCAGGTTAAGAAGTTTGAGGCGGTCAAGATAGGGAGGTAAGATAAATGGGTAACTCCAGGGTAGTCCACCAAGGGCAAATCGAAGAAAACGACGTTGAATGTTCACGATTCGGGATATATGAATTCGCTGAAAGGGGGACCATACTTGGTTGGCATATTCAAGGAGGGGCCGGACAAAGATAATGTAAAGTGACCTTGTCACCATAAGGGTTGCAAAATTCTTTAGACCAACGTTTGATAAAATCGAGCGACGAGTTGGCTTTAAGGATTATCTCATCTATATGCGAACGGAAGTTTAACTCTCTATCGTATAAAATTCCAAGGTCGCGAAGGGATTGAACCTGGGCTACAGGTTGGACATTCAGAAAATAGAGTCGAGAGGGGGATTGATTGGACTTACGAGACAAAGTCATAGATTGGCATTTGGAAACATTAAGCTCAAATCAATTTTTTAGGCACCAAGTAGAAAACCTATCGAGGTCTTCTTGAAGGAGAATAGAGGCTTAGGGTGAAGAAATAGTTTTGGAGAACTTAGTGTCATCGTCGTAAATGGATACGGAGCAGTGTTTGATAATCTTCTCAAGATCGTTTATAGTTAAAATGAAAAAGAGGGGACCTAGATGGGACACCAGAAGTGGCTAAAAGCGGGGTTGAGAAAGCTGACCTAACGGTTCTCCAGATAAGAAGACATCCATTTTAACAATATGGGGTCAAAACCGAGGGAAGACAATTTGAAAAGGATCAGTTGATGTGAAATTTTATTGAAGGCCTTAGCGAAATCTGTAGCAATAACGTCAAGTTCGTTGCCATTTTCTAGGGCTGAAAGCGCAAAGGATACGAATTCAACTAAGTTTGTAGTAGTTGATCTACCTTTTAGAAATCCGTGCTGACTGGGTGATATAAGTGACTTGCACTGAAAGCTTAGAACTTCATATAAAAAAAACTTTCGAACATTTTAGGTATGTGAATGGGACGGTAGTTGGTTACTTCATTCTTTGAATCCCTTTTTGTGAACCGGGGCTATGAAAGAGGTCTTCCAAACTTGGGGGAATTCCCCTTGTATGAGGGACAAATGAAAGAGGGAGGAAAGTGGGTGCGAAAGATTGGAAAGATTGTTTTTGAGAAATATTGCTGGGAGCCCATCTGGACCGGTTACAAATTCATCATTGAGATTTTGTAACTTTTCTTCGATAAAGGTTGAGAGGGAGAAGGGCTAATGAAGAAATTGGGAAGGTATTTGAAATAGATGAGGTCGGGTACAAAGAGGTTGTCTGCAAATGACTGTTTAAAAAAGTTTGCAAAATAGTTGGAAATATTATGTGGGTCGGCCGATGATATATTATAGAACGAGAGATAGGGGAGATAACCGTCTGATTTTCTTTTGTAGTTGACGAATTGATAAAATGTCTTAGGATCGTTGATAAGGTTGGTTTGCGCTGTGTCGAGAAAGCGCTGATAGAGGTAGTTATAGAGCTGGGTGAATTGCAGGTAAGTTCCAAGATAGTTAGAGTAGTCATAATAAGAATTGGTGCGAAGAAAAACTGCACATAATTTGTTTTTTTTTGTTTCGTAAAGAGCGAAGTCTTCTGTTGTACCATGGAGGGGAAATAGATGATGTTTTATGCCGTGAAAAGGGGACGTAGAGAGAAATGGAATTAAATATTTCATTGTAGAAAATGCAGACAGCATCAGATAAGGATAAGTTGGTAAAATCAAAAGAACATTTGCTAAAATAGGTATTGATTTTGCGAAAATTAACTTTATGGAAGTTGTAAAAAGAGATGGTAGTTGAAGAAGTGGGCTGGGATGGAAAGTTATGGAAAAATGAGAGAAGAAGAGGGGGGTGAAATTTGTCGACAGTTGATAGGATAAAGGGGCACAACGTTAGTATGCAGTTAATAGGATCACTAGTGAAAATAAGGTCTAGTTGCCTACCGATAGAATTAGGGACGCCACTTACGTGGAACAGGCTTGAGTCAGTTATGCTATCAATGAAAATGCATTCCTTGGATGAACCGGCGTTTGAGGCGGTAAAAAATAAGTGATCGTCCAATGGAATCCACTTTAGCAGGGGCAGATTAAAGAGGTTGAGTTTATTGTGAATGGCCAATAGGACACCTCTACATGGAGAATCAACTTTAAGGTTGGCAGAATCATTAAACATAGAGAGAGAGTGATCTTTATCATCTCGGAAAACATTATAAGAAGATGGAAATAGCTCCTGGCTCTTTATGTCGGGGACCAGATTGGTTTCTACAATATAAGAGCATAGACGTCGAAAGAGAGACCGTGTGATTTAGACAATACAACACGAGTTTTAGAGCGCAAGGCTCTTACGTTTTGGTAGTAAAATGTAAGAGATAGTTTTTTGCGTCGAGTAGTAAGGGAATGTAGATGAGATACAGGCAAATAAGGCTAGTTAGGAACGAAAAAAATTGTAGTGGTCAGCTCGGCTGCGCTGAAGGTGAGAAACTCTTTTAGAGTTTACATAGCTGCGGAAAGCAGCGAGGTCATCACCAACCTTTTGAGGAGGTGTGTTGAAGATTTCGTGGTACATGTTGTAAAGCTTTCTGAGACTAGTTATATCCATAGGAAGGCCTTCCTGTTGGATGGAGATCATGGCACTTGTTTTGGTTTTTCCCTCAAAGCCTTGTCGTAAAGATATGCGAGAAAGACACGTATATTTTCGTATATCTTTTTATCCTTAGCCTAGAGAGCGCGTAACGGCATTCTGTGGTGTTTATATTCTTTTGGGTCAATTTAAAGTTAAGCGGCGAAAGGGGATCAAATATAGGGACTGGGGCCCGTGAATCCGAGGGAGAAGGCGAGCTAGAAGCGGGATTTAAGATATGCGAGCTGATAAAGTTTTGGTATTTGACTCCTGTTGTAAGGTCAAAATTGGGAAAGCAGTTGTTAGTATTCGTGGGAGCAGTGACGGTATCAGGGGCAGGGGTTAAATTAAATGAAACGCGTTGGGGCTTGGATGGGACAGAGGCACTTGGTGCTTTTGTGGAGATACGTGAAGGGGGTTGCTTAGGGATATAAACGGGAGGGGAAAAATTGGGAAATATTTTGGTTTTAAGGTTCCAGTTGGGGTCAGGTTTAGGATGTGGATGGTGAATGGATCTGGACGATTTATAATTATCTTTTGATGAGACGTTGCTTCGTTTTTTTTCTACGTTTTTGATACTTGATTGATCCGTCCATTTGGAGACCCGCATCTTTCCTAGCTTAAGGTTGGTGTTGGATGAGTTAGCAAATAATCATTCGTATTTAGCCGGTAAACTAATTTTGAAATTTCGTTTGTTTTTGTATTGAGATGTTGGGTATATTATGCATTAGCTGATAGTAATCCCATATCTCTTTTTGAAAAATTCGGAAATCCAAGCAGCATCTGTATAATTTGAAGCGCCTTTGATGTGAAGCGTGGTGAACATCTGATTCGTTGTGCGGAGTCGGTCTAGCCTGCCTTGCCACTCTGAAGGTGTCCACGTCGTGTTAAATTGTGTAACAAATTTCCGTAGGGCGGCGATAGGAGGGGTTGTCGTTGGAGCAATTATATCACCATACGATTTTTGGATAAAAGGGCTGGTGCGAAGTGCTGGTGAAGGTTGAGTTGTCTGCACTGGATCTGGCAATGATTCGGCTAACAAGTCAGCCGAAATTGAAGTATTGTAACTGTTGTGCGGTGGGGGATGAGTTGTGGCATACTGTTCCATTGAGATTTTCTAAATCATTCAACACTGATCTATTCGTGGGGAGCTCATCATTAAGCTCACCAATTTTATCGAATATGATATCAAGCATGTACCCGTAATGATTTGAGAGTTGTTGTTGCAGGTTCGAGATGGAGATTGGATGTGGATGATTGGAGATAAATATCGATGTCTTCTCGGAGAGAGTTGATATAATTACATGTTTTCTTGTTTGAATCCATCATTGCGGATCCGATTGATATAAATTCACTTAAGGTGGCGCTTGTATGTTTCTTCATTTCAGGATCTTCGACTTTCTAGGTCAATTAAACGCGCAACTTGTTTTTCAATGCTATGCCCAAAGTCTTCCGTACATCTTACACTTTGTTCAAAGATTGATAGTTTGTCCCTTATCAGTCTGACGAGTGAGTTATGGTTGGATTCATTGGAGTCAGGCACTTGATTGCAAGGAGCACATGTGAGAGAGAAATACTGATACACTCATCACAGAAGAAGAGTAGATTTTCGGAGAACTCCGAAGGACGAAGAAGACCGTGTTTCTTAGAGCATGAAATATTTTGCCGCAGATCCCCTTACAGGCAACAAAGTCAGCATTATTGTCGTTAATGGAGCAGTTGGTTAATCCACCAGAAGACATGACGAAGACCAGGAAAACAAAAAGCAAATTGCGGAGAAAAAAATTAAAAATGCACTAAACGCACTGTCGCGAAATGAACAGTCTAGTAGGTCAACGATAAAAAAAAGGCGCGTTAGCGATAATAATTATTATGGAGGATATACAATTCACAAATTATGGAGTAAAGTAAGAGGGCGACTGAATACAGCGGCGGTTTGAACAGAACTACCTCAAAAGTATATAGCTACTCGTATCTTGACGTTTTGTCCGATGATGTGTGTCTCTCTTTATTGAAAGCATTGTTTTGCTTCATTGAGCGCTAAACCCATCCATGCTGCTTCTGCTTCAATAGTCCTAACCGCTCCTCTGACAGATCGCTGCGTTTTCCCCATTATGTCTCCTTCCAGGACTACCCTGGGATGACGCTTTTATCTTACCTCCCTATCGTAACGGCCTCAAACGTGTTAACCTGAATACCCTCGAAAAATGCAGAGACGTAGCTGACATTTTGTTTGGTGCTGTGCTGCCTCTGGAGTTGACTTCTGAGATTCTCTTGAATCTCTTGACTGAGATTATCTAATCTCACTGAGACCATTGATTCAAAAAAAAAGGGTTTTTCATGCGAGTTTTTAACATCATAGTTAACAAAATTAAATTAAGAAACTCGTAACTCAATACCTGAGGCCTAATTTCCCAAAAGTCTATGTAACTTCTTGTATATGCTGATGACATTTACACAATTGACAGAACGCATCAACAAGAAGGAGAACAGCGACAAGGGGGATTGTCCACCGATCAAGACCTAGCAATCTTGTGTAACCCTTGCAACCTTGAACAGAGATAGCATAACATTCATATGCAATTTATCTAATTCTCAAATAATTTCGCTGAAGATACTTCGAAGTATACAATCTTTACGAGAACAAAATAAAAGAAAGCCAAGGATGGAATCTTCAGTGCAATAACTATATTATTGCATTACAATATGGAAAACGAATTTCAGGTGGAGACTTATTTTTATTTAAAACTTGATTTTATTTATAACAATAGATATATGAAATAAACGAAGACCTTTGGTGTAGAGAAAATATAATGCCTCATGCCACTCTAATGGACAGCCTAGGGTCAAATCATAGACTTGAGCATTTTAATTTGTAACTATTCTATTTTTGGAATATCCTATTAATTAAATAATACAATTTAAAAAAAAATTATTCCATTTCATTGGATGTTAGAAATATTTCTGTCGTCCGCGTTGCTCATAACATACGACATAACATCGTACATATGCATGTCACTTTCTGGCCGCCTTAAACTACTCATTCTCTGACAGGAATTTAAGGTTGTTTTAACTGCTCAAAGCAATCAAAGAAAGAAACCATAACCATAATTTATTCTACCACTAAAACCATCCCCAAATTTAAATAAAAAAGTTCTTTCGTTCGTTTTTATTGACATATCATATTTCCTAGCTCCCTTAGGAATCATACGCATAGACATACTAGCTACCCTAGCACTTAATAACAAATAAAACTTTCCACATGTGAGTAACTTGACCCTTTGGCTGCATAAAAGATAAAAATAAATATTCGAAAAATACGTAAACGGAGGAACTAAAGCTCCAAGTTGACATACGCAAATGTGTGCATTAGTATAAGTTTCCAGCTGACTGACTACGTTGACCTCGTTAAAAGTGAGCATTTCGAGCATTATTGTACATATCTGTCTATCGTTTCAGCAAATTCACTCTAGGTTAGGCATATCAACGACGACGACGGTTTGAAATGAGGTAGTCATTAACGAAAAAAAAGTCCAAAAAGCATGTTTCCATGTCTATGGCAATTTCCAGTCAAGCCCTGATGTCCAATTCCAAATGATTGCCAACAGTGCGTTAATATAGCAAACCAATTGATCGATACAAATCGAGCACAAATGTCGATCGCCATCAGTTGATTTGAAGTGACAAACCAAATAACCGATGATCGTATAATTGATGGTATTCGTATTGAAATTTGTCACTACAAATACTCACTTCCGAAGTGAATTGATGCTTTTGTTTTCGTCGAACGTTAAACATATGATAGAGGCCGATCTGACATGGCAAATAAATGAGTTTTTGTGGGGTAATAATGTGAGAAACGGGGCAAGTCTCTGTGATCATGTTTTGTTTTCAGATGCATGATGCTATTAATTATTTTTTTGTTCTTCCAATTTGGAATGAGTTCATGATGAATTACGAATACAATGATGAGTATGAGGAGGGGAGAATTATTGTAGAATGATGTATTTGGGCAATAACCAAGAAGTGGCATGGCTTCTGCTAAGTGACAGAAGATACGTACATTAGTTGTTATGAATTATTGCTTTGTTGACATAGAGTGGTGTAACAATTAGTGGTTTAAATTTCAAGGCAAAAATGAAAATGGGAAATTCTTCAGCCCCTACATGGTTTGGTGAATGAAATCAAGTCATGTAAGTGTAAAACTCTCTTGATATAAAAAAAACAAGATTGAGTAGGCTATACATAAGTGCGCTTGGACTATTTGTGTTACCAATAGCTAGTAAGATTTAATCACAAGGGTAATCGACTGAGGATTTTTGTGACGTAAACTTGATGATTAACATGATTATTAATATATTTATTATGTTTTTTTTTTAATGCAAGTTGTTGAAGGTGTATTTTAAAAAAAAATAGCCCTTCTCAAACGATTTCAATTCGCCTTAATGCATATACAGTTTGTTAAAAAAGCGTTTAAACACTTCGTAAGAAAACAGTTGATACTTATTTACTTTTGTTTATATTTTTTTTTAATTATGTTGGTTAATTAATGCATTTACTAACGGATTGTAAGAATAATGTCGTGATTTATAACTAAAAATTGCCAAAATAAGAGTAAAAACACTCTCTGATGTACCTGTCAGGAAAGTGCTTTTATAATTCTGAGATACGGAATGCTTTTACCGTTATCTGGTCAATGCTCAAATTCATTTTCAAATTCATGAGAATTTGAAACAAAAACAGTCATCAAAAGAACATCATGTGATATGGCTCTGTTTTTTTTTATATTGGCCAAATCCAAAAAAGTGTTCAACAGTTGTCCGAGATATTCTCCTTAACAAGCGCCGCAAACGAGGATACACTGGAGCAAAAAAAACCTACGAGTGGGCATCGGCGTGAAATAACTGACTAAGCAGAACATGTATTGGTAAAGAAAGTAGACAAAAATCCGCAAATTTCGACTACTACCCTTGCAAGCGAGTTCAAAAAAAGAGTGTGGTGTTGGCGTTTCTCCCGAAACCATTATTAGGATGACGTAGGGATGCATATCCGTCAAATGGATTGTAGATTTGGCCTTCGTAGAGAACACCGCATCTAAATATTTTGAAGAGTCAATTGATGAATATTGCAAATAAATTTGGGTTTAATGGAGATAACAAACCGCAATTTAGGTTTTATTTAGGTACTCGCCCTACGGGGCTTCGCCAGCCCAGAGTTCTGACTTAAATGCGAAATAAAATTTGTGGGTCTACTTAAAAAAAAGAAACTAGCGAGAAGGCACACAGAAACTCGAATCGAACTTAAATCTGCAAAATTGGAGGAATGACATAATTAGTTCAATGAAAAAAAGACTTCTAACCGTAAAAGACGCTAAAGGTGGCCAAACTAAGTATAAGATACTTCATACTTTAATTTTATTTATTTATTAACCAAAATAAATTCAAAAATAATATTAAAAGAGAACAGTAATTTTTTTAGTTTGTTCTTATTGTCAAAACACTGTCTTGATAAACGGAAAAAAGAAAATATCAAATTGAGCCTTTTTTTATGCGACACAAAGGATAATCAAGCCACTCATTTATATAGTAACAATGATATCAGTAAAAAAAAATCTAAAAATTACTACACATTTCTGAAATTGCTCTACTAACCCTAGTTACTTACGAGGCCTTATCTTTCCAAATTTATGGCTTGGGTGAATGTTTTTACCTATTCGTTACGTTGAACATCCTGGTATTTTCATAATTCAGTAAACAAATAGGAAACCCATAACTTAATCATGTTGATCCTGAGGGATGGTATTCGAAGATTCTCAAGCTAGATTGTTGACAATCAGTCTTCTACGCTTCCTTGATGTCAAAAAAGAATTAGAGGTTTTTAACTAAGTAAAATAACTTTATAAAATATTATAAAAAACAAAAACCAAAATTCTGAAAATTGAGTTTGATTCAAAAATCCTTGTTCGGCTGATTTTGATGAATAGCTTCCTGTCGACTCCCTTGTTGGCCACTCTTTCGAGCATTTGCAGCTCTATATCAGAATCAACGCACTGAATATTAGCTTTCAAGACCTGAATAGTTTTGCAGTTTATCGGCCTACACAAAGGAATTTTCAAAGTCAAAATGTAGTAGTCGAGTGGACTATACTCGTATAATTTTGTCGTTGAATCGAATTCTCAAGTCAATGATTTCATAGGCAGTTTCCAACATAACCCCATCCTGCTGAAACCTAAAATCGTCCGGATCGATGTCTGCCATATTTTTGAAAAATAATCGATGATCATTGACCATTTATTGTGACACGAACACCAGGATAATTTTTGATAAAATAATGTCGATGATACCACTGTACTTTTGTGGGCGGGTCTCAAATTCGTCTGGACTTGCCATTGCCTTTGTTTTCGATAAAGATAATGGTTGACATCAAGCTGCTCAATGCTCTAAACTGCGAATTCACGTCGCAAGCCATGGTCTGGTGGCATTAGCTCCTGGGTCAAATGGCCCTTATACTGGCGTAAGCCGTGATCCATTTGCAAAATGTTCTACAAAGTGGACGGACAAAAGCCAAACTGTTGCTATCGTCGACGAATGGACATTTCCGTACCTTCAGCCACACTTTCACTCACAACGAGTATAGTTTCTTCTCTACTCACATTACGTTGTGCGCGTTGCTTACTAGAGTCCTATAGAGCGTATGTAGTATGAAATTTATCCACAACGACGAGCAAACTCAGTTGCCGGAATGAAGACCAAAAAAATCGAGTAATCTATAATCTGTTTAGCGAATTGTAGACGGTCTTTCAACATAAATTTGAATAATACTAAAGTGTTTTTCTGGTGTAAGTCTATTCTTGATGATTTGTCAAATAATACTGAATACACATATGTAGAATCCCTATCTTTGTCATCGTATTGCAATGTTCACTGCTACAATTACTTCTTTATTAATATTCCTGTGGCAGTGGACCCATTAGTCAATTGTGGTTGGGGTGCATCCTTGTGGATGCTGTAATTTGCAATTGTTCTTAAACCGATTTTGGAATTTGGTATCATCTTCAAACCAGAGCAGAAAGTAGTCGCGTCTTTCTTAAAAATGAAATGAAATTTCGATGTACCAAATTATGTTTGAGGACTCTGTACTTTAATATCTATAAAAGTACCCATCCCAGTCTCTCTCTAGATGGCAATCCGATTAAAAATGTCTGCAGACTTATGAAGCCGAGTATCAAATGGAAAGACGCCTTTCAAAAAAATTTTGCGACACTTAACTATGCTATGCAAAAATATGGAGCTAATAATTGGGAATAGATTAAACTGGTCACCATATTGGGCACATTGCGCACTATACATATGTTGATAAATTAAAACCCTTTAAAATAAATAATTGTGTTCCCCTAAGTCAAGCGGTTGTTTTCTTTTCAATCATACGCTTTTGTAAAAACACAGTGTACATGAAATAGCCAATCAGTAAAAGTCAGAGCTTGAGTTAATACTAACAAGTATTTGTTACATAAAATTATGTTTCCATAAGATTCTTCATAGAGCAGTTCAGTTTTCAGTTTATATGCATTTTTATTATGTTGAATTACTTAACACTTACAAGCTATACAAAGAAACGCTTAAAAATTAGCTTAATTAACTTAAAATTATCTTATTCTAACTTACTGGCCCCATGCGGGCACTCTAAGTTAAACCTAATGATTAAACTAAGTCTTTCGACGTTTTGACAGGTTTTGTTCTTATTCTTGTAGGACAATGCAGCTTAAACTAAGAAAACATTTTTAAAAAGAAAAAACTTAGTATATGGGCTATTTTGATTTTAATTTTATTATAAAACTTAAAACTAAAAACTTACAGACTACTAAAAACAAATCTTAATCTACTTAACCTACTTAACCTACTTACATCTAACACAAACATAGACATACATAAATGTATATATACATAATATGTATATACATAATATGTATAATACATGTATATATATATATTTTTTTTTTCATTTTTTTTTATTTTTTTTTTTTTTGGTTTTTATATATTTTTTTTCTTAAAATTAACTTAATCCTACCTAAAACTATGTAAGCCGGCCAAGGCTAATGAAATAGTCAGACGACCGACTTTGCTTCCTATGGAGCTACCTAGTACTGGAGGAATTTGACGACGAAACTTCCGCTCCTTCAACTAGCCACCAAAATTGTTGGTGCTGCCGAGCAACATCCCTCATGTCGCGACTCCCTACCGACCCACTGAACCGGAGACGCTCCGCATTGCCGTGTGCGACGTCTCTGTCGTAGTTGAGTCGCCTGTCCGCAGCTGCTCGAGCAACGTGGAAGATTAGCGGCACCGCCAATCTGTCCTGGATCAGACCTTTACTACCTAGATAGAGGAACGCTTCTGGAGGAATAAAGCCGTCCAAGCGAACTCTCTCGTGATACATATAATTGGGGTAGAAAGCCCCGGAGATCAGGTTGTTCGATGAGGTCATTGCTCTTGCAATGGGCCTTCGAGTCAACTTAATGACGAAATTGTCCACTCTTATTAGATTCGCCCTATTGTACAAGACCTCATTGGGATAGAATTTTATGTACTGAAGCTCTGAGGCTCTCAAACACCCGAATCTTTTCCAATAAACTTGCTCTCACGTTGAACCACACGGGACATCCAAATACAAGCATGGGCCTGATAAGGGGCTAAGAAATCAGTGGGGACCGATGGTATTCCGAACATCGTGCTTCGACATCTTCCTCTAGAAGCGGTGGACATTTACACCACCCTGTTTAATAATGCAATGAATAATGCACATTATCCAGCGCATTGGAAAACGGCGGTGGTTCAACCTATCCCCAAAAAGGGGAAGGATATATCCAATCCGGCGAATCTCCGGTCGATAAGTCTCCTTCCGAATATCAGTAAGGTTTTTGAAAAGGTAATCAATAGAGCTCTGTCTAGGTGGGCTGAGGACAAACATATAGTTCCGGATAATCAATTCGGTTTTAAGGCGGGACATGATATCTCACATGCCGCGTCTAAACTGGTTTCTGATATCCAATGGAACAAAGGCAAGAAACAGTGCACTGGTGCCTGCCTTGTTGACTTGGAGAAGGCCCAATCACTATGTTTGGCGTTGAAATCTCCGCCGATAATAAAATAGTTGTCTTCCAATTCCAGCCTCAGAAATCGAAAAAGTGTGTCGAGCTCTGAGATAAATAAGGTGGATTGAGTAGCCTTAGGTGCATAGACAGACACCATGTACAACCGCTTTCCACTACGGAGAGGGATATACACGATGCATACTTCCAGCCCCTGGAATCTATGTACTACACAACTGTATACTCTTTTAAAACGTATACCTTTTCGTACGCAAATCGCAACGCCTCCTCCCTGAATGGAGTTGGGCCGGTTTCTCCGTACTATTTTGTATCTTCTGTGCCTCTTTTTGTGTCTCTTGGTAAGCTTAGTTTCGCTAACCAAAAGCACATCAGAGGCTTGGTCTTTAAGCAACTTAAATAGTGCGGCTCGTCGTTCGAGCCTAATCAGTGAATTCACATTCACAGCAAGGACCTTCAGGGTTTGCTCCGCCATGTGCGTACCCATTACGACTGGAGGTGCGTTAGGCCAGGCAGCAGTGCGTATACTTGATTCACCCGCGCGGTCTGTTCAGTCAAATGACGTTGTAGCTGAGCGATCTGCCCCTGGATAGAGAGCAAGATAGCTAGCATGTCAGGTACTGGTTCCGGTGCTCTGGGCGCTGGGGCCTGAGAAGCATCCTTCGTTTGCTATACCGTATTTCCCCTACCTGCCTCCATTTGGGCGTAGGTAACATGGGGAGTAACGGCTGGAGTTTGCAAATGCACGGGTGGACGTTTAACTTCCACTTTCTGCTGCCGGGCCAGATTTATTCTTTTAATGTACTGGAATTTGGGACAACCCCGATAATTTGCGGTGTGTCCCGTGTTCCTACATAAAGCACAAGAGAGTTGGCTCTTTTCAGACGCTCCGTCCTTACCCAGAGCGCATTCCTCGGACTTGTGGTTCTTTCCGCACTTCATGCATCGAGGCTGCATTTCGCAGTTCGACGCGGCGTGCCCGAACCTTTGGCAGCGAACACATTGTAAAATGTTTTCGCTCCTCTTTAATTTTTCCCAATGGACTACCTGGTAGTCTAGGACTTTAATACTCCTTAGACCATCCAGATTGCTGCTGGGACTTAGTTGGACCAGGAAAATCGGCAGTTGCCGCTTCTCCCTTTTGGCTCTGGCTGTGGTGGAAGGCTTGACCCCCACGAATTGGAGCCCTTCGCACTTCTTCTCTTTCAGCAGTGCAAGGAGCTCCTCCGGATCAGTTGACGGTTCCAATCCCCTCAGCAGCATTGTTTGCAGCTTGTCCCCCTTCGGGGTGTAGGAGAAGAACTCAGTCGTCGAATCCTTCAGTAAATTTTTGATTTTATAATAGCGCTGTACTGAACTGCAGTGGATCGCGTGTCTATCTAAAGATAACCTTTTTACAAAAAAATTGTTGCCTATGGCCGACTTACATAATTCGATAGTTTCCTTAAGTTCCATCTTGTAGGTATTTGTGGGTGGAACTCTTTGCTTTACAATCTAGTCTTGTTTCTGCTGCTGTTGTTGCTGCGTTTGCATATGTTGTTGTTGCTGGTGTTGCTTTTGCTGTTGGTGTTGCTGTGTTTGCTGCTGCTGCTGTTGTTTCTGGGGCTTGTGTTGTTGTTGTTGCTGCGGTTGTGATTTTTGTTGTTGTTCCTTTTGCTTCTGTTGTGTCTGTACTTGTTTTCTCGTTTGCACATGTGCTGTTTTTTGTTGTGGTAGCGGCTGTTCTTTGTGTTTAGCCTCGCTATTTGTGGGCTGTTGCTTAGAGCTCTGGAGTTGTTGTTGTAGCTCCTTTTGCCTTCTCGCCACTTGTTTGTTTTTAATAGCCAGTACTTTTTGTTCCAGCTCTTTAATGCAGCCCTTAAGTGCATGCACCTCATCTTCATCATCTGACCTCATGAACTTCATCATCTGACTCAGTAGCCATCAGAGATTAGAAGGTATTCTCACCATCAGACACGTATGGGTCTTCGTTTTGGTCAGCTGCCGCCTTTGTTGACGTTGTTGGCGCCCCTTCCCTTGCTCTACCTGTCAGCTTTTCGGTAGAAGTTGTTAGGGAGGGGCGCTTTACAAGAATTGGAGTTAGATTGAGCCTCCTCTTCCTCTTCTTCGCAATATTTTCCGATGACATCATGTGATCTGCTGGTCCCGCTATTGGAGTAGCGGACCGCTTGCTCTCACTCATCGTATGATCACTCTTCCGTATTTTTTTTCCACTATATTTTAAACTTAAAAAAAAAAAAAAAAGTCAACGTAATTTCCTTCTGGAATCGAACCCACGAACCCTGCTTTATCGGGCGGACACCACTACCACTAGGTCACCGATGCACTTTGGCAAAACGATTTTAATTCACTTATATATGTATATATATTTTTTTTCTCTTACTTTTCTACTTTGAAAGCCGAAACACGTTTATTCCTCACGGAGGTCTATGAACGACTGTTCATTGAAATCAGATCCACTCGCGTATGTTGATTCTTCATAGAGCAAATCGGACATTCATTGCTTAGGTAGTGCTGTAATATGTACTTCAAACTTGAAGAGTTTCTTTAGACTTGGCCATTATTATACTGAAATCTAGAGGGACAATCTCTTTTCGTTTCAAATCTTGATCAAATCTTCACAATTTATATCACTTACCAGACTGTGTCTTTTTTCTTGCTAGTCTTTTCCGCCCGCATTAATTCGCTACCGGTTTGTTGTTAAATCATCCTACCTTAGCATATAAAAGTTGATAATATAAGCCGTGGTGGCTTCAAGAGGTAGTGTATTGGTTTAGTAGTAATACCTCCTTGACTTACCACTCACTCTTTAAAAAAAGAAGATGAAAAATTGCGACATGCCAAATAAGATACTTTAATTTTAGATGCCCGAAATTCCAGAAATAGCTTCTACGAGTTTCTACAATAGATAAAACGTACGTGGTGCGATCTTTGCATGACCTTAAAATTTTCCTTAGCGATGTTAATGCAAAGACATTATAGAAATAATTGAACTGTCGCGAGAATCCTTCAATTGTAATCAATGTTGTTTTTTTTTTTTGACCTTGATGGATCCCGATGGATGTATATAAGCTGTGTGAAGTAGACTTGCAGGTTGTTGTGTTGAAAATTCTGCAACGCGTATTCGTTCTCTAAACCTCTGAGTCATGCTCATTTACCGAGTAGCTTTATTTTACAAGGTCCGTTAACCTTAGACTCCATTGAATAACATATTATATCTTATTTTTGTTATAAGGTGTGACCACTACATTTTCAGTTTGTTCACGTTAATGAGAACAACTTCTGGGTTGTTCTTTTGAGATATGGTTTGTCATAAAATATTCCGGAAACATCTGATTATGAGTACGAAAAAGTGTAGCCGTGTGACAGCACTACATATACACGAAGAAAACTATTATGTAATTCGACTTTGGAATAGATGCAAAGTCTTTGGCGACAAGTAATTGACTGAAGAACACCCGTGCTCTTTCTCATATGCAAGCTCAATAGGGGAATCATACTGAATGGCCGTAGTTTTCTTAGAAATATGAGCATAAATGTTCTGTTTACTAAATGGTTTCTAAAATATGATTTTCCTAGCTCTGTTGTTATTAGTTTTATAAAGTAGTGCAATAATAACTTACTTCAAAAAAAGATTAATGGCATATTTTTATCAGGAATCTTTTCATGAGTTATGTCTATCACAAATGTTTTTTTTCTTGAAACTACTATGAGATTCTAAATAATCATTCTTTGACATGACATGACATGGGTTAGACTTGACCCTTAAAATGTGTACATACTCTAGTCACATATACACAAAAAGTGTTAAATAAAATATATAAATAAACATTATTTTCACCAATAGATTTCACCCACTTAATTTCACCAATCGTACTTTCAAAGTTCTAAGAGCTGTCTATGTCCGAAATCACTTCACTTCATGTTTATGTATACAGATACTAAACAATCTGTCTGGGCAATTAATATCGTACAAAAAATTGTTCCAAGTGATGGATATTCCAAAGATATTGCTCTTCTACATTAAATAATTTTACAATATCAAACAATTTCAACGTTTTTATCTTTTTGCTATTTAAGTGTGTTTGATTCTTGGCAACTGTTCAAAAAAAAAATGCAATCATCTACTTTCCTTTTAAAGTGAATTAGCACATCGCACATACACGGCACTTGTTTGTCGATTCAATAGCCAATTGCCCCTTACTCGTTACCGTAAACGAGTATATCTCCAGCAGACACTACAGGCAGATATCTAGACGTTTTATCTAACACAATACGTGATGTCACTTGAATTTGATACTACTTGCAGTTTTACACTAAGTATTTGTTGCAATATGCAAGAACCCACTTTGATATTTGTTCCTACATACAAAAATAAAAAGAAAAAAAAATCTCATAAAAGATTACATGATTTAGAACTTAAAACTCTTGTTGAAGTAGGTCCTTGTACTGATAGTCCCATGAGAAAGATGTTCTATCTAAACTACGGGTGAAGTGGGAAATGGTTGATTCATGTTAGATTTTTATGTGTAAAAAAAGGAAATCTATCTAGTACTTCCAGGGTTATATGTCCTAAATTCTTTTTTTTTACAAAACTCATGCACATTTCTGGAATTTCTAAAAATAACATATATGTACTCGTATCATCCACCCAGTCTGTGAGTAATAAAAGTGTTTATGAATGCATTTTTGCAGTACATACTTCGCGCGTAGATTTGAAAACTAGCACCTCAACACTCATTGATCACATATATGTTACCATTACAAAACTAGATATATTTTCAGCAATCATTGAAACGGAACTTTCCGATCACTACATAACCCTGTATGCAACAAAAAGTGTAAGCCAAAACCAAACGAATGATCAAACTGATATTAAACATATTAGCCAACAAAAAGTTAATGAGCTAATAGAGCAAACGAACTGGCAAAATATACCAGAAGAGAAGGATGTTGAAAAACTCTACAATAACTTCGTAAAAGTAATGAATAATATATACACTGAAGCAAGTATAACAAAAACAAGCAAATGTCGTCGAAAGCAAAAACCATGGATTATGAAAGAAATAATTTCAATGTGCAAAAAGAGAGATGAACTCTATAGAAGATGGAAAAACAACCCAAGAAGTCGAAGCTATGAAATCCAGTACAAGAACTTTCGAAATATTGTTAATAAAAACATACAAAATATAAAAGCTACTTTTTATAAGCAACAATTCGTAAACGCTAAAAATGACCCAAGAAAAACATGGAATATCGTTAATGAACTTTTAGGAAGGAAAAAATGTTAAATATAAATATTAAAAACAATTTCACGGGTAACGACGAAGACAAAAAATTTGCGGGGCAATTCTCAAACCAGGCTACAAAGAGTATGGATATGTAAGAACATCAAACCATGAAAACTGGGAACTACAGCAAAGTCTTTACGTAGAAGACGCAATCGAAGCGGAAATTTATAAAATGATGTATCAATTGAACTGCAATAAATGTCCTGGAGCCGATAACATTAGACCAATTGATTTAAAAATAAATGCAGTGTATCTAGCTCCTGTTATAAAGACAATCGTTAACCAAAGTATAAATTAGGGGTGGCCGTGGTGTAGTGGTACTAGCAATCGCTTCTCACTCGGAGGGTCCAGGTTCGAATCCTGCCCATGGCAAGTCAGTTTTTCATTTGTGTAATTGGAACTCAGACAGAAAAACTCTGCGTATGAAGGCATAACACTGACACGTAGATTAGGCTGTTGTAGAGCTTCAAGCACAGAAAAAAATACCTCGAATCACTCTGAGTGAAGAAAAAACTCTCCGTTCTATTCGGACTCCCACCCCTGGAGAACGATTATCGAAACCAAACATACCTGAGTTCCTGAGTTTCAAACCACTACAAAAACAATTTTCCTTTCTCCTCCCTCTACCTTTCCGCCCGCGCCCTGGCGGATCTAACCCCTTAGGCGCGCGTAAATTATAAAAAAAAATGAAAAAAAAATCAATGCATTGTTCCAAAGCTGATGAAAACATCGATTATTCGACCAATATACAAGGTAGGAACCAAAAATAACACTGAAAACTTCAGGCCAATCGCAATTTTGTCAGTTGTTGAAAAGTGTATGGAGGAGGTAGTTGTTAATCGACTTAACAATTTCATAACCAAGCACCAAATACTACATGCAAACCAATACGGTTTTCAGAAAAATAAAAGTACTGGAATGTTACTGGGCGAGTTTACCAATACTGTTAATGCTGGCCTGAACAGAAATCACCATGATCTCGTGCTATTTATCGATTTCAGTAAAGCGTTCGATACACTAATGCATGAAAAGCTAATCGAAAGCCTCAGTAAAATAGGTTTGAGAGGAATAATGGGAAACTGGCTTAAGAGCTATTTGAAAGATAGAACAATAAAAGTTAAGGTCTCAGACAAAATGAGCGAGGAAAAACCAAGTGAATACGGTGTACCATAAGGCTCCAAACTGGGCCCGTTGTTATTTATCCTCTATATAAACGAACTCTGCGGTGGAAATATTGCAAGAAGAACTTAACACCGTCTCTAAATGTTGTCATTAATAAATGCGACCAAGACAAAAGTAATGCACATACGCACCCCCTCTAAGCGAGAAGATATTGTTCAAATATATCACCGAAACGAACACTGCCCATTGTCAGCCAACAATAAACAAATTGAAGTAATACTCTATAATACCTCGGGATAATTATAGATGAACACCTATTATGGCGAGAGCATATAAATACCCTACGTCTTCAACTTAAGAGCGCGCTGTTTGCGATGGTATACCTTAAAAGATATTCCTATTTTGAAGTGCAGAAACAAGTGTACTACTCGCTGACAGAATCAAGAATCAGATATGGGATTCTGGCCTGGGAAACGCGGCGAAAAACCATATTGATAAGATATTGAATCTTCAACATCGTCTATTTAAAGTTTTTAGACCTGCTTACACATATTTTAAAGTTTTAGATGCCAACGCAATATTTCAGATGACAATACTCATACACTATATGGATGATCAGAGATTTCTGCAACCTATACCTCATACGCAAAACACCAGAAGACGAGCCCAAGGAATGCTAGAAGTACCAGAAACATTTAACATCTATGGAAAATGAGAAATACGCTGTGCTATTCCAATACTTATGAACAAACTTCCTCAATCTTTGAAATATATTCCTAACCTTAGAAAACGAAAAAAAGAATTAAAAAAATACGTATTTCGATGTACTCTGTAAAGTAGAATAGTTACCAGTAATGAATTCAGTTAATTGTATATAATAACATAAAGTAATAATGCTATTTTTTTATATAATGAAACTGAGATATTATTTTAAATCACCTCAAAACCAAATAATGATACCAATGCTAGCAACCACCTGCAGATAAGCACTTTGTTTTGCGGGTAAATTGATGCAAATTGATGTAAGTTTAAAATGTAAATAAATAAAAAAAGAAAAATAATAAATACTATTTGTTTACAAGAAGATGTATCCATACTTGTGGAGAATTCCACATTCTGCATTGCTAAAAACAAAACGTATCCATTAATATATTCTTAGAAAAAGTATAAGTAAGATAAAGTCTGGTATAGCTCAATGTGTTGACTTCGAAAATACCTTCTATTGTAAGGCCAAATGCGTAAACTATTGATAGTATACTCGTGAATAGAAGGTCAAGTCAATGAAGGTCCCTGGCTAAGATTTGTAGTCCTCAGTATCATAAACTTTGCATTTTTTTTGGTTAGTACTTTAAAATATTTGCACACTGGGCGTCGAAAGTTAGGGAGGAAGAAAAGAGTGGTACCGATGTACGTTGGTGTTAAAAGTTTGCAAGTTACAATGAAATAAAGAGCTTGTCAGGGCATTCCATAAGCAAGTTCGAATACTTCCGAAAGTACTCGGTGTATTGAGGGTATACTGATGAGCATTCATAGCGAGACGGGTTTTACGGTTGAAAGTTTGAAGGGGCGGAATGCTACTGGCAATTTAGATGGAGCTCTGGTGGTGAAAATAGCGATATAACAAGGTGAGTCAAGAGACGTTACGTCGGTGTTCAAGGGTGTCAATTGACATTGGCGTTATCTATGAGTTTTACCGCACGGTTTTGAATTTTGTGGACATTGTACTCCAATTTTGGGTGTATAATTTTTTTTATATGTTGAGGCTGGGTCATGACTTGAGGAATCCTAGACATTTCGCAGCGTTTTTGGTGACATCGAATATGTTTTTATTCCAACGTAAATTGTCACTGACTCAAATACCGAGAATGGAAAGTTTTTCAGTTTCGTCGATGGATAATAGCTGGGTATTAAAATTTTGTTTAAATGCCAGCATTGTATTTTGGAAGCATTAAATCCCACTTTGGTGATGGTTCTCCAGCCGAAGATCAGGAATGTTAGTCCGAAAACGAATAGGAAAAGCAGAGTGTACTGCCGTCAGAAAAGAATGGGACGCACAAGCCTTTATTTTTTTTTTTTGGGGATATCAGGTTTGACTGCCCAAAACAACTTTAATTTAATGTTGCGAAACGTAATTTCTAATCAATTGAAGAAGAGAAAAAAGAGCATGATGCCAAACTCTATAAAATGCCTTAGAAATATGAAGTGAAACTATCTTGCTTTCGCCAAATTAGTGTAGACTTTGGTTCCACGTTTCGCTAAGACATGCCGTCAATTCACCGTACGATACGAAATCCGTCATTGAGAAGTTTTCGTGGGTTGAGATATTTCATGAGCTGATGGTTTATCAGTGTTTCTATGACATTTAAAATGAGTGACGAAACTGCAATGGGTCTGTAGGAGGAGGGAAGAAGAATTGCCTTTTTTAGTGAGGGGCCAATGGCGTTTTCCATCTTCTCGGGAAGTGTCCTAAAGAGTAGGATTGATGAAAAAGCTTAAACAGTAGTTTTACTGCAATGGAAGAACACCTCTTTGGAAGAGAAGATATACCTTCTTCTTCTGGATCAGCGGACTTGTGTATGTTTAGATCTTCAAGTACTCTTGCTACTATACGAGCGCGAAAATGGATTCGTCAAATTGAAGATACGACGCACTCAAATGTAGGCGATGACATATCATACTGTATAAGTGTTGAGCTGGCCGCAAAGTGTGTAGTAACCATATTCGCCTTGTCGAAAGAGCTAATAGCGGGAATGTCTGCCTTCGCGACATTGTACATTAGTATTTTCTGCTGCAGTTTTTGGCCGTAGTAAGATTTCACACGCTTAAGAAAGACTTTGTAGTCCTGCCTGGTTCGTTTGAACTTTTTTTCGATTTTCCTCTGTCGGGTTTGCCTTCTGGGACCGAAAAAATACTTATCTAACCATGGCTGCCTCTTTACATCGAGTCGTACCATGCCTTTTCTTTTGGTTTAATACTCGTAATTCGATGATGGACAAAGAATCTCATTCCAAAGGCAATAGTGTCTGCGAAATTTCTAGCAACGACATCCACGTCAGTATCGAGGAAACATAATGACAAATTAAACTTCCTAAAGAAGGTGTTAAGTCCGCTGCAATTGGCTTAGGTGGCACCACCGTTCAGGCCGAACATGGACCTGAACTCTATTTTAGTCTTTGGAGCTTGCTTTACATTTATTTCTTTCTTGAAATTTTACTCTACCAGAAAGGCATTTAGGAGTCGCTCTCTAATTGTAAAGATTTAAAAAATCTTTACATATATTTACATAAATAAAATCTTAACATGTATTACGTTATTTTTATGTGTAGGTGCTGAGTTCGCATAAGCAATATATTTTGCGGTATTTTCAAAAACTGATTACTGAAAGCTTTCTTCTTTCGTGTTGATTTGTAGGTATATGAAGTCGAATGCTGGACACACAAAAAAACAGGAAAATGTCACCCGCTTAGACAAACTGTTTTATTGCTTACTTAGTTTTGTGGTTGTCTCCATTCAATCCTGCTTAAAATTCGTTGCTGATTCCCAACAGAAAAGAAAGTCGAGGGTGCAACTTTGACGATCTACATTTACGGACTTATATATAAGTTTTTATCAAGTTTCTAAGCCAGCATTTTGGTGCAAACTATCGATGGAAATGACTTTTGGATAGATTTACACCACGCACTGCTTCATATTGAGGGGGTTGATAAAGTCAATGCATAAAAATTGTGCTGAGAAGATTGTCGGAGAGTGCTAATTATCTCTTTTTCCGATATCCCAAGAATAGTGTCAGGCATTTAAACCATTTCCAAAGCTTGATATGACCGTCAGTGCTTAGTTGTCTTTTGTTCCCTTTCTCGGCTTATATGTATTTTGGAGCATAACGCCCAAAAGTCGTTAATTTTCCTCGCCTTATTTTAAGATTTGAGTCTATTATTAGTCTAACGGTTGGGTCAACCTTGGTTTCTTCAGCTGGAGGAGTTTGGGGTTTCGAGCATCTTTGACTCCTGGGTCGAGGAGAGTCTTCACGTGCCAGAATTTTACCGTCCTTCTTAATTGGTAGCTAGGAGTAGTCTACATATTATCAGTATCCCAATCCTTATTCCGAATTCAGAATCAACGATATTTTATCGCATTTTCAAGCATATTTTCTATATTTTTTTGTGCATACCCTGGCTATTAAATCGTATCTACTTTTGGAAGTACTGGATTATCTGAAAAAGACTCTTCCTTTTGTCATGGATTTTGGTTTTCTAAAACCATATTAAAATAAGTTGGTTGTTTTCCGTACAATGCATTAAAATTTAGCCATCAATATTTGAATGGTAAAAGCCTCCGATGATGTGATGCTTTAAACCATTTTGTTTACTTATCCCGATCGTTCATTGTGTATGGAATAGTAATTATTATATATGTTATTATTAAGCGAATATATATGTGTGATCCTTTTACCGGACTGTAAAAAGTGAACTACATTTAAAATATTTCATTTGTGCGGCATTAGCATCACATGTATAATGTATATTAACAGGCTGGTCGGTTGTTCGACGCTTAATTCCGTGCGAAATACAATTTTTCGATCTTTATTAAATAGTCATCTTCCTTTTGCAGCGATAACTATTCGTTTGATGCAAATCTCGCTCCTCCAATCCAAGTCTTCATGGTTGGGAAGTTATCGCAAGGAGTTAAACCTGATAATTTGCAGCGCAATTCATTCAGCTCCACTGTTGCGATGGCGGTGGTGCTGAAAAAGTGCGTTTATCTTTTCCAAACAAGGACATTTTTTGTAACAACTCAGTTCAATCTGTCCAATAAATACGAGCAAGTAATTGCTTTTCCATTTTCCAAATAGTCGAAGTCAATTATTCTCTGCGATTTCTAAAAAGCGGCAGACATAATCTTTCCGGCCGCGTGAACTGGGTGCGGTGATGGGTGTATGTTCCAACAACAGTTAAGAAACGACGAAAAAGTGTGTTCGGATTGAGCTGAAACATATCTAGTTTGTTTTTTTTTTTTTTGGTTCAGAATGAGCAAAAATCGCAATAGTCATGAAGCCGACCGCCTTCTTAATGTAAGTAATGTTCGGAACTTTTCATTTCATTTGATATTCCTAAAATCTCAGCAATCTTACTTACTTGAATTTTCCGATCGTCCTTCGCTGTATGGTGAATTTTATCGACCACTTCTTTAGTTTCAGTTTTAAAGCATTTTATTTTCTTAATCATTAACTCTTACATACTAACAAAAAATGCTTAAATGCTAGCTTAAAATTACTTAACAATCTTATACTAACTTACTGGCCCCACACAGGCACTCTAAGCTACTCTAAATTCTTATAACTATGTCTTTCGACTTTATTTACATCTGCTTTACTAATATTTATTTTCTATACTTAAGGCTAAGAAAAAAATTTGTTTACAAAAAACTTAGCATATGGACTTTTTTTTTATTTTTTTATAAAAACTTAATATCTATCATAAAATAAACCTTAGCCTACTTAACCTACCTACACAATACGCACATACACACACATAGACATTATACACAATTATATACATATATTAGTATATACCTTTATATATACTAATATATGTATATATTTCTTAAATGCTGGCCATCGCTATCCGCGGAGAAATCAGATTGGTCAGCTCTGCCTCATTAATGTGGCTGGTCCGTAATTGACGGAAATGACGACGGAACATCTTCTCCATCATTCAACCACCAGAAATGCTGGTGCTGCCGAACGACATCCCTCTTATCGCGATTCCCCACCGCCCTACTGAACCTGAGACGATCCACACTGCCGTGTGCGGCGTCTCTGTTGTAGTTGAGTCGCCTGTCCCCAGCTGTCCGAGCGACATGGAAGATTAACGGGACCGCTGATCTATCCTGGATCAACCCTATCTGATCAAGGTAGAGGAATGCTTCCGGTGGAACGAAGCCGCCAGAGCGCACATTCTCGTGGTAAAGGTAATTGGGGTAGTAAGCCCCAGATATCAGGTTATTCGTCGAGGTCATTGCTCTTGCAATGTGCCTTCGCGTCAGCTTAATTACGAAGTTGTCCACTCTTATTAGGTTCGCCCTGTTGTAAAGGACCTCATTAGGATATATCGACCATTTCTGATGTAGTGACCGTGATTCTTATTCTCGCCGTTCTTTGTGTCATATCTATACATTGTTCATGCCGGAATTATTTGAAAATCATTTCAAGCGACGATACAATATTGACCCTATTTTTTGGTTGAATTAATAATTGATAATTGTCATGTCACTACACATACGAATAGTTCACTTTTCTCCATGTTTATGAGAATACGGCCCGCAAACACAAATTAAGTGACATATCTGTGTTATATTTCGTTTGACGTAGTTTGAAGAATGTTAGCATATGAAACAAACGCCAATTTGGGGCTCACACCGCCACCTGTCCATATACGGAGAATATTGTAAGCATTTGCAGTTTTGCAACTCTTGTTAATTTTTTTTTTGTTTTTTTTATTTTTTTTTTATATTATTGCATACAGCTTTAAATCAATTGTCTAATCTGTGTTTTTTTTTTGTTTCTTTTTTTCCAGTTAACTTCGGCGGACCAATTTTTCGAACTTTACATATGAAAATGGCTTTTTGAAACTACTATACACATCAGCTTAGCATTTTTTTGTATGACTATAATCTATTTAATATTAGTGAAACATTTCGACATATCTTAAGTAGTGACGACAATAGCTATAGAATTTTTTTTAATACCAAGGAATGCAGCGGTGTCCTTACATACATGAAATGCGTGAACGTCTTCTTTGCGAACAACGTGAATCAGTAGCTCTAGAATCAATGGAACGTGCAAATTTACTTGACAATCGACAATCGGCAGAATCAAATCAGGTCGGGACAGTGGTCAAGGTATGGGCGCAAGAAAACTCGTACAAGGGATAATCACTTTAATCTTTCTTTCTTTCATCTTGTTACTTGTAGTTTGTGTTTAATTTTCTTTCTCTTCTTTATATATTATATGACATTTGTTTTTATTATTATTTTCTTTAATATACAATCTATCCTCAAGCTAAATAATCGGATGTCCTCGTTATCCAGATGTGGTCCTTGCACGAGTATAGTTGCCCCTAATACTATATTACAAAAAAAAAAAAAAAAAAAAAACAAATAGAACAATACTTAACCACGATACACTAAGTACAATTTACTTTTAATTTTGACACAATTTTCATAAGAAATCAAATCACAAAAAATGTGAAAAAATGTTTTCAATGAATTGGAATTGAGTTCGGTAATTTTAACAATTTTATTTTCTTTTCCACTTTTTCTACAACACTAACAACAAACAATTTTTTTTTAAAAAATCACTATTTGTCTATGTATATATGTATGTATGTATATTTTAATTATGATCACTTACTAAGGTAGCATGTCAATGTATGTGTGAAAGTCAATTGCAATTTTGTATTGTAAATTGTCTGTTTTGTCCAACTCATTTATAGTTTTGTATTGTCAAAAATAAAGTGTATCCAGTGGGAAATTTTCAAGTTAAAACGGTAACTGTTCAAAAACTATCGAATTGAAGTTGACGCGGGCAATTTTGTACAACCCGCAGATTTTCCGGATCGGGAAACATCTGGCTGACAATAACTGGTTCGTGCAATTAACATTTTTTGAACTCACATCAATATTCGAGTACGGAACTAATCTGGTTCTGAAAGAAGATTCAAATCCATCACAATCGTCCGCAGCAGACGCCGAAAAAAAATGGTCTCAGTTCAAGACGAAATTTATAAGTCGATAAGGAAGATTGTCTCTACTGGAATCAAAGAATCAATAATGCACATTATTTTGAAAAAGAAATAAAAGTTCCACACACACAAGATGCACATTTTGTTCCAACTTTTTTGAACACAAAAAATTGATATTAACGAGTATAGAGAACCCATTGTATCGACGATAGCTGTAGAACATGCAATACCGGTGTCTCAACAACCTTAGAAAATTCCATCAAAAACGTTAAGATTGCCCAAAAATCATGGTCTATGGTATATATTATACCCGAACAATAATTGGCCTTTATTTTTTTAATCTGGGAGAAACAGTAATTGCTGAAGTGTATTGCAGATTCATAATTAAGTTTATAATATCGTAACTGCAGGTGTTTTAAAGGTACAATAACATAATACTATTTCAGGGAAACGGCCACACTAAACAGACCACTAGACTCCTGATGGAGAAGTTAAAAGAAATTAATTAACAAATCATGCCCTTCTTACTTATCAAATCTCAAATTATGCATCTTTTATTTGTGGGAGTATCTTAAGTGGAAGATCTACAATAACTCGAACCTTTCCTCTGGTTCTGTTGTGAAGTCATACCTACGCTTAGCTTTCGCATTTTTACTAATGTAAGAGTCGGGCAAGAAGATTTTGGCATTGATTTTTTGTTTATTTTTGGTATATTATCCGGCAACGAACCTAGGGCTTAAGTTTCAGTAGTTCAAGGACTTAACAACAGAGTTCTTTTTGAATTCATGGCAATCACAATAATTCATAAACGAAGCGAAGCACTCTTGCTACGTCGACCATTACCAGAAGTCTTAATTAAACCGCCATTTTCCACCTTTGCGATAAATCTTCGACTTACTTATATAATACTTATTACAATGCACCCTATGTAGGATTTATCTTATAAATGATTTGTAATATACAATGGTAATACCAGCATGTTTCTCCTTTTATTAACGCTTACACAATTTGGACTATTAGAACTTTTCGCTTCAAGACAAGGTTCGAAGAGCTTTGTTGCCTGACTTCCGAAAATGTCTTTTCCTCCTGTGGTTTTGTGGTATTGAGTTTTTTCAAACGCAGTTCGGCTGTATCCGAAATTGCCACGATAGACATGCTCTCTGAGTCGAAAAGTGCGGTAATATTCCAGAAACCAATTTTGTTCGGGTGAAAAAGTTAGAATTCATCGTAAGCCTTGTTTTCACAGAATATTCCTCGAACTTACTATGTCAATTCAAATATCGCGACCCTTTCGTACGTACGAAGGTCAACAAAAATAATTGGCAAAGCCTAACATGGTTTGAAAAATGGCAGACATACTGAATTTTAAAAGGTAAGGTATGCCAGTAGGTGGCGACTGGACCAGTGGAAACCAAACCTAGAGAGATCAACATCTATGCTAGATTAATGCGAAATACTGAGGAAAAGATTCAGAAATTATTTTAGAAGAACACTAACAAATCGGAACCCATTTTAACAGTCCCAATAGAACCCAATAAGAAGCAAAAGGCAATAAAGTCAAGCACTGACTACGACAGCTTAAATAGCAAAACATTGTCTTGAGTTAGACAGAACGTGGAAAAAAAATAGTGCCTGTAACGATCAACCAAATATTAGCAGGCAACAAGCAATAGAAGAAATACAACGTCAATAGTGGGCGTATGAGCTACTTTTTTAAGTTTGCGTCAGAACAAAAAAAACTCGGAAGAAATTTAATCACTAAAATAAATTTAAAACGAATAAGGACACCTGTTGACGAAGAACAACGACATTTGCAGGTGTACTCGTATGTATGACGTAATTCGAAATTTACAGATGATGATGAAGAAACATTGTGACGCTTTATAAGATCTGTATACTCGTATCTGCATATCGTCATGTGTATGAATGATACGACATATATAGAATTACATTAAAACAAAAGTTTTAATGTAAATTATATAATAATAACTCAAAGTTAAAGTGTGGGCATAAACTCTGTTGCTTTCAAATCCAGTGCCAGCTTTGTTCTATTAAATCAATACATTATCGAGTCCGGAACGACCTCTCTGCTCTTCGCTGAGGATAGCGAAACCATAAGCAAAAATGTGACAGCCGGTTCAGACAGCTCTTAATAAGTCAGTCGTACTAAGACGGAGTATATGTATATACGCATTAGCGTTTTTCCGAAACCGCCAACTCAAGTCCTCACATCTATTTAGAAGGAATTATCGTACCGAATTAAGGAACTGTGTAAAGAAATTTGGAGAACGATGTCGAGACGTGAAAGGTCCGGAGTATTTTGCTACAGAAAATTGCTTGATGCATGAACTTAATGGTTTATTAAACTTGGCAGTCGTTTGTCCACCTTTAACATTTAAAATTATATGTAAGCAATGGTTTAAGATCAAGTTAAATTCATATTGTACATATCATTCACTGTCAATAGCCCTGTCTTTTTTTGGGTTAAGTAGACTGGTGTTGCAAAAAAACCATAATTTTTATAATATTGGTTTAATTTTTTTCGATAATTTTTTTTAACTTCAGCAATACTATATGCATGTTTTTTTTAATAAATACGAGTGTACTAAAATACTCTAAAGAATTCTAACGTGACTAAGAAATAAATAAATTCAAAATTTGATATTTCCCAAAGCATGAAGACTTATTTGTAAACTTTTAATCTGCTTAAGATATCAACCTATGAAAATTTCATACTATCATTATATATCTATCTTCAATTCCAATTTATTGAAAGCACTTATAAATAATAAAAAAAAACCTAAGCATTAGAAAATGAACTAATCATAAATATAATACTATTTTAAATAGCTCCATGCCGATGGATACCATACAAGTCCAGCACATCAGAGAACTCCTCTAGTGCCGCGCGACCTTGGCGAGGATTTCAACTTGGATTTCGATGATGATTTTCCAATTGATGCCAGACGACCTAAAAACGCAAAGTAAGTAAAAAATATTTAGTTTACACAATTTAGCATGTATCCGTATCCAAGTTTTATTCAGACATTATTGCGAACTGTTATAGCTAAATCCCATAAAATCCATTTCTCATTTTTACATCGCGTACATGTTTTCTGTATGTTTAGCTTTAGTTCGCATTTTCACATTTCCAGTCTTCAGATACTTAATAAAAAAAAATACGCTTTTCGAATTTTTTGTTTAATTCAGTTGTGAATTCATCGCTTCTGGTTTTATTGTGTCTTGTGATGGCACAGTTTTGAAGAAAACAAACACGCTTTTAACTTTTTTTTATTTTTAATATTGAGTACTTGTTTTTATATATTTTCACCCCTTTTATAATTTTTTTGATTTGTAAGAATCCCTAAAATTAAATCTTAAACTTTTTTTTTTAAATAAATAAAATCACTAATAGAATATTTCGACAATCCATTCCAGCAGTGAACTGGAGACAGTAATTGTATCACCACCACCAAAAAGGTTGGATACGTAAACAATTTTTTTTAAAACAATGTTTTTCTATTTTGGTTATTTTTATTATTATTTTTTTTTTTTGTTATTCTGCATTATCCTGTTTAGTTAGAAAAGTTGAAAAGTACGAACAAAAAAAAAATTCAATTCTAAAAAATATATAAAATTTATGTGAACTAATTATTTGATTTGTGTTTACTTAAAGTTTTGGCTTAGCAACCCTTCTTGCTTCTACTACTTTAAGTGTTTATGCTTTGATTTTATTTTCAATTAGGCTCTCTAGAGGTTTAATTATTGTACTTTGGTTGCCAATGCACACTTTTTAGTAAAAAAGAAAAACAATTTAAAAAAAGCAAGCAAAACAATGATGTTAAGGTGAAAAAATATCCTCCACTGTATTAGATATAGAATTGCACTGCATTTGATCTTTTATTTTTTTTATTGAAATAGAATTAAATTAATAACAGTATTTTTTCTGTTTTAAATTCAAAATAAAATTTTTTTTTTAAACTTACACATTTGGCTGTTGACTTTTATTTTATGTCATACGAGTATATGGTACTTACTTGACACCTTTTAGGCATGGTTCTGTAATCTTCTAATCTTTCGATACACTTTTAATTCTTGAATCTTTTCTGAAAGCTGTTAGTCTTCTCTTAAGTTGTTCTACTTCTTGGACTTAGATAAGTACCTAACCTATACACTAAACAGGTTTTAGGGTAAAAATTCGAGCTTCTAGTATACGAGTATATGGCTCTTGCTGAGAGAAGAGATTGCTTCGACAGAACGTAGGTGTTCGTTTTGCCCTATCAATCTCTATCTTAGTTTGATGCCAATTGTTTGGCTTTGTATAGAATATCCGGAAATTTTTTCAGACTCGAATCTCTCTGGTTTCCATGAGTGTAAAGACTGGATTGGTCTTTTTCTCATTACGCAGGATCTTCAAATGCAATCAGAATACATTCAATTGAAGAACTCAAACGTTTTATGAATAGATTTGTCATACGAGTAGGTTGTAAAAATTAAATAAAAAGATTGGAAAGTTTTTGAAAGTTTTGAAAGTTTTGAAGCATTGAACATTAAGTAAAGTGCGGGTTCGAAATTCAATAGTATTTTCATGACAGTGCTTTCAGTGCACATGACACATCCCAACTACAATACGAGAATAGTGTCTTTATCACAACAAGTATTACTTTCAGAATCCATGCCATAATGCGTACTGTGCAATCTCAAAACTTAAGAACTAGTTCGATATGTTACGTTTGTAATTCATTTCGGTAATTTGTGAGCTGGCTTTGGATCATACAGGTCATATCCACCAACTAAGTAATAGTTTGACTCTGGAAATAATTCCATTAATGAATATTTCGAAATAGCTCATTTAATATTTCTCACCTTGTCTTGACTAAAGGGATTGTGTCTTTGAACCTTCCACTTCCGATAGACATCTCTCAGTCAATCAGGCGATCAAAAAATGTGTTAACTGTTTTGGTTAAGTAGCCTAAAGTGCACTGCATAATATTGCCTTACAGAGTTAGGGTTTACATAAAGCATGATCATTGGTGATTTACTCACATTTAACTAAATATTTAAATAAATGTAAAGATAAGTTGAATTATGTTAGTTTCAATATACATATGTTGTAGCTTGGCAACGGTTTTATCATCAGCAAATTGGAACTTTCGTATTTGTATATTTTGTAATATTGACTGTAAGACAGCTGCAAGACGATTAATACATAGTTCCAAATCACTTTGGACTCAATGTTGAAAGACTTAATAGCTAGAATGTTTACTTTGCTACCAAACAATATAATGAAGTGCGATCTTTAAAAGTTACCTCTGATATACAGAGTTCGATAGCGCAAATCTCTACTTTGAAGATAGAAGCTGAGTGTCCTCTACCTCTACTTCCAGTGTACCAAGTGGATTCTGAGATGTACCTATACTGCTGGTGAACGTAACAGTGGGATTATTCAACTAATTTGATATTTTTGTTATTGCAAAGTAGGTGAAGTCTGCTTGCAGCCTCAGTCTTCATAATATTTATATGCAAGGGTGGAAGGTAAAGAAGTATCAATGGCGTGTCGTAATTGCATATTTCAATGCTAGTTTTTTGAGGGGCTGTAAACTTGATAAGCTTTTTACCATCATACAAGCGATACCTAGGTAACAATTCGGGTGTCGATAGTGAGATAAGTTCAATATATTATTTTTGAGTTATATTATTTTAAACCGAAAACGATCACAAAATACGTTTGTCGTGATTTCAGTGGTTCTGTCTAAATGAGATTCTCCAAGATATTTTATACATAAATCTATATCTACTCCATTTAGAGAAAGTGATTAGGGGTTAAATTTGTTTTTTTGTGAAGAAGGGATGATCACAGATTTTACCCATTCAGTATTCTGTTTTGCACCAATCCACTATTTTGTGTATGTACAATAATGTAGGATTCTTTTTATCCCCTAGCTATTATGACCACGTCATCTGTATAGTATTGAGTTGAAAATTTGGAATTATTTCGATCGATCAGAATTCTGTCTTCTTCAATGGATCAAAGTGGTTATTCAGAAAGATATTTCAGAGCGCCGTTAATTAGCGACTATAGATCACCAGATCGCTAGCAGGGATACATTTTTGTATCTCTAATTTGTTCGTAGTTCGTGGTCGTTGTTTAGTCGGCTAGTTTGTATGTTTTTGTTGTTGACTGCTGCTCTACCAATATGGATAACTTCCAAACCATGCTGTTATTTTTGACAGTTTTTCTACATTCATTATTTAATACATCATTATTCTGCCATTGATATATTAAACAATGACATATTAAACGCCTCCTTATCTTGTTTTGAATGTTGGTCTTCAACGTATAGAAGATTGTGTAATATTGTTTCATTTCATAATCGATCAACTGACCTCGCTATATAGGAAATAGTACATGTACATGACTCAAACCAATAAAAATCAGAAAAATCTGAACCCGCTGTGAGCAAAGGTGTAGTGCGAGATCCAGAACAGTTTGGTCTTTGTCAGCCTATTATGTGAAAAATGTAGCGAAAAGATCTCAGCCTACACACGTTAAAGATTTATTTGGTATGGATATTAAATAACCGAGGCCGTGGTTTGCGACGGGAGCTCACGGATTGGGCTCTTGAAATCTAGCTTTATTTTTATCGAAAAGTCTTTTTCAATGACTAGGCTCACTTTTTGCTCAATGGGTTTTTAAACAAGCAAAATTGCCGTTCCTATAGTAAGACAAGCCCAGAAGAGCCTCTGTTTGGTGAGTTCTTCATGTTGACGATATCATCGCTCCTTGTTTTTTCCAAAAGAATGGAGGTCACATAAGAGCGAATCCTTGATTATTTTTATTTTGCAAAATATGGACGATATGCAAATGAATGTCGATATATTCCGTACTTGCCATGAAACCTTTGATTTTCTGGGACCACGACTCGATTCGAAGACTGTATTATATCCTGAAATGAACCAACAATTTTGCCACCGAGATCGTGCGATATGTCGCCACCCGATTTTCGACTTATGGAGTTATGTAAAGCCTTTGGTGTATGCTGATAAACTGCAATTTATTCAGGAGTTTAAAGTCAATATTCAGCGTGTTATTGATGAGACAGAACTCTACATTCTACAAAGAGCGTCGCAAAATAAGGCAGAATCTGCTTCAACCAGAGAAAACTAAACACGTGAAGTATTCAAAACGTAATGTAAAATTTTTTAACAAAAATAGTTATATTGCTCTTAAACGAAACACCCTTTTAATATGTTTTATAAGAGAGCAGTAGATATATGTATTAAGGCCGGCTCTCCCTGAATAGAAAAAGACCTATCTTGACAATGTTACTGTCGTCGGTTTTATTCAACCACGTCAGATTTTTTTTTCTTTGTCTTAATTAAATTTATTCGTAAGCTAATGAATAGAAGGTACAGTAAATCTTAGTCTTTGATAGTACAGATACAATTACGAGTAATATTATAGCGATATTTTGAATTTAACAAATCGAAAGTCCTCTCTCGATTAAGAGACCGCAGATTATATTATAATATTTCTTTGTATCTCGCTTATCTGCATGATAAGCCGGACTCTGTCTGTATCGACGGTATAACGAAAACCAATGTAATGGTTTCCATTCTGCAAGATGGACTTCCGACTAATCGTAACGATCTGCGGCAACTTCTTATACGTTTTCCAAGTTCCAAACGTAATTTTAATCTACCTACGTTTCTATGTTCCCAGACTAACCAGTTCTTCTTTACTGTAACAAATCCTACCTCTGATTTAGAAAATCTTTTCATCGACTGCCTTACTGACTCTGGTCTGTATTAATTAAGTGGTGCCACCAATAACATTGGCGGACAACTCGAACTAGTATTCGAACTGAAAAACTTCCTCAGTATGGCCAATTTTAAATTTCTCTACAATAATCCTAACCTTACGATTAACAATGATCTCACATCCTTTTATACCGACATTTTTAAATGTCCCTGCCAATCTGTACCGTTTTTACCCAAAAAGAATTCCTCATCTTCACCACCCTGGTATAATAAAGAGATGCGATCTCTTCCTAACAAGAGAAATAAGTTCTGGTATTCTTACTAAAAATCGCGTTCCGACGCCGACTTCTTCTACTACCAGTCTGCTCAAATAAATTTCTCTGTGCTTTGTCACATTCATTTCCGACCCCAAAAGGTTGTTTCAGTTAATCGAAATTAAAAGTAAATCGGGTAACTATCCATCATCTATCTCTAAATTTTCTTGATAAGTCCTAGGGCGATCCCCAAATTATTGCAAATCTCTTCGCAATTTTGTTTAGCCAAGCGTTCGCCAACCATATCCAAGAGCCAGACCACTCTTACTTTTCCATTGTAAGTCTATTGTTACCCAAACCCGGCACGGATTTCTCAAAGGTAGATCTACAACCACCAACCTAGCGGAATTCGTATCAGGTACTTTATATTGCACTAGAATCTGGAAATGAAGTTGACATGATTGGCACCGACTTCAGCAAAGCCTTTCATAGAATTTCTCATGACATACTACATTCTGTTTAGATCCATGGTTTCTGACCCAATTAAGAGCTTCCCCTGGTTCTCCTCAAGGCAGCCACCTTGGTCACTGATTATTTATTCTGACTATTAATGATATCTGTTTACGCAGATAATATGCAAATCTTTAGATATACGAGTATATAACCTTCCTCAAATAGCCTACCACTGCAGGAAGATCTAGACAGATTTTGTACTTGGTGTCAGAAGAATTTCCTTGAGCCTAACGTCAATAAGTGTCAGGCTATAACTTATACCCCTAAGCGCCCTCCTATTTCACCTCGCTGCTATCTGATCTTTAATCTGCCCGTTTCCTTAGTGAATGAGTTGCGTGATTTAGGTGTTATCTGTGATATGGAACTCAATTTCCGTTCTCACATTGATAATATGATAAAAAAGCCAACGCTGCCCTTGGCTTCCTTAACCTTAGTTAAGCCTCTTCTTCAATATGCAAGCCAAGTTTAGCCTCCTTACTACAGAACTCACAACCTCCGGATAGAAGCTATTGAACGCAGGTTTTTACGAATTGCTTTACGTATTGTTCACTGGAATCATAGCCAAAACTTACCACCATATACTGACCGGCTGAAACTAATAAATTTACAAACCCTTTCTATACGCCGAATAGTTGCCGATATTCTCTTTATTCATCAGATATGAGTTAGTAATATCGATGGTCCTTTATTACTTCAACTTATTTCTTTTAACACCAACCCACGCAATCTTAGGTGTGTGCCACTTTTCTGACTCAATCTTCACATAACGAATTACAGACACTTGGAGCTAATGTCTTCGTGCAGTTAACAATATTTTGCCTCTCTTCGACTACCACCTCAACAAACTGTCCATCAAGAACATTCTTATTTCCACCTATGCCTCACGTCCTAACTTTCAATAGCCGCACCCACCTTTTAGTTTTTATTTAATTTTAACTAAAATTGGTAGTTTTAAGAATATGTTTGCAATAAGCTTTAATAAATCTATCCGGGGTTTACCCGGGCCGCAAATCAAATCAAATAACAATAAAAAAATAAAAACAATTCAATTAAATTCAAGTTTTTTTCAACGGTTCTTAGAACTAGATTCAAGAAGAATAAGATTGAGGGAGAGTATGATAGAAAAAGAGGGAACGTAGTTGAACAACTGTGATATTACTGTTCAGAGAAACATTTGAGAATTGCAGGTTTGAAGATAGCGGTTTTGTTTAAGTCCTTGATATTCATAGGAAAAGAGTTCCATAGTCTTATTGTGTGAACGAAAGACAATCGGGATGAATTAAGGAATTAAGTATGGCGAGAGCAGGAGACCTATAATTTTTCATATAAAAACGGAGGAGATTTATTCATAATTATCTTGTGTAAAAAAATACATTTTCTGGAATTCAAAGTACATATATCCAAGAAATGCTTTACAACGTTCTGAAATTCTGTCGTACCTTCGCACGCCATACATATAATGAACTGCATCATTGGAAGCCACCTCGAGCTTATTTTGAGAAGGTATGCCATGGTTGGGGTAGACAACTTCATCGTACCCATGTTACTATGGGCATGATAAGGGTTTGAACGAGCTTTTGTCGAGTATCAAAAAGGTGTGAAATCAGATCCATCATGAAGTTGATATGGTTATAACACAAAAGGTTCCGGTTTAATAAAGCCAATAATTCCACAACTCGATAGGGAAATAAGTATCTGGCACCAGACTAAGATGAAAAGATTTGTGATAAATCGGTATAACCTGACACTTGATGGGATCTAGTTGTAAACAATAAAGGCTTTTTGGTTTTATTTTTCATACTTATATGTATAGTTTAAGAATTCCTTTTAGCATTACAGTTCCAAATATATCCGGAACATTTTGATCTTTTTGATAAAGTAAAACCACTACTTATTCATTGTGTCCTGTTAAATTTAAAAATTCATTGGCCCATTATAATACACTCGCTATTTATTCGTAGGCACATGCATATATATGCGTCATTTGACAAAATGTCTTAAGTAAAAAATTATAACCATACAGGTACTACAACATCTCTTAATGTTGGCCTAATTCGAGGTTAAAATGGCATTGCTGCCATTTTATCTTATATGCAAACATAATAACATACAGAATACACACTCACATTACTAAACAACTATTGAGGATACATTCATAAAGGCGAGGTGAATGCATCCAGTGCAGCAATCCAGGTATTTGCCACGGTTTGTAGTGAATATCAAATGTCATTGCATGTCATTGCGATATTGCAAAGGTGGGTAGCGGAATTCTATGTCTAAGACACTACTGGGTTAATAATTCTATAGACTCTATGTACGCCTATGTAGGTACGCCCAGTTTTGTTTGTGTATCCTTTTGGCAGCAAATCTCTTTCGCTAATAGATACACAGCACCATAAATGTGAGTGCTTAAACTTCAGCATTAAAAGTAAGAGATTAATATGTCAATGACCGACCGAGTTTGAACTACTCGTATGTAGTGTGCTTTGCTCAGGAATCTGATAAAGTTTTTTTTTCTTTTTTTTGTTTTTTGTTCAAAGAGTGATATATTTTGTAAGTGCACACATCCTTTTTAAACAAATAAAAAAAGGAGCAACATTGCTTGTGGACCTTAAAGTACCAAAGCCATTGCATAACCTTCGTTGCAACCGTGTTTGTACGTACTTAACGGCAAGGCACAAGCCATTTTCGCATACCACCCACAATAAGTAGCTGTAGACTTGGTTCTAAATTTATGTGTTCACCCTTAAGTGCATTATTTTATCGATTTCACAAAGGGTGTACATAGACTAAGAAGATTCAGTGAAACGAGGGGAAAATTGCGTTGTGCATAAATTCAATAGAGTAGACGTAGCTCAATTATTTGTATTCTACTGCTTTTGATGACGGTGCTGCTGATGGTGCTGTGATGGCCACAAGGGATGAAAAGGTAATGCGTGACAAAATTATCACAAAGTACAAAAAAAAGTGCACCATACGCGTCTATAAAAGGACAATGAATCTAAAACTACGTTGTACGGGTTGGATTTATTGCGTACATTGTTGATTCAGAATTTTAGCAACACAAAAACGTACGTTGTTGGGCTGAGTTGTTTTCATTTTGTGTTCACTTGATTTCGATACGAGGGTCGTTTTGTTTTCGGTTTGAAGTAACCTAACAACAACTTGAAGCAGGGCTAATTCCCTTTAAGGCAAAACGGTCTCTATTCCACAATTGCAGACAAGGGATATGTATGTACATATGAGTATATCAGCATCGTACTCTTCTTGAACTGATAGCCACCTACAGCGAGACTAAAGAGTTGAATGGCGAAGATGGATTTTTTGTTTTTATATCGTCTGGATGCATTTGGCCATTTATAATAGAAAATCTGAATGAAGTGAGAAACAGCCATTGCATGATAAATAAACTTACCCGCTCGATGGCTAGGTCGGAATATGAATATGACAGTGATTGTTGTATTTGCGCATGCATATTTTTAAGCAACATCATCGTGGTGTGAATACTCACCACTGCGAAATCTGCGGTAAAAAAGAGATAAAAAACGAAAGTGGAATTCGCCGTCAAGGAATGTTGCAGGAACTATCCTTTATTTAAGGGATTTAAAAAAAGAAACAAATAAAAACAATTCGATATATTTTATTATTTTTAAAATGGCAGTCACTTCAAAGGATTTAAATTTTATGCGATTTAAAATTTGTTTCATTTAAAATACGAATTGCTTATCCAATAGTCTTAAGGTATAATCAGCAAGTTTATCACTTCAGTTCTTAAATCAATTGAATTTTCTTTAGATGTGAAGCAAAGTGATTGGGAAAAATTATTCAAGGCTAATTGCGAATGTCTAATTACCTTCTTACTGGGCATTTTCAAGCTGTACAGCCACTGAACCGATTAATTATTTTTTCTAAATGATTTCCCTCTCGCGTTATACTTTTAAAAATTAGACAAAAAATTGTAAGATTGCATTCGCCGAGCATAGGTAGTGTTAGGTGGATGAAGCTGAATCATAATTAATTAACGAGTACTTCCACTTAGACCTCATGCTAATTGGTTTAAATGAATCTCTGCAACCAATTTAATTTTCTCAGAGATCTAGGGATACTCGTAAGGTCCTTGTCCTAGTGTTGTATTAGTTTAGCGACAGACTCTTGGTCTGTCCTCGCAAAAACTCTTCCTCATACCAAAGTCGTCATAATTGAGATTAAGTTTAGTTGTGTGGTGTCTAGAAGAGTATGACAAGTGAATGCACTTACCAATATTGGTAGTGAGTTCCTGCCTTTTCATTAAAGTATTTTGATTTGACATAATGTGGTAAAATTTTCTATGATTTATCTACAGTGTACACGAATTGCAAAGTGTTGTTTTTTTCAACCACATAAAATCGCAGACTATTCTCTTTCCAACCTGGTTACAGAACCTCAACTAATTTACCAACTTCAATTCTTGAATACTTCTTTGAGCCATCGGCATATATAAATATAATTTTATATTGGAGCCTACACATTTTTTCTCTAATTAATTAAAATCATCCCGCATGCATTCATCTGATCATATTTCTCAAATTGGTTGTGGAACACACCTTGTTAAGCTTAACAGGGACCCTTATTTTACTACTTATACACAGTAACCTTTGTTCGCCATTTAGCTAAAGGTATATTTGTGAGCATCAGAAGTAGTTTTGAGGATAGCATGATTGGGTTAGGATTTCTTAGGTTTTTGAAGTCGTCAATTTAATTTTCTATATTTTCAATAATTGTGTATAGAATTGCATTGCTTTTGGGGTATCCTCATTCGTACGTTACCCCTCACAGATAGCCATCCAAATATATTTGGGCTCTTAGATGGATGTGTTGTATCAAATGATTGACGTTTAATTGACCGTAAGCCATTGAATTCTCTTCTGAGCATTATTATCCATTCGAAAGCCTTGTCAGACAGTTTGCTTTTGCTGTCTGTACTATCAAAGATGTCCTGTTCTTTAAAACTGCTTATAAGTATGCATCTCTATGCAGTGCCTTTTCTTGAAAGATTAGGTAATCCAAGGAGTGATATTTTGTATAAATAGATAAACATGATGGACATCAAGTGAAAAGCTTTGGCAGCGTTATACATCTAGTATTACAAGTGCAGGCAGGTAGAAAAAACTGAAACGAATCTTCTAAGTGATGGATAAATTTAAGTGCATTGCAATGAATTAACGAAGACCATGCCCCTTAGTCCACTGAAAATATAGCATGCAAGATATAATGCGCAATGCGTCAATGCGTTAGCCACAGAAAAAGTCAAAAAGGGACAATAAGAGATACTTTGCTCCCTTCGGAGGAGGACCAACTCTGGAACTCATAATAAGTGACAGGGTTTGAGTTAATAATGAGGAGCCCGGTGCCAAATAAGCAAACTCATGCCAAAGAATCCTTTGTGCAGATCACACAATCACGCTACCTGCTCTTTAAATATTTCAAACAGGCATTATTTTGTAGAATGGAAGTTATATTGTAACTTGAAGTTTTCCTGGGTGGCTTATACACGTGATGTATTGACGTATAATGTACTCGTATTAACTGCATATATATTTGTAACATCTACAAGTCAATGGATAAATGGTTGCTCAAATTGTAATGTGGAGTCAAAACGTGACTTTGATGGTGCAAAATTTTTGACAAAAAGAAATGTTCTTCGTAGTGCTTTGTCAATTGTAAGCTTTGAATTCGATGTAGTCTGACTGCACAATCAATGTATTGTATCGTAACTACGGTTCTTACTCTCTCAAAAAAATAATGGATCTCAATCACAAGAACTCGTTGAACGGTGATCGTTGGTGAAATACCATAATTGTTGGTTTATTTATCAGACCAAGAGAGCAATATTGGATAATTAATTGGAGTTCTTGTATAAACTGAAACAAAAGCAATATTATAATGTGAATATGCCATAATTTTTGCAAATGGAGTAAAGTGTCATTGTGCTTTGACATTTATGTTGTAGATAGAAAATTAGTTGACAACAAGTAATGGAGAACGCGGAATTATTGTTATTGCTTATTTCGTCGTCGTCCTGCACTATGTGCGCGAACAATTAAGCGTTTTACTGAACATCTCATGCAAACTGGTAGAGATGTCGCAAGAAGTGGTCGGCCCCGTATTACTTGTTCGACCGAGAATATCACTGCTGTGCAAGAGGATGTTCAACGATTCAATGATGTACACAATTTGGCATCAGCAGCTATTCGTTGCGTTGAATTTTGGTGAGAGATGGTACCTTATAAAGTGCAAACCATTGGTGAACTGCCTGCTGACCGTCAAGTAAAGTAAACTTACTCCCATGCTCTGTTAAACCTGGTGCAAGAAGAGGATGATTCCGTATCCAAAATCATGATGAGCGACGAGGACCCATTTCCACTTAAGTGATTATATTATAGAAAGTTTGCGTTTCTGGGGTACGGAGAATCCAAATGAAATTCACGAAGAGCCATTGCATCTGCTCAAAGGGACTGTTTGGTACAGCATTTGCAGTGAAAAAGTGATTGACCCTTATTTTTTTGAGTACTCCGACCAAACCACGGTAACCGTAACTGGTGAGCTCTACAGACAGATGCTAAACAAGTTTTGTTTGCCGCAAGTTGCTGAATTGGGTCTCGTACATTGTTGGTTCCAGTTGAACGGAACAACGGCTCACAGAGCACCGGCAACGATGGAGATTTTGAATCACCTAATTCCAGGCTGTGTGATCTCCTGTTTTGGCGATTTGAACTGGCCGACCAGATTACCAGATTTGACGGCGCCAGACTTCTTCCTTTGGAGCTTATTGAAATCTTGCGTTTACCACAACAAGCCTCAAATCTTGCAAGTATTAAAAGCCAACAAGAAGAAATCACCAATTTGGAGACAGACGTGTTGAGAGAGCACAAATCTGTATCAACTGAGGAGGTGGTCATTTTGCCGATATCATTTTTTCAACTTAATGTCAACAATTTTACATATTCAAGTAAACTTTTCGTCAAAACAGAGTGCAATTTCAGATTTATCTTACAGTTTTATCTTAACCAAGTGTAGAATCAAGAAGGTTGTGCTTGGTGCTAATTTATTTCTGCGTTTGTAATATAATATCACAACTTAGTGAGCTTCTCCGTTCCATTTGCTGAAACTGTATTGAAAAGACTTTTATTTACAAACGGCAAGGTATTTGTGCTATGAAGATGTTTAGAGCTTTCACCCACAATTGTATTAGATGCCCAACTATTAGGTTGTACCACATGAAATGTCCGATTAAGGGAAAATCCTCAATTAGAAGCTGTCGAGGGAATATCTATACAACACAGTGATTTTTTTTTATAAAGTAAAGTGGTATGTGTGTTTGATGTGTGGTGCGACTTTTGGGATCCCTTGCAAGTACAGTTATTTTTTCTTAGGAATTTTTATATCATGCTGTCGACGGTTCAAATTCGTACTCGTCCTTTCAAACTGGAACATAATGCGTCTCTGGCAGCCAAAAACATAAGTGACGCATTTAAGAATATAGCGGTGAACGAACGCACCATTTGGCGTTGATTTGGTAATTTCCGTTCGGGAAATCTAAGCCTCGAAAACGAACCGCGTGGGAAACGGTAATTGACGACGCCATTTTAGAAGAAACGGTGGATGCAGACCCAACAAAAACCGTGCGGGGCATTTCACACAACATGGGAGTATCCCCCATGACAATAAGTCGATACCTATCTCAAATAGGAAAAGTGAAAAGACTCGACAAGTGGGTACCCAATGAATTGAACAAGGCCCGAAAACTACGCCGTTTAGAAACCTGTGCATCACTGAGTCTAAGACACCGAAATGCACCGTATAATCACATGTGATGAAAGTGTATTTTGTATGGCAACCGTAAAAGATCTGGGCAGTGATTGGATGCAGACGAAAACCCAAAACACACCTCCAAACTTGGTCTTCACCAAGAAAAGATTATGGTCACAATCTGGTGCACATCGAAAGGACCAATCACTACTTCATTCCTTCAACCAGGGTAAACTATAAATGCAGTCAAATATTGTGAGGAAATTGACATAATGCATACGAAATTGGCAAATAGGCATGGCCCGATCCTGTTGCATGACAATGCTAGACCCCATATCTCACGTAATGGACCTTGAATCACGGTGGAAGGTTATAGATATCAATGGTTCATATTTTGACTAAATAACATTCTATAAAAAACAAATACTGACTTTTGATTTTTTACAAAAAATTCGGACATTTAATGTGGTAGAACCTAATATGCTATCGAGTTTTTTTTGATGTAAATGCAACTGTATTGTGAAAAAGTGGTTACAATTGAATCATTCAAAGTATTGCCCATCGCTAGCTACAACTTTTCTTCATCTTCCTGGTACAGTTCGAATACCGTTACGATAAAAGTGTTTATCTTTTGAAGATATCCACGAATTAAAGCATTTTTTGATGTCTTCATATGAGCGGAACTGCTGATCAGACAGACCATGTGCCATCGAACGGAACAAGTAATAATCGGACGGCGCAATATCTGGGGAATATGGCGGGTGGGGTAGGACTTCCCATTTGAGTGTTTCCAGATAGGTTTTCACAGGTTTGGCAACGTGAGTCCAACCGTTATCATGCTGTAGAATCACTTTTTCGTGCCTCTGCTCATATTGTGGCCGTTTTCGCTCAGTGCTCTCCTGAATCGCATCAATTGAAGTTAATACCGTTCCCCAGTGATGGTTTTGTTGGGTTTCAACAGTTAATACTAGATAATTCCGACTTGGTCCCACCTTCTCAGCGTGAATATTCGGCCGAGCGGACGACGTAGAAGCATGACCAGGCAGTCCCCTTGATTTTCTTCGCTTTGAGTTGCTGTAATGAATCCAATTTTCATCACCCGTTATGATGCGATGAAGAAAACCCTTCCTTTTTTCCGCTGGAGCAGTTGTTCACAGGCGAAAAAACGACGCTCAACGTTCCTTGGCTTCAAACCATAAGAAACCCAAGTTCCTTGTTTTTGAATCATTCCCAACGCATGCAATCGCTTGGGAATGGCTTGGCGACTAGGAGTTCGCTAAAGAAATCTCTTCTTGCGTTTGGAACGGATCCTCATCCAGCAATGCCTGCTATTCAGCGTTTTTGTAGGATTTTGGCTTTCCTTCGCGCAGAAGGTCGTCAACACCGAAATCATCGTCTTTGAAGCGATAGAACCAATCACGGCACGTTGTTTTACTTAGAGCAGCATCTCCGTAAACTTTTTGGAGCTCTCGATGCGCTCAAGCCGCCGTTTTCTTCGATTGAAAGAAAGATGATTTCCTTTCCACTTCCCGCAAATGACGATTATTTGGCACAAAATCAGACATTTTCACACAACCAAAAGTACAATATAGGTATGACGCCAAAACAAAATCACTAATGTGTCAAAACAGTTTGTTTACCATATGTCTAGGCTTGGTTCATGACGTTTTGGATATGTCAAAATCAACCAGCACTTACTGCTGAAGCCATCTATTTACAAACAGAGAACTTAGCTGCACAGCTAATAAATGTAGACATATAACTGCATATATTTAAATAAGTTGTTTGTTTCGCATTAAAGTATACTTCAGTAAGTATGATAATGTCTCAGCTGAAAGAAATTTGATAATATTTGTTTTGTGGTTCCTCAGGAACTTATTTATGAATTATTTGTTTCTCATATCACCCGATCAGAGGAGTTAACAAATGGAATGCTAATTCTCACGAAAACATCTGCCTGACCTAGAAATTTGATGAATTAAATTGCTCGTTTTTGTCACCATAGATAATGCCAAACAATTGACTAAATCCCAAACCACCCCAACTCTAATTGATTTAGTTCAATTAGCACTATTCGCTATTTAATTTTCGCCCCAATATTCCATACAATACAAAACAATGCACAATATGTGCAACCCTACTCTATCAGTTCCATTCAATTGCAACCCTGGTAATGGGTAGACAAAATTTACACCCTCATCAAAATCATTGCACCCTCACTTTCGAACTAAATGCACCCCCGCTGATTATGTGAAAAATCAAATAATTTCTACAACTATCCCGCTCTAGTTAGACAATTTTTCCCCTATATTCGTAACATTCGTAAAATGCATCCAACGACTTTGATAACAACGGTTGTCCTTGTCTCCTATCACCCAAGTGTATACACTTCTTATTCGATTCGTGTCCACTTTTATGTTCTGATTTCGTTCCACATTTTTGCAAAGCGCAGCAGCAGGAATCAGGACACCAAGACAACGGCAGCATCCCTTTCTGTAGCTATTGGATTCTTGATGAAGCTCTCCCCTGTTCAGTAGTAGCTGGATAGGGAATCGAGTTTGTGTGATCTTTTGGACGGTTAGAAGAGACGTGATTTTGTTTTATATATTTTTTTCTGGTTTTTCTTTATATCCCAAAACAAGAAAGAAAATTTATTTTCCCTTTTTTGTGATACAGTACTGAGGTTTTTTTTCAATAAAACAATTGATAAACATTTAGGTCCATTTAATGGGATACAAAAAATACGTTTTCGAGTTCTTGCATTGGATCTCTTATCTGTTAAAAAATACTTCCAACTTATATTTATTTATAAGAAAGTGTATTTTCTAAACAAGCTCGCCATTCCCCATTAAAGGTTATAAGAAAAACGATTAAGGATTTGACAAAAAAGTGTTAAAATGTAGGTTCTTTCCTGGCACATATGCGTATGTGTATTGTTGTTCCCACCTTTTTTTCTCTCATCTTACAAGCGGAGGTCACTAGGTCGCCCGGGAACTACATTTTTTTTTAATTCAACAAAAGATACGAATTTGACCCAACCCCTCGATGTAGAAAAGATAAATACATACATGATGTTAAATTTATTTTTTAAAGTAAACTGTGTTCCAATTTTTTTATTTTTTTTAATTTAAATATCCCATATATGGGTGAGAAAAATTTAAAATTTTTCACAAAACCCCGCCTGTGAACCCTTGTTGAATCTGAATCCAAGGGGTATACACAAAATAGTTCTGTGGATTGTGGAGAGAATCTTCAAGAAACAACATACAATTCTTTGAGATGTGTTTTTTTGTTGTCTCATTTTCGTCTTTCCTGCTTTATTTTGCTTCAATTTTTGTGTGTGCAAATACATCTATTATACATAAAAATCAAAGCTTGGCGGATGGTTAGTACCTCTCCGTAAACGTCCTTGAGCGCGCAGCAGAAAGAGCTTTCAGTTTACTTCCCTCCTACTTTTTGGTAGATAGATAACACAGATAATACAAGAACGAATGTACGAATCCTTGTGCTTGCTTACAATTCTTGTAAATCTCACTTACTTCAAAAATTCGAAAATGTAAAACACAATTTGTTCTTTGAAAAAAAAAAATTCTAATTTTATTTTAATTACTTTCTGAAATTTTGTGAAAAATAGTGAACAACGAATTTTATTTTTGACTTCGTCCATTTATACTAGAACAAGTTAAGTGTGTGTTTTATTTTATTTTTAAGAAACAAATTTACCCCAAAATGATGAGGAATAAAATGTGATCCAAAGAATTCGCTGTCAACCTTAATAGAAAATAAAAATTTATTTAAAAAATCTCACAAATAATTCTGTGAAAAATAGAAATAGTCGTGCAGCATCTCCCATTTGAATATCTCATAAGTGGTACAAAAAAAAAAGAAAAACAAAGGAAAGATGGGCGGTGGTGAAGTTAAAGTGGCCACAGTTGATGTAGAGAGTGGAGATAATATGGCAACATTGCCTGTATCTCGTTCTCATACTACTGCCAGTCATGATAGTGCTGAAAAGAATAACGTTGCAAATAAGGAGATGGAGTTAAAAAATGTTATGCCACAACCATTACAAAGGTTAATTGCTTTCTATTTCTTTTCAATATATTATATCAAGTGCAAGATACAACAGTGTTTAGATATATAGGTCAACCATATTCACAATAAAAATACAAGAATATTCACGTTAAAAAAACAATGGAAAACTCCTCACTAAATAAACAACACAAAACTTGTAAATTAGAATTTTAAGACTTTTGCTAAGCTATTTATTTTAATATTGAAATTCAGATTGTTGTTTAACTTTTCCGTTTAACTTTTAAAATATTCCAGCTAATTCCTGGATTGTTCGCCGTTAGTTTTTTATCATTATTTTACTAAAATAGCTTTGGCTAAATTTTGTATTTAAACGTTCGTGGGGTATGTCACGCTTTCAGCCACTTTTTCTTGTTGTCGATACCGCTCATTCTGCTTAAAGCAGTGTAAAAGTTTAGAGTTTTGATTCTTTTTTTACGTCTTTGTACAGAGTTCTAGCATTACTCTTCTCATCTATTATATTAATTAACATGACCATTTTGAAGTTTTGAATTATTGACGATAATCAGACAATATCGCATAATAATCGACGCTGTGTAGCAGGACCAAGTCGGAGTTGTAACGAAGTACGGACACTTTACTATTACAAATCATTGTCAATTATCCATAAGGGTGTCACTCCAGTGTCTGAATTTGTTCTAACTAATTTGAAATTAATGCTATCAATTGTGACGTTTTGTTATCGGCGGTCAATGATACAATGAAATTAGATGTTGTCTTTTATCGCCCTTTCTTCAATTGACTTTAGGGCACCCTTGATGTTACCCGCATTTGCAGCAGCTGTAGCTCTTATTGGCCATGGTGTACATAAGATCATTGTCATCCTGTTGCATCAAATCGCCTTATACTGATTTTTCAGATACGAATATCGTGTAGCTATCGTGCTGTTCTGCAATAAACGGTGAGATCAGTTTTTGAACAGAAAATTAAAAAAAAAATTTCTACTTACTCGTAAAGTGCTTAAGACACAATAGCCTGAGATCCGTTCTGCATGTAAGCATGGAAAAGATGGTCGACCCCTATATGTTGTATTTGGAATGCTTCCTATTTTAACAACGTAACGTTTTGTTGACGAAATGTGGTGTATGCACGCTGTCATAGCTGGGTCGCCATTTGTTTCTATTGTGTATTGGTCAGTTTTCTGTTCGATACTCTGAAAAGTTCTACTGCCTAGGCTCATGCATAAACAGATGATATCACTCTTTTTAAAGTCGTGCTTATCGACTGTTATATTCAAAATTCAAAACAAATGATTTTTGTAATAGGATAGAAAATTTTTGGATCTTGTCTTTTGAACTAATAAATACATATATTTGTAAACGTATAAAGCTTATTGCCCTACAAATTTTTATTTTAATTATAACAACAGGTACTGAATTCGAATAAAAAATCTTTTTTCGTTATAAAGATTGACATTATGCCTTGAACGCGATTTCATGCGTATGGTTTCCAAACCTGAAAATCCTGTTGATCCAATTTTGGGCCGCTTTTGTGAGCATTTTCTCTTACCAATAATCTGCTGAAAATTGGCTTCCAAGGCCTGAAGAATTTGCGGTTCATTAGCGTAAACCAAAGATAATATTGCCCACAATAAAAAAAAATTAAGTGCCTTCAAATCGCGGCCAATTCACTGGTCGATTTCGCGATATAATGTTGCCGTCAAATCGAGTCCGCATTAAGTCAATGGTATGTAGCTCCATCATACTGAAATCACATATACTCCAAATTAATGTCGTCCATATTCTGCTCCGGTTCTGCAAAAAAAAAGTTCCCTCCCTTAAGCACGATTATAATAAATTTGATATTACTGAGTCGAAATATTGTAATAAAAAAATATATATCACGTATACTTTTTATGCAATGGATTTTTTTAATAAAACACCATTTTTGCTTACAATTTATAACCAAAAAGCTTACAAAAAAAATTCGTTTCTAAATATTAAAATCATCAAAATAATCGCGGTTCTTGTACAATATTTATAATAATAGCATTTCACTTTGTAGTTTTATTCCTTTTCATATTTTCCATTGGAATTTCGCGGCGAATTGGCCAACGAAAATCTGCAACCTTTCCTTTTGAACATTTTCCGTTGTATCGTCTCTCTATGTGCGATATGTCTTGATGAAACATTTTACCATGTTTATCTGATGCTGCACCAAGATTTTCGGAAATCTAAGTGCTAGTCAGAAAAGTGAATTTTATTCGACATGTTGTATTCCAGAACTTTATAAGTAGAAAGAGGATTTTGGACAATTTTCGGGTAGTTATCAGCTTTTTTGTTTCCAAGAAAACTATGACACACTTCTACAAAAGCGGTCTGTACTTTTTAATTTTATTCAACTTCATAGTGAAATTTGCATATGAAGTCAGGGTAGATAATTTTTTTCACTTTGCAGTTCATTTTTTGCACGACTGCTCCATTCGCATAACAAAACAACAAAGCTTGGTAGGTATATTCTCCAGTTAACAAACCTAAAACTTTTAAATCAGCACAAATGTTCCACTAGTACTGTATGTAAATATTTATTTATATAATTTTTTCCAGCAGCAACTTCAAATTTCCAAATTTCCTTAGTTTTCTTTCATATTTGTTGTATGTGCGTGGGGGACTGAATGGTATTTCAGTAGCTATTGTGATGCAAAATAGTTTTCAAGCTGACTTTGGATGAATCAATAAAACATCGCCATTCCTCAGATCTGTTAGAGAAACCCAATTCTCATAGAAGTCCTTTAGCATTATTACAAAACACCAAATCCTCGTCTTTGGTAAAGTAACTCATAAAGTACGAAAATATGAGACTCCGCATTTTCATCCAAATAATTCCATTGTTTTAATCTCGATCCAAGAAGTTGAGCGTTTAATTTTGAGAAACTTAAATCTCAACCGAGATCATTCAAATCAGATTGTGTAATGAGGTTCTTTTGGTAGACTTGAGCATACTCGTACAAATGAAGAAGTACCTACAGAGCAGTTGCTCGATTGACTCTGTTGACAAAGAGCGTTTTATTTATTACTCATAATTTCGTTGTTGTGAGTAGAAAGCGCCTTCGTGTAGACGTAATGTTTGGATATATAATTGTATTATTATTTTTTTTTCGTAAATCTCCGTTTTATAGTCATACAAAAGTAACAATCGTTTTCATGATATTGTGGTTCACTCCAAATCGTGGGCGTAGCAAATGGCATGGCCTTATGACTTCCTTCCAGTTAAATCCTTAAATTTCTTAAGCAATTTACTTGCTTAAGGTATTCCTCTACTGCGTTGTCCCTTCGGATTATATTCGAAGACTCTATGGGCCGAAGAATTGGTGTCCGTTCGCTATACATGTCCTAGCCATCTCAGGCTACTGACGAGCAGTTTACTGACTAAGTCGATGTCGCTGTACAGCTCGTATAGTTCGTCGTTGAAACTTCTGCTCTAAATTCCGTCAAAGCAAACGAGACCGAATGTTTTTCGATGGATTTTTTCATCGAAACGACTGAAGATGTCTTCATACATGGACCCTCCATGCTTCTGCGCCATAAAGTAGAGTTGGGACCATCGTGGTTTTATATAGAGTCTTCTTCGTTTTTCGGAATAGGGCCTTTCTACTCAATTGTCTTCTTAGTCTAAAGATACAGCGATTGGTTATACCTCGAAATTATAGCTGTCCATTGTGAAGTTCTTTCTGTCCAATTCGTCGACGTTGTATGTCCCTTCTTGTTAACTGCATATATAGGTACATGGTTTTCCACTCATTATATTGGCAACTTCCATTTCAATACTAGCGAACGCACCAGTGACAGCCCGCTGAGTTCCGCAGAATTCTTTCGAATATGATGTTAAGACGCGTCACCTTGCCGAAAAACTTTTTTGATATCAAAGGTCTTGGTTAAGTCGTTACCGAGCTTGAGGAAGCAGCGAGCATTCTCAACCGTCCTCGCACAGACGGATGAGTTTGGCAGAGATGCCAAAACTCGACTTGGTTCTATATAGGTTGTCTCTGCAAATGCTGTCACATGCGGCCTTAAGATCGATGAAAAAGGTGGTAGGTATAGATTTGGACTTCTTGAGTTTTTTCCAGGATCTGCCAGAGTGTGAAGATTTGGGAGGTTTCCTGATCTGAAACCGCACTGATAGGCATCAATCAGGTCATTGGCGAAGGATTTCAGGCGTTCACACAATATGGTAGATAAGATCTTGTATCCGATGTTGAGGAGACTTATACTCTATAGTTGGCGCAGTTGAGGGGCTCTTCTTTTTTGTGAATCAGGCAAACGGTGCTGAGAATTCATTCATCAGGTGTACACTCTTCTCTTCTGACCAGATCTGAGGAATGAATTTTTATAAATCATTTCCAGCAACTTTAAATAGCTCGACCGGTAAGTCGTCAAATACAGCTGTTTTGTTGGTTTTCAGCTTGAATATCCTATCTTGAGGAATCCGTGTGATATTTCGTCCCGTCAAAAATGCAGTAAGCCTAAGTTCGTTGTAAGTCGTGGTATGGTGTAAGCTATGCTTATCAACTGTCCGTCCAAAGAAGTCCTCCTTTCCTAACTTGGCGTTAAAATCGAACTAGGCGATTTTAACGTCATACTTCAGAAATTGCTCATAAGTTTTGTCTAGGAGTTCATATAAACATTTTTTGTTAGCGACGCCCTTGTCTTCTGTAGGGGCATGGGCGCACATTAGGCTTATGTTAGCGAATTTAGCTTTGATGCGGATTGTCATAAGACGCTCTCTCACGTGTCGGAATCTCGAGACTTCTTGCCTAAGTCTAAAGCATATGTAAAATCCGCATCCAAATAAGCGCTGTTTCTGTTCCCTTTATTACTCACAATAGTATATATTATAGTTTTTCATCCTCCTTATGTCCGGCCCATCCCATCGCACTTTCTGGATGGCGGTGATATCTGCATGACAGCAGTTACTAATTATTCGGCTGCACGCGTCCTATTAAAGTCCGCACATTTCACGTACAGATCCAAAGGTCATTGTCCGTTAAACGTTTGCTAGGGTCGTCAACAGTGAGTAATTGGAAAGCAGATATAGATTCAGCACACTAAAGCCTTTATATCCATGATATTTTTATTTAAGCGAGGATTTTATTGCAGACCAGTGTTTTTGTTGGGTAACGTTGGTCATTGCCTGTAACGCATGCTCCGTCTCATTTTTGACAAAAAACGACAATACTCCCAGCCGGTACCAAACAGTGCACTCTTGTGTGTTTAATTGAGTTTTATGCGTCTCTTCCGACTTTGCTTCAAACCCGAAATGGAAATTTTGCTTGTTTAAAAGCCTATTGTGCTAAACTGAGCCTCATTACTGAGCACTATTTCCCAATAGGAATTGGGGTATATTCTAAGTTATTCAAGACGCCTTAAGTTCTCGCACCAGCTGGATTTAATACGGGTGTAAACCGAGATTTTTTCACAAAACTCTCCATGTAGGGCATGGACAATGGCCAAACTGTTGCAATATATCTTCCGCCACAATTTCACTAAGAATGGCTGCAGTTCCTTAAGTATGTACATTATGTTGACGCTATGTTGGCCGATACTGAGTGTATTATCCTGATCTTGAGTCGATAAAAATATGAGAAAAAGATCTTGTCTCTCCTCTGTAAACTATCATGTGCTTTGAAATTTCTGATAATACATGAGGGCAATTTTTTGGAGATGGGTTGAAACACAACAGGTTAGCTGCGTCATTTTGAGGGTACGTAAAATCGCTTAAGCATGGCTCCAAATGTAAAAGAGAAAGTAAAGGCTGATAATTGAAAGCGTCAATAGCAACGAAGTATCAGCCATAGATATATTTAAGTCAATCATAAAAAATATGAAATCACCTATTTTTCCAATCTTGACAAGTCTGTGGTTAATTCTGTTTTTATTAATATGGAAAGTGAGTGTGAAAACGAAATATGCTACAATATAATCCTTGGATGACCATTAAGCGAATTCACAATTAAATGCTTTTTTCAACCCGCGTAAATAAATGATTTTATTGAAGTCAATTACTTCTATTAACACTGTGACACTCACAGGGGTTTGGTATGTGTTTTATTATCCCCTTAGCAACCTCATTTACAACCGAGGTAATATTTCCTTCTTATACACTTTTGGGAATTCAATTATTATTCAAATCAACAAAAATCTTTTTTACTATTTGTAGAGTTTGATTTAAAAGACTTCTCATAATTGCCCGTAATTGTTATTTCATTGGTGCCATGCTCAAAGGCATATCTTTTTTTTTATGTTTTTGTAAAACTTCCTGGGGATAGTTGCGTTCTTCTTTGAAATTGGGCGTTAAAGTCATTGGTGACGCATAATTTTAAAAATGTAAAAGTTTTCTTTTGATTTATACATACAATTTTTTTTACGGAAAACAAAAATATTATCAATTATCGCCATCGTCAACGATTCAACGGCAGGCCAATGTTAGCAAGGATGCTCCTTTTAATAATTACCGCGTCTTCAAATGACTATAGACGCCCTTAAAATGTTTGTACACATTCGACAAGGATTCGACACAAAAAAAAAATGTATACCTTTGTATATCTTTGTGTATATCTTTGTTTTACAGTTTATTCACTAACATACCTATATTTTCCAATGCGTTTAGTACATATATTAAGCTTACTTGACAAAACGAGATTTTTCTCTGATTTATCAAGAAAATGAGTATTTTTTCCGAGATAAGATTTGATTTTTACTTTAATCTATAGAAGAAGGATTGCCAGTAATAATGAAAAAAAAATCAGATAAATGACATCCAAGATCGCTTTTACACAACCAGGCATCTTTGTGAATTTGTTCATTACATTTCCGCACATTGGCGCCTCTGTTTTATGGTCAACTGCTAGAATATTGGCATTGAGTCCTTCGATTGCTTAGCGAGCGCTGGCATAAATCCTCTATCACATGGCCTTAAAGAGGGAAGTCGCATAGTATTCAATCGAATTTTTATTACCATTTCGATAAACGATTAGGCCTTTTCTAGCAAAAATCTAAAAGTTTCACCAAAGGTGATGGATCACTAGCATCTATACCTTCAATTTCCGGCCGTTGTATAGATGTTGTTTGTATCCATTCAAAGTAACAGCTACAACCGCTTTATTTACGAAGAGATAAGATCCAACCAGCCCTCCTGCTCAAAGATCATACCAATGTAACACTTCCTAAGCTCCAAATGTGGTAATTGTGCTTAGCCAACAACGCGCCAACGTAATGTGCGAATTGAACTGGCAGAATGCGCTTCGACAAAAACAGCCGAGGAAGTCTCAAGTCGTATTCAAAACATGAGCCATTCCCCAAAATTAATAAAAACTATTGATTCCCACCCTTTTTACACTGACAAAGCTTAACATCGGACGGTTACAATCGCAAGAGGTAGCTAGGCATTTTATTGACCGCGTCTCCCTCAATTTATCTCATAATACTGCATCACCAGTATCAAGTACTGGTGCTCTAGTCATGTGCTCCTAAAACGTCTCTGCACCTGCTAGATAAGATCGAGCTATAAAACTCATAGGTGACGTCAATACTGCACAGACAATTGACACGCTTGAACACCGACGTAACGTCTATTGCCTCACTTTGTTCTATCATTCCGAGCCGAGCTGAGATGCCCTACATTTTGAATAATTTATTCTACTTAAGAGCAGATACACCAAGTGTAGAGATCGTGAATTACATTAGAGTGTTTTCAATTTATTTTAGATTAAGTCGAACGAGTAACAAGTGTAACCTCCTGTCTGTGATTTGTATTGCTACATTCTTATTGTTAAGGATCTTTATTTTGAAAAATGAGTTTTTTTTCCAACTGGTAACTCCTTTCTTTGCACACAATATCTCTTGCGTACTCTAAGTTGGTTAAGTTCTGTCTCTTTCAAATTATGTCCAAGTCTCGTCGCTAGTTAATGTACGATAATAACAAGCGTCCCGTCATGCTATGTATTGTAATATCGCCGTCCTGCTGATATAATCCGTTTAGTTATTTATGATTGCTGGGACTATTGACCTAGATATCTCTGCAGCCTGTTCGACTCCCAGCTAACTACCTCCGATTTCACTTACCGTGACCTAGGATCACACGGTGAATCCTTCGGCCGTAAGCAAGATGGTTTTTTATCGGCTCTGGAGAGTATCCATGTTTTTTCCTTTTTAACAGAATAGGGATAACGAGGGCCTTGTATGACGCTTTCTTAATTACTCTGTCCAATCTACTTGAGATGTAGGTATTGCTTATCCTTTAATAAAACCCTTCTGGTTTTGACTTCTTAGTAATAGGCATTTTCAATACGATTTAAAAGAATTCAGATAGCTTTTTTACATATCCAAGACCTTTTTAGTATCAAAAGATTGGTATATGTTTCTTCCGGCATCATTTTCAATCAATCAATCAATTCTTCATTGATAACGAGAACAAGCACACGAATTCAGAGATTGCAGACTAGATATGACTCTGCAGTGATTTTAGTGTTTATAGTGAAATGTAGCCTAAGTCAATGAAGTGATATGTCTTCTAATCCCTTCAATCCTAGTGCATTTTTTGAATGGAAAATTATCAGCCTAAGCCTTCAATATCTCTATTTCTCAAAACGAAAGAGCACATTTTCATGCAAATGTGTATATAAACTATACTCGTATGCAAACCCTATAGTTAAGCTTCTAAAAGCAGGATTAAGATGAATAGTCTTATCACACAGAATTTCATTTGTTAGTTGTGACTAATTTGTCAAACGATGTTGGGGTTTCCTCTAGGAGTCATATATTCTTCTGGTCGGATATGTGCATATAAATGAATTGGGATATGCCCTTTCCATGTGGTTAAATAGGTCTTAAGACGTTTGATAACGGAACCTTAGTATTGCTCATTAAAAAAGCGTTCATCCTATCTTTTTTGTTCGTACAAATCCAAGGTAAACTCCGTTCATTTTTGGAACGCTGCTTTATACAGAATTTGTATCGATGGTAAGTCTTTTTTGAGACAATAGGTGTTTTTTTTTTGACATCGCTGCCAGAGAACTCCTTTGCTTGCTTGATTGTAATGTTTCTATAGATTTTTGGCTGAATTTAGTGCTTAGTTGGATTTGTTGGACAGAATTTCGTAGATTTGTCTATTGGAATTCCTCCGAGTTGCTGTTTTATTCGTACGATATTCATCACTTAATTTCCTTAACTTTGAGGACATCATACATAAATTTTTAGTGAAAATGATATCGCGTTCCAGGGCTGCAAGTTCCGGCTTATTACTTCATTTTGATCTGCCGATGGGAAAGACACTAGGTCTACGTTGGCTAATATGTTACATTTTTTGTACCATTCATCTCAGTGTTTTCTTAATAGTAAACTGGAAGGTGATTATAAAATTTAGTCCGTTGGAGGAAAATAACATATGCCTATGTTATTTCTTAGTCTAAGATGTCTGGGGGAAAAAATCCTGAGCTAACGCAATATTGCGAGTTGTACTTACAGATTTAGAACGGTGTTTAGTGTTTCGCTAAGACTACGGTAGACAGTTTTGTAGGGCATATCATTACCAACATTTTCGATGGGTACACGAAACAAGAAATGAACACAACAAGCGAGTGGTCATAGAAAAATAGCCAGTAATATTTATTTTCCCTAATGAACTACTTAAGGCTCTCAAAAAATCAATCAACCACCTACAACTAACTGCCTCAAATCAAACAACACGGGAAACAATGTTTGAATGAAACTTCCTAAAAGCTTTGATCCCCTAGATGCATCACTTAAATACCCATGATACTTGATACTATACTGAACTGCATGACATATTCTACTCTATCTAATTGCTTCTCTTTACATGAACCCTACAGGTCAGATACCAGTCACCAGCTAATATACTTTACTAGCTTCTGTATACATAAAACCATAAATTCTCAATAGATGTGCTTCAATACTCTATTTTTCCGTGTGATCTGTCATGCGTACTGAAACCAAACTTTGCATAGCGTTACCGAAGAGTTCATTTGCCTTTTGCATCGTAAAAAACCACAAGAAAGAAAAAACAAACATCCTTCACACACCAAGCCACCACAGCAGTGTGGTCCTATTTATCCCTTGAGTATGGCAGCCTATCTACCTAGATTCCTTTTCGTTTTATATATTGTATTTCCTACTCCTCGGTGTTGTTGGCGGGAAAATCACTTGCAAGCAATTGCAACAGCAAACCCCAACAAGGTGTTCCATGGGTTGAAAACCGAAAGATAGTGATGGTGGTAGTAGTCGTATTGGGTTTGCTACCACAAAGCATGCTAAAGGTGGGTTGGTTGGTTACTCTCCTGATGTACAATACATCTTCTTTGAATAGTATGAATATTAAAAATTAGGTCATTTTGGATGTGGATACTGCTAAAAGTCATACTGTCTCTTTCTAACTATTCTTTTTTTCCGGAGGAATACGACAACAAGTAAGCCGATTAAAGACAGGGTTTTAATTTTGTGTCCCAGTTTTTTATTTGTATCTTCACTTGTTTCCTTTCATGAGTGTTTGCGATATCAAAATTTGAAGATTCACTTCTTTTTCATATTTTTATCACATGAATGACAGAGTTCTATGTTTATGATTATGGTTTGGTTTTGGTTAAATTTGTTTCAGTCTTTAAGCTAATTTCCACTATCACATTCATTTACAAGTTACATTCTATGGTAGAAATTCTATAGATACTCGTACATACTTTTCGTGTTGTCAAATATTTTTCCCATGTTCCTCGTTATAATTACTGCTTAATCAAGTTCCATATTTGTTAAACAGTTTTGTTTGTTTAGTTCGAATTTGTGTTTCTGTTCCTATTTTTTTTTTCTATGTTGAATGTTAATTTTTGATAGTTGTAAGTTTGGATAGTATTAGAGAAAATTTAATTAATGATTTTTCCAGTTCATATTGTTATACAATTAGAAATAATGGAACCAATCCAGGTATGAATCGAAGTTGCCTTCCGTATGAAAACCGTGGAAGTCACAAGCGGCATCCAATGTATTATCCAAATGAGTTATGGTAAATTCAATTTAAAGAAAAAAAAATCGAAAAAAAAAACAACAAAAAACAAACAAATGTATATAATGCATATGCTATTAGATTTCATACATGTAGATACATATTTTTCAAAACAATTCTACAGCATTACATTCTTCTATTCAATCTTGGTTTTTAAGTTCAAAATAATTTTGTTGCTAGTACCCACGAGTTCACACCTTTCCTCCGTAGATACTCTTACACACTAGTCTAGTCTATAAGTTTAAATTCCCTTAATTTTTTCTACACGGATTAACAAATAATGGGGTAGTTTGGACACTTGTTGGAAATCATATTTTAAACCTACAAAATTTATATTATTTCTAACGTCATTTGTTTATAATTCAATATTACCTGAGTTATGACTTATAAAGCTCACTGCATTTTAATGTAAGTTGGTCGGGATCCTGGCTTGGATTCATCAGATTCTTGCGACTACTGGTATTTTTGCTAAGGGGTGTTTTGCCTTTGACTGATAGATCTTGCAATAAGGATAACTTTTATCTGCTATCGCTTTTGCCAGTTTTTGGAAAATTTTTTTAATGGTTTAAATAAAACACAGATGAATTAACTTGCTGGAGATGTATTAATTTCATTCGAAAGACTATTTCATGTCATTTAATACCTAAATTTCTTTTGGGCATATATCTACAACGATTGCCTCCACCACTTTTTAGAGTAATTGGGGGAATACTCGTACATCGGGTGTTACCAAAACAATATTTTGCTCCAAAGCGTCAATCGTTGCTGGTTTATCGGCACAAACTAGTGACTTGACGTAGTTCCACAGAAAATTCTCCAATTTCGTCAAATCACACGATCTTGGTGGACAATTGACGGGTTGATTTCATGAAATGCCTCTATTCTCAAATCGTATTTTGAATAAAGCGATGTTTCCAATGGTAGTATGGGGTGGAGCACCATACTGTTGGAACCACAGTTCTTTTACATTGATGTCACGGAAATTTAGGACCAAATAATCGTTGATCATCCCATTGTACTGGTGTCTATTAACATTATCTGTTCCGGCCTCGTTTTACGAGTATTTACGAGTATTTATTTAAAGTATAAAAAGCAGATTGTAATAATAAGAGCTAAACTCTTTTACCAGTACATACGACAAAAAAGTATCAAACAGGATAGTTAAAAATAAATTAATTTTATCAGCTTAAAAAAAAATAAATTTAGAACTGCATACAGTCATACAAATACTAGTCCACTAAAAAAGTTTCAATTTATGGTAGAAAAAAATAAAAATGGAAATAAAATTGTAGGCAGTATTATATTTCTATGTACTCGTATGTAAATATTTACAAAATTATTGTTAAATGCTTGTCTCCTATATGCCTCAATGATCTCAAAAAAAAACAAATAAAAAATTATTAAATTTCTTTGTTCCAAGCCAACGCCGGATTTGAGATGGAAGCGAGCTCCACAGTCTTACGGAGTGAACAAAAAACAGACAGCTATATTCTAAATAGAAATAATTTGGAGGATTAATTCTTTAAGTTCTAGATGACCTCGGAAACTGTATCTTATGGTATAGGTAATATGGCTTCTTATTGGTTTTCAATCTTGCAATGGATAGGCAGTTGCGGTAATTCAGGTAGTTTAAAAGTGAACACCCTAAGATGGAATTCCTAAACCTGGAAATATGACCAAACTTGCGCAAGTGGAACCAATCTAATTATGGAATTAAAAGCAAGTTCCAATTTTCTAAAGCATATTGAGTCTAGTAAGCTGTAAACCAAGCAAAAGTACGTAATATGTGGCACAAGAAGAGATCTTACTACTTTGAGTCAAATGTCAGTCGATATATAACAGGCGAATTTCTACAATATCGCAGCCCAGCGTAAATTTTCTTTATTACAGCGTCGGTATGATCGGTAGCTGAAAGAGAATTGTTAAAAATGATGCCAAGGTTTTTGACTGTAATAGAAAAACATATTTTTTTTGTAGACAGACAAACATCTGGGTTATCCTCAATTTGTCCAATTTTCTTCCCAACTGGTAAGCATAAAGTCTTTTTAGCATTTAATTGAAGCCCATTGGAGGTAGCCCAAAGTCGCACTGCCTCCAGATCTTCATTTAAATGGCTGACACAACTCTGTATACATGTTCGCAGGCTGGAAACGTATAATTGAACTTCATCAGCGTATAAATGTACAATCCCATGTTCACAATCTAGTCGTAGGTCATTTATAAACAGAACGAAAAGTAATGGTCCGAGTATTGAGCCATGTGGGACCCCACGGTGAAGCATGTTTAATACTTTGTCATTCATATGGATCTGTTGTATTTACCGCTTCGATCATTCTTAATCAGTTCTACAGCTCTTATTCCTAAACCAAACCCATTAATTAGCTTCCTACAGAGCTTTTCATGATTAACCGAATCAAATGCCTTTGAAAAATCCAAAAGACATAGTAAGGTTACATAGGATTTGTCAAAGTCTGAACGAATGTCATCAATTATTTTTAAAATTGTTTTGGTACAACTGTGATTTTTGCGATAAGCAGATTGGGCTTATTAAATTGAGTGAGTCTACGTGTGTCTGAAGTTGATTCTTTATGACGATCTCAAGAACCTTAGACAAACCCGGGAGAATGCCTATTGGGCGAAAGTCGGCCAATTTAGAAGGAACTGAATTCTTTGGAATAGGTGTCACTTTCCAGGCTGGGGGAAAACAAGATTTAACAATGCAACAGTTATAGATATGGGTGGGCGTACCTATCACATGCAGCTGTATTATTTTGATGAACTTCAGAAAAATACCATCTATACCTATAGCGGTAGACTTAACAGCAAAAATAATATCAAGTCTATTAACAGTTTTGAAAGAAAATGTTGAACCTGAGTAGGCTGAGGGTCCATAGCATAGATCTGTTTCACTTGAAGATACACGATTAGGTGGAAAAGATTTGCTTACAAAGAAGCTATTTAGTAGATCCGGATCAGTTCCCTCACGGCTAGGAAAAACATTTTTTGTCAGAAGTAATTCGCAGCTAGCGCAATTTTCTCCAGAGATCTTGAGGTCTTGCATTGGTCTTAAGTTTGGAGGTGCTTTTATTTACGGGTCTTCCATCTTCGATAGGCTTTGTCACAAAGCCTCATGAGCTTTTTTATATTTGGAGTAAACTAAGGGCAACCAGGATCCTTAACAACCACCTGCCTTATTGGTACGTATTTATTGAAAAGCTCCAACACTATTGACTCCAATAAGGCAATTTTGTCATTAACGTTAGCGAGATTCCAACATAAATCCGAGGGGTATATTGACGCTTCATTATGCAGAGCCGGTAGGTCAATATTAATGTAATCTCTAAATAGCACCTTCTTGGGAGAAAGTTCAGTATTCATGTGAAGGTTAAAAATATTGAAAAAATGAGATGATTAAAAATATGAGATGATTTAAAGCCGGGGGTACAGATATTTAATCGTGGAATAATACAAGGGTCGCATCCGATACAAGAAAGAAGTCCAAAAGTGAAGGTCGACAACCTATTCGGAAATGTGTCGGAACGGAGTTGTGAACAAGATTAAGACCACAGTTAATAGCAAGATTTTTAATGAAATTTGCTCTCCCATCATTTTTCAAAAGATTTTTATTGAAATCACTGCAAAGTATTATATTCTCATAACATGGGACAAAGGTAAATAGCTTATTTAGATGTTTCGACTCGGTACGTAAATGCAGCCACTAAAGCATTTTTGATTACGATCGGAAATTAGAACAAACAAAAAATCACAGCACGAAGAACTTCCACTTCTTTTTAAAACTTCACATTTAAAGGCCGATTTGTAATAAAGTACAACCCCTCCTCCTCTTGTGGATCTGTCACCATGAAGTATTTCGTAACCGTGAAGTGCAACACATTTTTCATCATCTCTGATGAACATGCGGTTGTTTCTTGTATTATTCTTGCTGCTGACATTGGGAGCATAAGAGAAGTCTTCAAGCTGTGCCAGCGTTAATCCCTTATGAGTACGAAAATCAGTCAAAAGAGGCGAACCAGTAACGGGCAGTGATCGTCATCAGCAGATTTGGGCTTTAGACGGATAGCATCGAAGTGTAGTGAAATCTGGTGTAGTAAATTGGTGGCAATTGTTTTCACCACATCAATGGGATTCTCACCAGGTTTTCGTGGTACACCGCGAACAATAACATCTTTGAGTCTTTCTTTTCTATGAAGATCAGCTAATTCTTCTCTTATTAATTTGTTTTCCTCAGGAAGTTCACTTAAGTCACTCTCAAATTGCTGGACTTTGGTTTCGACAGAGGATATGGCGGCACTAAGTTTCTCATTAAAATTGGTTTGGAATTCCTCAAGCAGTGATTTGAATTTTTGCAGCAAGTTAGCCTCGACTTCGTGGAGTTGCTCAGATAAAGATGGTTTTTTATCTGAGGGCTTGATGTTTACTTGATTTTGTTTTAATATGCTGCCAACTGCAAGGGGTTTATGCAATGTCTCAGTTCAGTTTGTATGCATTTTATTTATACACCTTAAATTACTCTTACATGCTAGACAAAAAAATGCTTAAAAATTAGCTTAATTAACTTAAAATTATCTTATATTAACTTACTGGCCCCATGCGGGCACTCTAAGTTAAACCTAACACTTAAACTATGTCTTTCGACGAACCTTACAGTCTAATTTTATTTCTATTTTTACATACTAAAACTAAGAAAATAAATTTTAAGCAAAAACTTAGTAAGCGGACATTTTTTTAATTTTTTATAAAACTTAAAACTAAAAGCCTAGAAACTACCTAAAAATAAATCTTAATCTACTTAACCTACTTACATCTAACACAAACATAGACATCCATAAATATATATATGCATAATATATATATACTTCATATATAAATATATGTATATATTTTTTTTTCATTTTATATATACAGTTTTTTTTTTTGGTTTTATATTTTTTTTCTTAAAACTAACTTAATCCTACCTAAAACTATGTAAGTCGGCCATGGCTAGAAAAAAAAATCAGGCTGACCCACTTTGCCTCAGATGAAGCTATGTATTACTGGAGGCATTCGACGATGAAGCATCCTCCCCTTCAACTAGCCACCAAAATTGCTGGTGCTGCTGAGCAACATCCCTCATGTCGCGACTCCCTACCGCCCTACTGAACCGGAGACGCTCCGCACTGCCGCGTGCGACGTCTCTGTCGTAGTTGAGTCGCCTGTCCGCAGCTGTTCGAGCGACGTGGAAGATTAGCGGCACTGCCAATCTGTCCTGGATCAGACCTTTGCTATCTAGATAGAGGAACGCTTCCGGAGGAATAAAGCCATCAAAGCGAACTTTGTGCAATGTCTGTGGGGAAGCAAACGGTGACTTTTCTTTAAGTGATTGCTGGCGTGTATTCATTATGAATATTTCAAGTTATTTTGCACAAATTAACATAAGGTATTCGGCTGAGTTCACTAGTTGATCCGAAACAAACTTAAGTTTTTAAATTAAGACAACTTTAAGCAAAACTCATCAAAAAGAGGGTAAAAACTTCCACTATAAGTGGAAGATACAAAATTGTCAATTCAGTGTCAACAGTAACTGGGTTACCTTTGTCCGTTCATTATATAGAAAACTTTGTGAAAATATCTCGGCGTACACCAATATAGGATCCAGTTGGTGTGGGAACTAAAGCCACAGGACTGGCTTGTTATGTGACTTTGCAAATTAGGCTTTTGAGCAGATTGAAGCTGACCCTAATTTTTATTGTAAAATCAGGTAATTTCTGAAGTGAGGCAAACAAATATGCACTGTTGAGTGTATTTTCATGGTGACATACGAGTAATTTGCCCTTATTTTTCGAAAATAACCGGACAGTGATCAGTCATTATTTCTTCGGTGTGTAGTTCCAGCAAATTCTCGCTATGTGCCATACTGCCAATGAAACCACTGATTTACTCAGGACTCGATTCAACAAAAACATTATGCTAAATTGCGAAATGGAGCAGTGAATTGCCTACTGAGATTTTGCGATTCGAGGAAACTCGATTACTTCTTGTGGAGCTATGTAAAGTATTTGGTGTGTTGAATTGCAAACAAATTTTACAAAAAGTTTATGAGACATTCACGGTTCCTGTCGTCGTACAGTACGTACCGACGAGAATGTGGCTGCTGTGGCCGAGCGTATTCAACTTAATCTAAGAACACGAACTCGCCATCGATCTCAACAGAACAACAACACGTACCAGCTTGATGATGATCTACAAAAAGATCTCGAATTATTTGCTTAAAAAGACCAATTGACTCAGCAATTGAAGGCCATACGCTTCGTTATCGCTTCTCAGTTTGTGCCTTACGGTAGCTCGAATTGGACGTGGAATTTAGGAGAAAATATCTTTTCCTGAGGAGCCGCATTTACATCTCGTGGCTATGTTAACAAACAAAATTGACGCATCTGGGCATCGGAAAACCCGCACCTGGTTGTTGAGAAGCGAATCCATCCGTAAAGAGTGAACAGTTTGGTGCGGATTTTGGAGTGAGGGCATCATTGGCTCATTTTATTTCGCAAATGCTTCTGGAAACCCAATTTCGGTCAACGGTGAGCGCTATAGAGCAATAATTACCGGATTTTTGTGGACTGAAATTGAATGCATTTACTTGGACGACCTTTGATTTCAACTCAATGACACACCATGTCACTTAGCCCATAAAGCAATCGATCTTTTGCGCGCTAATTTTGGCAATCGTGTTATCAGCCGCCCTGGCGATGCTCTGAGGCGGTCAAGCTGCGATTTGACCTAGTTAGACTTTTGTTTTTTGTGGGGTGCCCTTAAAGATCGATATTATTCTGACAATCCAGAAACGATTCAAGCCCTTAAAGCGAATATCGTCCGAGGTACTCGTGAGATAGCCGCAGGCATAGTCAAAAAGATCTTGAAAAATTGGGTTGAAGGATGCGCTACTGTGAAGCCAGCCGAAGCATGAAATTATGTTCCATAACTAACGGGAATGTTTGCGTTTTCTAATAAAGACATAAAATACCGAAAAATAATTGGTTTTTGTTGAGTTTATTTAATTTTTAAGAATGAACTTGTATTTAGACTAAGCAAAGGCTCTCATAAGTGGTCGAAACAGTGACCTACAGTTATACTGAAAGAACCCACCTCGTTAAAACCGCCGAAGAAGCCATATGCCTTAGGTCGGATTCAAGACGTTATGTCATAAATCATTTAGATTTTTGATTAATTATTTAAGTCGTAAATGTTAAAAGGAATATTCGATAGCTCTTTAAGAAAAAACACCCTTTACTGTTCGTCATGTTCAATCACGTGCTGGAAACTTTATAGGTTTGCCCAAACTTGCTAGCTAACTGAATTCTCGGTTGTATTACCAAGAATATACTCGGCTACTTTCTACTTAGTTGTCAAGCACTCAACATCGTAAATTAAAATTTAGATTGTTACTTTCTCGAACAGAATTAAAGTCTTCTAGCCTAGTAGTTGTGAGCCAGATTGTGTGGACATCCACATAGGTGAATACTTTGCGAAACTAGCCCTTCATGAGTTAAATTCCAATTTACATACACACACATTTTTCTGCTAGATTTGGTAGGTTAAATTCAGGTATCAATCCTGATGAAATTATGTATTTTCACGGGTTCAGTTGTAACCAAAATTACGAAGTGCGAAGTGTTTTCTTCTGTCGGAACACAGCACTCAGGTAAAGAACTTTTCCATTGTACGCTTTCTATGTTCCTTCTACTGCAATCTCCCAGTCTTTCGCAGAAAGATGAGTTAATAACCATCGAAAGTACAGCTATAATCTCATTGTGACCTGTGACCCAAACATAAGACAGTGCATTCATCCTTCTGACTGCATTCTCGAACTAGCTTGGAAGTGGTGAGGTGCTTCAGGAATGCCTAAATAATGCCTAAATACCGATTATTTATAATATAGCTCGTTTCCACAAGAATTGCGTATATTTACCACGTGAAAGACAAAGCAAACGTTGTCACCCTTCGAAAGGACATCAGCGCCGGATCTACGAATGGTTTGGAGCCATTGGTGAAGAGCCGACCACATGCCTTTCCGGAACGTAAAGAAAGTCTTCTTCATATTTTCGAGGCAACAAGACATTCATAAATCGCTGGATAAGGTCATCAAAACTCCTTTTTAAACGGAAAATGATATGATTATCAGTGCTGAGAAAAGCTTCAGTAGAGTTGAGAGATACGTTTTGACGCACAACTTTGTTCCTTCGGTGACAAGATCCATTTACTACCGAAAACACATTTTCGCTGCCAAAAAACCGACAGCACCTTGGAGATTTTCTACCGGGCATGTTTAGTATAAATTGTGAAGCGCTTCTTCCAACTCTTAAGTTGGTACCTGTCCGAAATGAGCAGGGAGGAGTTGTCTAAGGCTTTCACAGTATTTCGTCACCTACAAGATTTTTGTTTCATTTAGGACATTTTTATTTGAAATAGTGAAACAAACTCTTTTTCTCTACTGCTGGAGTTGCTAAAATTTGAAGTCATAAATCCTTCCGGATTTTGATTAACAGTAGAAATGAACAATAGAGTATTGAGAGATTTATCTGCTTTGTTTTACTTACTGTCTTCCAATATGATCCTCCTTTTCGGTTTGAAAAACATTTTCTTAATTATCTTAATTTGTTGCACACTGAGCTAAAAAGCTGATCGATTTAGTGATGGGGTGGTAAAATGCTTGCGTTGATGCCGGATACCGTTTTACGATTCGTTGTGAGTGTTAGGTCATTCATAACATAAGTTATTGATCTACAATAGTTTTCCACCTGCCTTTGTACCAGGACTTGTGTTCAAATATCATGCTTCGAGTGACAGGACCGACGATGTGTTTACTAATTCTATGTACTATACTACAATATCAAATTTCTCATCATGATGACAACAACTTTTATTCTCCGTCGGAAAAATCTTGACGAATATACAGTATCAATGTGACTTCCCTTATTCAAACAAGGACTCTGGCGGTTGCATCAAGTCTATAATATATATAATACTCTTGCTGCAGTCAGGTTTTTATTGAATAGTCTCATATCTGGCGGTATCCGGTATTCAGGCAGTATTTACTTTCTATTATGGAAAGATATTTTTGAAACAAAAAAAAAATCATGTTACACAGATAGTCGAATAAATCTAGCTTAAACATAATAGGAAATAGAAATATGCATAAATTGAGTACGAACAAATTTAGAAGCAATCAGGCCTTTGTCAAAAAAGTTCCTACATTGAATGCAAAAATGAAGCCTTTTGTGTCTTTTGAGAAAATATAATTATTTTCAATTATTTTATGGTCAGTTTGATCTTACAACCCTCTACTGGATAAAGTTCCCCATCCATGAATTTTTAATTTACTTATTATTTGAGAGGCAACATCTATCTCCAAGTTTAAATAAAATGTTTTTTTTGTGTAGTAGTTTCATGTACGCGCTTGTGCTGTATCTTTGCTTAATGCGAGGTCAAGGAAAGAAAAAAAAAATCCATACAATTCTTTTTTATACATATATATTCATTATACGAGTTGGCAAATATTTGCGCACATCTTGGAAGGAAACTTTCAGCAGAGGCTTTCTGGGGAAAAGCATTTAAATATTCAAGTACAAATACAACTTGTCTGTACTGGTACTTTATGAATTGTCGGAGATACTTTTGTTCTTATGGATTCAGTGGGGTTTTGGGGATTGGGGTCACAGTTAAAGAAAAAAGAGCTGATTAACGTAAGATTTGTTGCTTCTTGGTCTACTCCACTAGATCATTCAATGTGAGTAGCCTAATCCCAAGATTACAAGTTCATGTGCGTTAGCAGTTTCCTTTTCTCTATATGCAATAGTTAGAGGCGCGAATTGGAACATTTGCTTGTATGAGTATAATATGATATGTATGTATATGGTTAAACAGACGTCAAGAACAAGAACAAACTGCAAGACCAAGTGCATTTTTTTCTTCATACGCTAATATTTTGCAGTTTGTCGTTAATCTTTTCAGTGCCCATTGTTCAAACCTACATACATATATATACATATATGTATATATGTATATCGTTGTATATATAGATGTGTTTTTTAAAACAAAATATTTAAAGTCAATATATATACATAGAATACACAACTGAAAAAGTCTTTAAGATTAATGCCAGGGCTAAGACCAAGACCAAGATGGATACCGAGAATCGATGTGCAAGTCTTATAGCCAATTCATGTAGAAGGATACCGTGCAAGAATAGCGCCAACGGTAAGGGATACAGGTATTACGTCTGAAAATTTTGTTATATCCATGATCTTACAAATAATTAGAAGTCTTATGAACTACCAATACTGTCATTAGACGGTGGTATTAATTTTTAATCGTTGAGAATCTTCCTAATTTCTTAACGTATACTGCTCACTTATGTTTAGGGTTCAGTATTGCGCTTGGACTTTTATTGTTTTGACTTCCAGGCATGACAATAAATAACATTAGCGCTCTTCCTCAATAACCATTTCTCTTGTATATATATATATATTGTGTGCTTCACATAAGTGTCAGATTCCTTAGGCTTCCGTTAGTTCTTTCAGGTTTTTCTCGCAGAACAATTTGTTGTTCAGAAAAGATAAAAATCTTTGACATAGTTTCGTTATTTTAGTTGTACAATATCTTTCCCTTTTCAGGTGAAAGTAAGTCGGTCGTAATGATTTTCCTAGCAAAAGACACTTGGACTACTTGGCTTGAGTTTACATTAAATCAATTTTCCCAACACGTCTTATCATCTGGGTCCTAGTGTCAGATTTGCACGAGACAATGATATGCAGATCCTTACCTGTAACCAGATCGGATCATTCGTTTATTCCACAGATACTCGTATAATACATGTTTGCTTTATTACTTTCAAAATGGTAATATTCTAAATGCGATGGATCCACTAGTGATTTTCGCCTTTTCATTGTATTGGCCTGAGTGCCTGTTATAGACTAATTTGAAAACATATGGTCAAGCCATTTATATTTGTATTATTGAAGATAACTTTTTTATCTGGAAATGTCCTAACAACTGAGTTGATTAGAGTACCTAGCAAATCCTTAATAGACGGCAGTCTTTGCTTCTTTGGATTGAAAACTTTCTGATTTAGGCAGCACTTCTGGATCACCAAATTCTTGTAGGTTTAAGGCAAGCACAAAAAGGGATAAACTTGACGATGTCTTGAGTATATTTCGAATATGAATTATGCTTTTTTACTCACCGGTTATCGAATACCGGTCATTATTCAATCAAAATCAAGTTCCTACAAAGACCCCGAAACATACATAAATATATTTATATGCCAATAAACTTACTTTCTAGACGTCTTAATGTCTAGATGAAATCAATGAACGAACCGTTCGAATAATTTCTGTACTTAAAAACTAGTTAATTTCCTTTTGTCAGTAATTGGTTCAGTGATAAAGCACTAAGCACCATTAGCTAAAGTCTGATGCGAGAATAAAGAACCCAGCATACACCGTAATAAAATTAAAAGTTGACAATATTCATTTCATGGGATAAACTCTGACAGAAGTTAGTCTTGAGTAATATTTTCGAACATCTTTCAAAATTTTCTGGAAAATAACCGACATATCTAATAGTTATGCTTAAGAAAATCATGAAAGAGACGAAACAAGTGCTCAAGTCATCTTATCTGTTTGTGGTCATAAAAGTATCCAATGGTATCATATTCTAAATCTTTGGCTCCATAAATCTGTTGCAGCAACGCTGGAAAAAACGCTGTTTTCAACGACTTTGCAACCTTTTTTAAACAATCTTTTGCAGACAATTTCGTACCGGAAACCATATATTATAAATATTTTCTCAATTTCTTCATTGGCCCGTCTCTCTCTCCATTTTTTGATCCTACTTTTACGACGAAAAATTACTAAAACGCAATGATGAATTTTTACCCGGGTGCGATTCCGATCTTTCTTCTTTCCTATTTATTTCATCTATCCTTGACACAAAGGTAATATCCCCGAAGTTTGCAAAACCTCTTTCATAACCCCGGTCCACGATGAGAGATCAAAGAATGAAGTAAGTCTTTTAACTACGGTCGCATTACTAAGTTTTCTTACATACCTAAAATGCTGGAAAGTATTTTACTCGTATGTGTTAAGCTTTCAGTGGAAGTCTCTTATATCCCTCAGTCAGCGTGGATTTCTAAAAGGGAGGTCAAGTATCGTTTGCGCTCTCAGCCCTAGAAAATGGCTACGAAATCGATGTTATTGCTACAGATTGCGTTAAGGCCTTTGATAGCACATCTCATCAATTGATCTTTTTCAAATGGTCTTTCCTCAGATTTGACCCCATATTATTAAAATGGATATCTCCTTATCTGGAAATCCGTTATTATAGCGGCCGTTTTAGGTCAGCCACTTCTGGTGTACCTCAAGACAGCCATCTGGGCACCTTTATTTTCATTTTAACTATTGCCACTATCCATTTACGCCGAAGACGCCAAGACCTCTCCAAAACTATTTCTTCACCCCAAGACTCTATTTCCCTTCAAGAATATCTTGATAGGTTTTCCACATGTTTGAACTAAAAGTCCGTAATGTCGATCTATGACTTTGTCACGTAAGTCCAATCAGTCTCCTCCTCGACTGTATTTTCCGCATGGTTCAGTCCCTTCGCGATATGCGATACGAACTCACGATAGAGAGTTAAATTTCATGAGATAATCCTTAAAGTCAACTCATCACTTGGTTTTATCAAACAATAGTCCAATGAGCCAAGTGTGGTCCCCTCTCAGTGAGTTCATATATCCCGAATCGAGACGATTCAACGCCGTTTCCTTCGAATTACTTGTCAAGAACTACCCTGGGATGACTCTTTTATTTTACCACCTTATCTAGACCGCCTCAAACTTCTTCATTCATCGACTGTACTCTGGTTTGGTGGATTGCACCACCCTTCACAACTCTATTTACCTCAACACTAGCCTAAACCTAACCTAAAAATTGTACGCCAAAACCACAAAATTTTTAATAAGAACAGATTTTTGAAACTTTTTAAACAATGTACTCGTATGTCGTATTTGATGAGCTATGCACTGATATATACTCGTATATAACATATTTTTTGAAATTTCAGGCAGTTATTTATTCGAATGGTGTATAGTGCAAATTTTAGCCCGATCAGCTGCTGGGATACATAGAGGGTATTCCCATAATCAGTTACCCTTATTGAAATTTAGTGAGTGGAACACTCAACCCAATGCTTCGGCATGGGAATACGAATGAAGTTATAACTTAGAATTCAGAAAATACATACATTTACAGATTTTTTTTAAGCAAGCTTTAGTGAGATACTCGGTCCACCCTTGTGGAATGGAGAAATAAATACCAAGATATTAGTGTCGGAATTGAAGTTATTGAAGGATCCAACTCGGGGAACTTCGAATTCTTGCCTGTAATTTTCAACATGGCCAGGTGGCCATTTTCTGCGAGTATGTACCTAGCCTGCCATAAGTTCTATTACACAATTTCCAGAGCTTATCGTTCAAAACTTCTTGCAGGAATAGAACGGTTAACTTTTTTTTCATAACACATGCACTGATCAGTGAAGAATACTAGTCAGTTTGGTTTCAATTTGCAAACTATTAACATGGAGTGGATCATTAAAGAGAATCGACTCGCGGTAATAGCGTTGCATAAGTGCGTAAAGAGTGCTGGCCAAATTTTCGAGCTGTAAAAACCAGTCGGAATATCTAGAATGTTCGTTTATCGGGCTATTGCTCACTTCGCCGAATTGTCTGGAGTAGAGGACAGGCCAAGAAGTGGTCGCCCGCGACTCGTCCGTACGAATGCGGTAGTAAAGCCAAAACCACGCAGGAGTGGCCCAGAATCAAGATTCCTGGCTTTATAACAGCAGAAGATTGGCCGCCGGGGATCCAGATCTGAATCCATTAGATTCTGGTTTGTGGTCAGAATTGGAGAACATTGCCTCTTGCAGGCTGAAATTTGGAAATCTTTAAAACAGCATTAACGAGAGCAGCGTCCACGATCTCCATGGAAATCTTACGTGCCGCTGTAGCCCAATGGCCACACCGTTTGGAAGCTTGTGTTAAAGCAAAAGGCAGTCATTTCGAGTGAATCCAATTTTTTTTAATAATCAATAATGTGGTCTAATAAATGAAATAACTTTGAATACAATATGTTTACCGTTTTATATTTGAATTTATGGAGGACTAGGTATACTCGTATATATGCATGAAAATATATTTTACAAATTAAAAAATCGTGGCCATTACTGCAGCTTCTCTATTTGTTTTTATTTGAAAAAAAAAATTAAATTAATACTCGTATCTCGCACTCAAATATTTTGGGGAAATGTGTCAAGCGCACGCTTCTGTAAGTTTGAAATTATCGCTGCGTTCGTTCGATGTTGTTAGTAAACAGGCCAACCCAAAGAACCACTATAAGTTTTGGGGATTTTCATTTCACAAACAAAAACTATAAACTTTGCGAATGAAAATTATGCGTGGGATCAGAGTTCTAATATTAGAAATAGTTTTCACCAAAACGGTGGTGTCTGGGATCTAATAATCTGTTTCGTTATCACGGATTTCAAGAAAAAAAATATTGAAAATAAATTTTAGTGATTTTTAGATTGTTGTTAAGTTTGTCAAGTCAGACGTGTCATTGCGTACATTAACGTAATGCAAAATTGTTCGTGAAAGAAATTTCGATTTGTCGGTTTGTGCACGAACGACTTTAAAATGTGTAAATGGTTAGTTGGTATCTGAAGTGTATGTCTGCTAAGTTGTCTGTAATTTTTAATTATAGTATAAACAAGGGAAGTTTCATTTGTTGAACTTCGAACCAAATAAAACGAGCATTGTCCTTTCCAGACAACGAAAACTTAACAGTTCTATATAATTGAATCTGCGCCATATCATATCTAAATTTTCTTTACCTTAACGACGTTCAATCAAAAAAAAAATTAGTAACATACGTAAACGGAGGTTGAATCAGTGCAACGCTTTTCTTTTAGTTGTCTGAATATTTCACAGTAAAACTAATCAAGGAGGTGATGGAATGGAAAAAAAAGGCAACTGGAAAATATGTCCCCCTCACGAACAACGAAGAAAGCGCTGTATAAGACTTTTATCGTATCAGGTCCTACAGTATGGCACGGAAGCATGAACCTGTTAAATGAAGTGAGAACGCTCTGAATTATTAGTTGTTCTGAACCCTAACAGTACGTATAAAAATGACATCATCAGAAAGGTACAAATTCAGGGAAACAACATCATCATCATCTGGAGAAACAGTGCTATAAAGCAATATCACATTTAAGATGACGTTCTCAAGTGGAAAGGGACCTCAACTAACTTTGTGTGCTCAACTTTATGCTGTTGTAACATAACAAAAGTCTGCAGTGCAGGCACAATACACATGGGTGCCTATCGCTTAGATTTCGGTTCAAAATACTGCAAATTGACGCTGAAGTACCACTGGTTTACATTGGAATTGTTGTTATAACACTTCTTATAACCGGATACAACTACTGTGCAACCGCTCTGCTCCGAAATTGGAGATAGAATTATCAATTACATGTGTATTCGCCATTGATATCCTCTGGATTTCCTAACAGAACCAGAGCTACAAGTATTCATTTTAACAAAGCAACATTGTTTTGTTTGTTTGTATATTCATAAGCTCTTTTCGTTTTTGTTGTATTTAAAAGCTGTCGCCAGCTTTAATTAGTTGAAAAAAGCGGGAGGTGCTGCCATATGTAAATGTACCATACATTTATTTGGTTACAGTTTTATATGGATATTAAAATGCGTTTTGTGATGTCTATATATGTAAGTACGAGTATATTAATAAACAAACACGAATCTTGTGATTAATTATACTACTATTCTACAGAACCGATTTTGGTTTTGAAAAGCTCTTTTTATGTGTAATGACTAATATTTTTAGAACATGTAAATATGAATTATTTGTTTAAAATACATTTAAATTACAAGAGGAATAGATCCTTAAACCTAAACAGACACACATATGTATGTTGAGATTTTAGTAATTAGCTCTTGACTTGAAGCTAATAAAAGTAGTTTATTATAAGGTCATCTGATGCCTAAAAGCATAGATTTTCACACAAGATGCAAGTAGTTTTAGAACAATAATTTCCGATTGGGAAACTTCTATCAGAATGCATGCGCAATGTTTGCCTATATTTACACGAAACGTTTCGAGCACTTTTCCACCTTAATCATTTAACGACGGGGTCAACGCATTAAGCAAAAAACAAACAGAGTGTTCAAGACGTTTCACTTGGTTTTCTTTGTTTCACTTTGTTTTTTTACAGCAAAAATTGAGCTATGAGTACATTGTGACGTGAAAGAAATGCAGTGCAAGCTTCGATTCTTTGATGAAGATTATTTTGCGATAGGTGATGTATTACCCATTTTCCATACTTTTTTATTTTTCTCGATGGTCATATGGCTTATGTTAAGTTCCTTGGCCGTAGCAATGGAATATTTTTCGACGGTGGATGTCAGGAGGTCATCATCTAGCTTAAGGTTCATCTTTTTGGTCAAAATTGCCATTTCTAAACTTTTCAAAATAACGCCGACCCTTGGACTTGCTGAGAATACCATCTAGTTACATATTTTCGGTCTCTGTAGTGACTTTACAACCATTCTGTTTGTTCCGAAACAAAAAGAATAAAATATGCCGAATATTTTCTTCCGATACATCCACTTCAAAATTCTGTTAAAAACGCTTGCAATTAGGTTAACATAAAGAAGTTTGCAGACTAAATGAGCAATATATCCCAAATACTAATTTCTATAGCGGTTTTAGCAATACATTCGTTGAATTAAAAATGTTAAATAATATCATCAAAACAGTTTGATGGCAACCCTATGGTAATTATCTTCAGAAATTCCTGTCCACAAATATGCATATCATGGTATCTCTATGAGAGATTTATGCGTTTCATTGTAACCAGTGTGAAAGTCATATATTCCTATCTTCCCTGTACTGCAGATTTTTGTTGAACAAAATGAATAGCACAAGACCTGAATGGAGACAGCTGTTGCTTGTGGTCTATGTCTACTCCAGAATGTAACGCCACTTAAATTAGGTAAATAAATAATTATAATAACAGGGTTATGGTGAGCTTTCTAAGTTTTTCTCGAAAGCGACTACTTTTCAGCAGTCACTTTTGCTTTTAATTATGGCCTGTGCGTTCCCCTCAATCTTTTAAGTTCCCATTGATGGTGCCGTTTAGCACTTGAGCATGAGCTTTCGCCATTGATAATGATGTCAAAACTAGACAAGGCGCTATTTTGCTCATTTCTTCAAAAGCTATCATATGCGGCTATGAAATCATTAAACAAATGCTGGGTATTGAGGTAGCTAATTTTGAAGGTAGCTAATTTTTTTTTCAAAGCCTACCTGTTAGGAGAACATCTAGTTGATGGGAACTTACTAGGCCTGAAACCATATTGATAAATATACTCGTAATTGGCCTAGTGAACGTCGATCGTCATCTATGTTGAATGGTTTATTCTGTCTGACATCCTTATATTTTATCCACAGTCTCGCTTACCCAGATGGCGGTGGATAGTGTAAACAACGAAGCTGCTATCTTATCTGCGATATCATGTTTTTTTTTTAAATCGAACCATTCTAAACGAAAAGGGCAGAGTACGAATTATATTTTGCTACACGCATTCGACTCGTGCCAAAGTATTATTTTAAGAACTTACTTATTCCTGGAAAAATTCAGATGTTCGCAATAATGGAACTGTGTCTATTATATTTATATAATGATCAATCCTGCTTTGATTCGGGCTCTATTAAGTTTCTGGGAGGATATCGAGTGAGTCATATGCGAATTGTGGCTTTTTTTTAATTTATTTCATAAGCTTGCTTTGCGAAACTCAGTTTAGATGTTTGCATACCACCTTGATCAAAAAGAATTTATTCTTTGTCTCCTTCAAAGTAATCCCCATCGACTGCAACACACTTATGCCAGCGCTTGATCCAATCCTCGAAATATTTTTTATAATCGGTTTTCGGTATGTCCATCAGTGCTTCCTGCGATTTTTCCATTACTTCCTCTCTGCTGCTGAAACGGGTTCCCTGTAGTGGTTTTTTAACTCGATTAAACAGAAAGAAATCACAGGGAGCCAAATGAGGTGAATTCGGTGGCTATTGGATGGTATTTGTTGCATTTTTCGTCAAAAAATTACGAATAATGATGGTGCAAAATGCACGAGTTTTCTGCCCATCATTCTGGTCACTTTCGGCGAATTGCTTCACGCAAACGTCTCACAACGCCCAAATAATACTCTTTGTTTACTGTCTGGCTTTCTGGCAAAAATTCATGATGCACTACACCGTTCTAATCCATGAAAACCGTGAGCACTGCCTTCTTTTTTGACTGAAAACTACGTGGTTTTTTTGGTCTCGGCTCATTTGATGAACGCCATCCACTTGCCTGATGTCTGGATTGCGTGTCGTACTCATAAACCCACGTCTCGTCTCCAGTAATGATCGTTTTGATGAATGTGGGATCGGATTCAGCCTCGCAAATCATCTCTTTTGCGACGTCAACACGGTCTCTTTTTTGCATGAAATTGAGGTCTTTTGGCACCAACTTTGCTGCTACACGACGGAAACCCAAATCATTAACCAAAATGTGTTGGACGGATCCATAGGCAATGTTCAAGTCCTCCGCTATCTCTTTGATGGTTAATTTGCGGTTATTGACGAACATTTCTTTTACTCCATCAATGTTTTCGTCGGTTTTCGATGTCGATAGTCTGCCACTGCGTTCATCATCTTCGATTGACTCACTACCACTTTTGAACCGCTCGTGCCACTAGTAAACGACCGTTTTCTTTAGAGAATTGTTGCCGAAATACTTTTCCAACATTTCCAATGTTCGTGCACCATTAAATTCGTTTTTTAAGCAAAATTTAATACAAGTTCGTTATTGCAAATTTAAATCCATTTCTAAAATTGTTAAAAATCGCCAACACACACAGAGATAGATGTACTCTTGGCTACTAACTCAAGCTATGACGCTAAGATTAAGAGGGAATGTCAACAACAGATTTACCAACTTAACAAAAAAAAAGACAGAACTCAAATTGGAACAATGGGGGCGCCACACGGTGGTTATTCTTTTTGATCTTTTTGATCAAGGTGGTATATCATTTTATAGTTTTTTGACTACCATACTATTATATTAACATATTGAAATATAAAGGCGTACCAAGATCGGGTTACAGGCTTATTGTTTATTTAACCTGGAATTCAGGAAGAATAAGCGCAAATATTACACTTGGGGAAAGGCTTAAAGAATGAGAATGCAACCTTGAGGTACATCAGTTGTCATGTCAAACCACTTAAAAAGTTTATAAAAGTATTAAAAATATAAACAAGACCTTCGGAACCTGCTATGAAACTCTCCTATATGGGATTAACGCATGTCTTTTACCTTTGTTGGAGGTTTACATTTTTTTGAAGGAAAATTAAATATAATTAAAAGGTTAGGACAACAAACACAGTCTGAAAGATGCAAAGCCGGCGACTGTTTTCAGTCCATCTGGACGACCTCGTAGTAAGACCAATTGATGGGTACAGTTTAGAAATTCCTCTGTTAGTTTTTATAAGGATTTTATTTTATTTCTTTCAGAATCAGCAAAGATGAATGCTTTGTGAAAATTTATAGGCGCATATGAGTTACGCATATATACGAGTAGTTATCTGATGGGTGGTTTGTATATTCTGTCTTTATTTTGTGCAGAAATTTTATTCTGATACAGGAAAGTTTTGTACATCATTAAAAATTGGTTTTTGCCAAGTAGTGTGTCGATTTTAGCTGATTAACAAGTATGAGCTACAATATTTGACGGAGCTCTATAGACATAGGCGAAAACTTTTAAATCCCACAATGTTCTGGGCCAGATTCATAATATATTCAAATTTATCGCCACATTGTGATTTTATAGTAATAAGTTATCGCATAGAATCCCAAACATTTTTCAAATTATAAAGTTTTTTCACAAAATTTTGAAGCCAGCTGTAATCTAATGGCAATAGTCCATCCAGGCCTGCTTCTTGGATGTCTTTCTTATACAGACTTAAACAGTCATTGTAAGGACTGTGATTGTTGAAGATATTGAAAACCGCTCTGGTCATCTTGATAAGATTAGAGAGATCTTCATTTCACCATGAGGAAAGGGGTTTCTTACTACGTTTAACTGAAGAAGAGACTTTGAATGAAACGTCCATTGCCTTCTCGAAAGATTTTATCTGTCCCCAGTTCTTCGATTGCTACGGTGTATATTTCGGGTATGTTTTTGAGTTTTGTCCTAAGGACTTGGCTAACCTTTGTTCAATTAACTCTCTTAAGGTTTCTAAACAGTTTAGTGATCTCAGCCTAAAGACCTATATGTTGTCTGAGAGTCCCTTCAGATTGAAAACTCTCCAATTGTCGACTCTAAACTTGTTATTGTTTATTTTGTATGTAATATCTAGGACCTCTTCCGATCCCTGGAATGTTTCCGTACTAGGAAAGACAAGGTTTGGATTTGTGCCCTTATTATAGACAGATACGTTAGTGGTTAAAAAGTGGATCACCTTTTTGATTATCGTCTGTGCTTCCCTACTTCTAAATTGGTCCGTCGATTCGCGTGCTGCGTGGCATGTATCGCGGTAAGCTCGTGCATTTTGGGCAAAAAAAAGCTTCAAATCATTGAACGATATCGGGAGCCATTGACAGTAGCGTTGTTCTCACGTTCATCTTTGAAAAAATACGGGCCAATGATTTCGATAGATCACAAACAGCACCAAAAAGTGCATTTTTCGGTATGGTAGCTCTTGTATTGCCTGAGGTTGATCATCGGACCAAATACGGCAATCTTGTTTATTAACATACCCATTTAATCGGAAATGAGCTTCGTCGCTGAACACAACTTTTGGATAAAAATGCGGACCTTCCTCCAGCATTTCTAAGACCCATAACCGAGAATTCGACGTTGTGGTAAGTCGTTCGGCTTTATTTTGTAAGGTTTTAGACCAAGATCCTTGTCTAAAATTTTCCACGTAGTCGAGTAGCATAATACCTATTACTGCGAATGGCGACGAATCGACAAATCACAGTCTTTATTAACACTGGCGGATACAGCAGCAATATTTTCATCTACGGGTAGGTGGCTTGATGTCCAATAATGTGAAATTGGTACTAAATTTTGTCACTATGGCTTGAATTGCTTTCTCAGTAGGACCATTAATGACGAAACGACTATAAAACAGTCGGCGAAAACCATTTTTCACACAGCACAAATTTTGAAAATAAAATCCAATAATTTGTAACCGTTGTTCGGGTGTAAGTCTTTCCATGGTGAAATGGCAATTTTTTTTTTCTTAAAGAGCTTAACACTCAAATGGGTATTAAAAATGCCTGAGCACGTGTTAAGTTTTTATGAAAATGGGACAGAAAGAGAAAGAAAGACTTTTGGGTTCAGTGGTTATTTCACTCCATGGGTGGGGTGGCATCCAACATTTTAATGGGGAGACTAAATTATTAGTGTAATTGGACTTGGTGTTGTATTATAGGCAACCATTCATCTTACGTGAATTAAGTTGCCTGAAAAAATTAATGTCTCTCGGGCGAGTCTGGGATTCGAACACCGAACCTTCCGATTTGGATGCCAATACACTACCACTTGAGCCACGGCCACCATGCTAACTAAGCATATTTGACTTTGACACATATCACGAATCACTCGTGAGCTGTCAACAATAGAACGCTGAAAAACCAAACAGTAATGAAATCACCCTTTACTCGTAAAAGCTGTGTTTTTTCATCCCCCCTTAACAGAATAAATAAATCGATCACTGAAGAAAGCAAAAACAATCTAACTAACTGGAAGCAAAGGGAGAATTCTTTCAAAAATTCAGCAGCCCTTGTGGGGTTGCCGGGCGATAAACTCGCATATGGCTTGCGATACCGATACATGCTTACATGTATTTGAGGAAATTATAGTTTTAAGGGTGTTGTGTTTTGATTAATTTTCCTCTAATATAAAAATTATAGTCAGGGTTATCGCTATCATAAATTACAAAGATTTTCGGTGTCAAACCGAATGTGCTGTGTTAAATTCTTGATTAGTTATTTTCTCTCTTGTGCAAATATTAAATATTTGACTTACTTATGATGTCCAAGCTTGGTTAAGATCAACCTTTGCTTAATTTATTTAAGAGGAATATCTACCCAAATGATCAACAATAGTAATCATTTGCATATCCTTTGTAGTGTCAATCGCCCGTAAAATTCGAGATCAATTAAAACCTTATAAGTATGATTCATTGTTTATTTTTAATTTTACGCATTTGCAGTTTTGGTTAACGTACATTATAGAAACCTTATATTAAATCATTTTTAGTTGAATTTAGTTTTTTAGTATACTATATACGCCCGACTTTTATGTTTGCATAATTTTGTAAAACCATCACACCATTCATTAAGCTTAAGACATTTGGACTTTTCAAGGTAAAAAACACAGAGGAAATTAAAAAAAAGATAAACGCTCTTATTAAAAGTTTAAGCTCGATCAGAACGGATTTGAAGATCACAGTAAACTTTTTTACATGTAAAAATATACATATACAATAGATGAGCTTCGCACACACTCTTGCACAAAAACTAACACGATAAAATTTCCATTGAATTCCAAGCGCCTTGTATCTAATGGTATTTTGTTTAATTCTTTCAGGACATCGCTTTTTATCGTCACCAGTTTGGTGTACGCCATTATATTGATCGTTGTTTGCATTGCTTACGTGATCAGCGATGTGACAACACATCGCTTACCAGTGCTGTATTATGAAGGATTCTTCACCTATTTGTATGGCGCCAGTATACTCTTCCTGCTGTATGTGTTTTGTTTCCTGCTTCAAGGTAAGTTTAAGGGATGGGATTCTTATTCTAGATTCATTGGGTTTGGAACTGTTGCAGTTGTAGTTGATGCCTGTCTCAAGAATGGATTAAATACATTTTTTAATGTGGCTTTCATTTATGATTTATTTATAGAAAGCACATGCTGCAATGGAGGTGGCAAACCGAAATCACCACCAAAGGAGAAAAAACCAAAGAAGCAAAAGCAAAAGAAACAAACGGATCCAGCCGATTCCAAGGATGGAAAGGGTAACAAGGATTCCGTCAAAAGCGGCAAACCCAGCCCGTTTCAGGTATAAACTTTAATCAACTTTATATATAAATATCTATGATACATACATATGTATATCTGTTAGGAAGGATAAATGAGATATTTTATCCTAAGCCAGATAAAAAAAAAAAACTTAATTACGAATGCATGTGCTGTGGGTGTGGAGCTTTTTCAATTGCATCGAAGCTCTTAACTCTCGCACTTTGCGCTCTATGCTCTTGTCGATGTATGTACCTATGTACCTGTATTCTGTTCTTGCCATAAAAGGAAGGCAAAACGTTCAATTAAGAAAGCTTCGCCTTACAGCATACAGTTATGTTACCGCTGTTTTGTTTTTGGATTTTTTTTTAATCTCTGTTATTTTATTTTTGTTTTTTATTTATTTGATATAACAAAAATAAAACCAACAAAATACGTTTTTAACTAAATTTAACATTTTATTGATTGAACAAAAAAAAAACAAAAATAATTTTCATCACACAATCGATCACCAATCAAATCACTTACACTACCTATGTACATGAATCAACAAAAACTCGTTCAAAACACAAAAACACACACAGGAACGATTTCCGATCAAGAAACGTGATTTGGTTCGACAGTCGCTATTAAGTCAGGTATGCCTATGATTGAGTGTTTGCAAACTTAAAATCCCCTCCTTCTCCTCTTCTAATTTTCTATTACTAAGTACTACTACCATTGTATTTACTACTACTCTAGTACTTATATAACACTTATCAACTAACCATTTCCTGTGGCATCTGTAACTAACTAATTGATTATGTGTGCATTGTCCTATATTTCTTATCTTTCGCCTCTAATTTATAAAAAAAAATTATATATATATATATATGTATATGTACATACATATATGTATGTATGCATCTTATAACCGATTCCCTTGAAAAAACCACAAGTTGCGAACGGTGTGAATATCTATTGCTACTGTGTGCTAATATGGTGTGGTGTGTTACTTTTAGCAGCTCTGTACTACTAATCCGGTGGTAAATTGAGAACCTTGTGTCACTTGATCGGGACCTACAACTCGGACGGCTTTCACGAACTGTCTAATTACGTTAAAATTTGAAACCTTTTGCGATTGCTTTGTGTGTAATATCTATGTCCTACTTTCCTCCTATTTCCCCAACTACTCGCATATGGATGTGCAATAGATGCTTTTTGTGATTAGGTGTTTTGCGATTTTTTTTTTCTGCATGTGGTTTTAGTTATCGTCTTTTAATTTTTCGATTTTTTAAGATTTGGATTGATTTGTAATATTTGCTTAATTTGGCATTTTGTCTTTGTGGTATGTGGTGACAGCTTGTGAAAATTGAAATAAAGACTTTTGAGCACTTTGCGAAATGTATCTGTGGATTTGAATTCCCATCTGAGTTGTTAAGTGTATTGTGAAATAATGTGTAACATATATGTTATGATTATGATAAATTTGAAGTAACTAATATTTCTAGGAATGAGATTAATAATTATGATATTACTGTAAAATGGTTGTATGTAATGTAATGTTATTCTTTATATATGTTCTTTAAATAAAGAGCTTCCAGTTTGTTATCATTTGAGAAACCTATGCAGATCAAAGAAGTATATTGTGACTAACTAATCTTCTTCTACGGTAGATTCAAAAGACAGTGCAAGTCACTTGCCGGCCGTTCATTGTTTCTTTTTTCTTTATTAAGTTTTCCCTCCGAAGTGTTTTGGATGATATTATTCTGCATTCTATGGTATAATAGATAGGTGAAAAAGAGTGGTGAACTAGCACTGTTGTATGCCGTTTGGAATACTAGGGCCATCCGCTGGAGCTTAAAATGCGAATAATTTCTCCAAAAGTTTATTGTGATAACTCTTATGAGTCATCAAAAAGAAGATTACTTAAACATTATATTAGTGCAGTACGTAAGGCACAATATTGTGTTCAGATTTGATTAAGAGCTCCACTACTTCAGACCTTTTTATCTTTTCCATATTTTTCTAGATGTGTAGTGAGGAAGTGAGGAAGCCTACGTTAATCAAGATTAGCTAGATTGAAGACGAATATCCTCTATAATGGAGTATTGACTGCTTCTGCGAGAAAGCTATAAAAGGCCGATCACCACCTTGCCTGCTCGTGGGCTCTTCACCCTCCTTAAAATTACTGTGCCCTGAAATCCAGACAATGGTAACTGTTGTTTGAAAGTAGAAATGATTAAATGGTGAACAGAAGAAAACTTAAAGAGGTACCGATGCACGTTGGTCTTAAATGTTTGCAAGTTACAATAACTAGGAAATAGAGAGCTCGGCAGGGTATTCCATAAGCGAGTTGTACGGCTTAGGAAATAATTATGATATTTTAGAGTACGTTCGAAAGCGGGCTTGAGCAGCTGTTGCGGTTTTTTTTTTTTTTTATATATATATAATTTACGCGCGCCTAAGGGGTTAGATACCCTTTTACTGTTGCCAGGGCGGGCGGAAAGTTAGAAGGAGGAGAAAGGAAAATTGTTTTTGTAGTGGTTTGAAACTCAGGTGTGTTTGGTTTCTATGTTTGCTCTCCAGGGGTGGGAGTCCGAATAGGACGGAGAGTTTTTCTTCACTCAGAGTGATTCGAGGTATATCACAGTATTTTTCTTTTCTGTGCTTGAAACTCTACAACAGCCAAATCTACGTGTCAGTGTTATGCCTTCACACGCTGAATTTTTCTGTCTGAGTTCCAATTACACAATGAAAAACTGACTTGCCATGGGCAGGATTCGAACCTGGACCCTCCGAGTGAGAAGTGTTTGCTACTACCACTACACCACGGCCACCCCGGTTGAAAGTTTGGAGGGGTGGAATACTACTGGCAATTTCAATGGAGAAAATAGCGATAGAACAATGTGAGGCACGAAGCGTTACGTCGGTGTTCAAGCTTGTCAATTGACTGTGCAGTATTGGCGCCACATATGAGATTTATCTCAGGGTTTTGAATCTTATTTAGAAAGTACAAAGTGGTCTTGGGTGCAGCAGTCTGTTTTGGAAGCATTAAATTCCACTTTCCAAGCTTATTCGAAAAAAGAGTGTGATGCCAAACTCTATGAAATGCCTCAGAAATATCAAGTGCAATTATCTTACTTTCGCCAAATTGGTGTAGACTTTGGTTCCACTTTTCGGTGAGACATGATATCAAATCACCAGTGGGCCTGTTGCTATGAAAACCGTATTGTGGGTCATTGAGAAGTTTTCGAGTTTCGAGATATTTCATGAGCTGACGGTTTACCAGCATTTCCATGAAATTAGAAAGAATGGAGGTAAATGCAATGGGTCTGTAGGAGGAGAGAGAAGAAGATTCGCCTTTTTTAGGGACGGGCTGAACAAATGCTGATGGGTCCTATAGAGTAGGATCGATAAAAAAAGGTTACGCAGTGATTCTTGCCAGCGTGCAAGAACACCTCCTTAAAGAAGGGGGGATACACCATCTGGATCAGCGGATTTGTGTATTTTTGGATCTTTAAATACTCTTACTGCTACAAGAGAGCGAAAGTGGATATGTCCCATTGAATTTTCAATGCACTGAAATGTAGGCCGTGACAAAGCATACTCTGGAAGTGTTGAGTTCGCTGCAAAGTGTGCAGCAAACAAATTGGCCTTGTCTATAGATCTGACAGCTGGAATGTGATTATAAACGAGCGTTAGGATGGAGGATCATGCAGAATTTTTAAAGTTTTCAACGAATGACCAAAAAGATTTTACTACCTTTGGGACACTGTAGTATATTTTGCGTCAATTTTTGGTAGTATTGAAGTTTTACACGCTTCAGAAAGACGTGCAGTCATTCCTGGCTCGGGTGAACTTTTTTCGGTTTTCCTTTGTCAGGTTAGTCTTGATGGACCGAAAAAACATTTTTCTAACTCTGACAGCCTCTTTACAGAGTCGTACCATACCTTCTTTGGGATGAAGGATCTCATTCCAAAGAGAATATTGTCTGTGATTATATCATCATCAACGTCATTAGAAACATAACGACCAGTTAAAATTCCAAAAGAATGTGTTAAGTGCTCTCAAATTGGCTTTCTCGTATTACTATGCAGATCGTTTAGGAATCTTTTCCCTAAACGATTGGCTTCCAAATCGGACGGTTCGGGGTTCCATACCAGCAGCGCCTGAAAGACATTCCTTTTTTCAGGCATCTAAATTCGCATAAGATGAGTGGTTATCTAGAATACCACAATAAGTCCAATTACACTAATAATTTAGTCTCCCCATTAAATATTGAATGTCACCCAGGGAGCGGAATAACCACTGGACCCAAAAGTCTTACACGTGCTCAGGTATTTTAAGTATAGTAATACCGACTTGAGTGTTAAGTTCTTAAAAAAAAAAAATAACTGTGTGGTCAGGGTACGAGAAATTAGCTGATATGACGCAGTTGTCCGACGAGCCTAGAGTATAGCACACCAACCTCATACTTATCAGAGTGAAAAGTTAGAAACATGTCCAGGGTGTTGGCGGTATGACTATCAACGTCTGATATTCGCATGGGCTCATCTACATGCATTGTTCTCCTCAACGAAGGTCTCAATACATCGTCCTTCGCGTATTGTTGTTCAAAATATCGAAACTACCCAGAATTGTATATATTGAATCGTCCGTATTAACGATTTCAGGATGTGAATATAAGGATAAAATTCTTTGAATGGGGTCGGACAGTGTTTAAAACTCGTTAAAGGTCGAACTGCTCTCTAGTTTGGGACTTCTGTAAATAAAGCAGTAGTGGACATACGTGAAATTGATTTCCGGATTGGAACAAAGATTACATTGGGGTTAAGTTCGATAAGCTACGTTATTACGTACGTAAATGGTGAGCCCGCTGTGAGAATAGAATAATGGCACCAGTTCGTAGCCAGGTGGTTTCAGATCAGAGTGATCTGAGTGTTGTGGGCGAGGATCTACCTGTGTTTCGCTAAGTGCCAAAATAACTGGCCTGCATATAAAGATTACTTTATAGCCCGCTAATATTTGCTATATCCACTCTAAATTCCCGTGCCATTACAAAAAAAAAGCCATAAACACAAACGCCGAAGTAAGATAACTTAAGATATCAGTTAGAACTTCTGTAGGATAAGATCTCGTTGCCTTCCTGTTCCTCCGCAGTTTGATATTTTAACCTACTTCAAGCAATGGTATTATATTTCTTACTTATGGCAGACTACCACACGATGACACAATAACGATAGTTTTTCGTTTTACACTTGCCAAACGTGCTGAAATTATTAAAAAAATATTATCGAAATTGTGGTTCAGATGTAAATACGCAACGTGAATTTTGTCGTAAAGTCGGTCGTCATCATGGTTTCGATATGCAGGCAATTCATCGCACCGTTTGAGCGTGAGTATACTCTTTCGGATCTTAAGCTACCAACCAGATCAGAGATTCGTGCGAAATGTAGAAAACATAGCCACCGTAGCGCGTAGTATCGAAGAAGACCCAAAAATATCGATTCGGCGCCGATCAGCTGAATTGGGCATTGTCAGAGAGTCAACCCGGCTTATTTTGCTGTTGGATTTGGACTTGCATCCATATAAGATTGTGCTAATGCAAGAATTGAAGCTGAGCGACCATAGACAACGTCGTGAGTTCGCTAATTGGCACAGAAAATGTTGGTCGGAGATCCAGATTTTGAAAAAAAAAATCATCTTCTCGGACAAGACCCATTTTTGGCTCAGCGGCTTTGTCAACAAACAAAATTGCCATTATTGGAGCGAAGATAATTCACAACTGTTCAGCTAAACATCAATACATCCACAAAGATTGACTGTTTGTTGCGGTTTATGGCATGGCGGCAACATCGGAGTTTATATCTTTCGAAGTGAGGAAGGAGATAGGTATAGAGCGATGTGAACTGACTTTCTGTTTTCAGAACTTGAGAACATCGATATATCCAAGCTGTGATTCCAACAAGACGGCGCTATATGCCTTACAAGCGACCCAACGCCCGAAATATTAAAGGAGAAATTTGGCGACTGGGTCACCTCACGGCAAGCGCTCATCAATTGGCCGCCACGATCAGGCGATTCGATTGGCCGTGGTGTAGTGGTAGTAGCAAACGCTTCTCACTCGGAGAGTCCAGGTTCGAATCCTGCCCATGGCAAAAATCAGTTTTTCATTGTATAATTGGAACTCAGACAAAAAAATTCTGCGTGTGAAGGCATAACACTGACACGTAGATTTGGCTGTTATAAGAGTTTCAAGCAATGAAAAAAATACTGGGAATTATATCTCGAATCACTCTGAGTGAAGAAAAACTCTCCGTCCTATTCGGACTCCCACCCCTGGAGAGCAAACATAGAAACCAAACACACCTGAGTTTCAAACCACTACAAAAACAATTTTCCTTTCTCCTCCTTCTATCTTTCCGCCCGCGCCCTGGCAACAGTAAAAGGGTATCAACCCCTTAGGCGCGCGTAAATTATAAAAAAAAAAAAAAAAAAAAAAAATTGTCTCTGGTCAAGTCCTTAGTCTACGCTAACAAGCCACCGACTTTGGACGAGTTCGTGGAAAACATTCGAAACGCTATTGCCCGAATAACGCCTCACATGTTGGACCGAGTCATCAAAAATTTGATCGGCCGCTTGAAGCACTGACAGCGAAGCCGAGGCGTCCATTTGAATGATGTGTTATTCTACACATAATGGCATGAAGGTAGCTTCAAAACAAAGCCAGAATCAATTTTATACTCACACCGTTGTTGTTTTATTTAAATTTGTTTTCCTGTCTTCTTATCACCCAATACATAAAAATCCGTGCGCATCCATAGGGTAATTTTTGGCTGAAGTCCTTATTCCTTACCATAAGAATATTTGCAGGCGTAGAAGCCGTGGCTTGCTTTCTTAGACGAATGTTTGATTTTAAGCACTGGTACGTAAGGAGAATAACTGACCATTCAACTTGGGGATAAGAAATCCTCTACTTTGGTTTTCGAGGTAAATATAATCGTTTCAGTTTTCATTTAATTCACCTAAAGCCCACAGCTCGTTGCCCAGGAGTTAACTGTCTCCAGAATCCTACTGATGAGTTGGCTAATCACAGAGAGATACCACGTAATTTGCGTGCTTAATTTCTTTAAATCCCTCCTTGTAATGTCGCACATTTTGTTCAAGATCGCCAACCAGAAAAAGGTAGGATCACCTCTCTTTGAACAGTTCCTCTATTTATTATACTGGTTGCGCTGCGGTTTTTGGTTAATGAAACTTCCTAAACCTACGTTGGATCTTTTTTTTTTCATTGTAGTCAAATATGCAAATCCTTTTTTGTTTTTTGTTTAATTGTTTATTTAAGTAGCCTCGACTTTTGAAAGCACCCGTTTGAAAAACCTGAACATTAGCATTTTATTCATATGTATCCCAAGGGAAATTTCAAGTACTCTGGAGTGGAGTGAAGAATCCATTCATACCGTGTAGATGCTGTATTTAGACTACAAAATACTAAATTAAGTACAGTTCATAGAGTTCGTGGTACTTTTTCATTCGACGTCCTTAAACTAAAAATAAAAAGAAAATATTTGTCCCTAAAAAAAGAGACGGTCTAATCTGAGAAAAGTCCTCGTGTTCCTGTATAATTTTCTGTTTTAGGTTCTGCTCTTTTTTGGCCCTTCAGTAATGAAGTACCTCTACTTTTAGTCAGTTATGGACGCGACTTTTTGCAGAGCAATTTGGAATCCCGTAGAATGATCCGTATTATAAATATTGACGCGGATGCAGATGTATTTGGTAATCAGTAAATAAACTCTATTGGATCTGGCTTTTGCTGTAAAGAGTATTGGTGGCAGACGGGTCTAGCTTACTGTCTTAGAAAACTAGACCGTCCAGATACCGTCCACGTCCAGTCTTCGTTACATAATTTACATATGGTATATGAGTAAAATCACTCATTGATTCTACAATGGATATGAACAGTCTCAGCTTGGTTTTTTTGCTGAGAACATTGCTTTTCCAGATTTTGAATAACATTCCAAAGGCAGCTTTCCTGATTCTGCTGTCCACATCGTGTTCGGTGCCACCATCGGACGAGACGATACTTCCTAATCATAGAACGTTTTCGACTTTCTCGACCGCTTGTCCGAGAATGCTGAGTTGAACGTCAGAGTTTGAAATGCTCATGGAATTTGGTTTTTCCGCATTTAGATTAAACCCTACTTTGTTCGCATTATTTTATGTGCAAGACGGCAAGCATTATCAGCAACATTATCAGTAACATTGAAAGTATACAGCCCTGACGTGTAACACTTTGGATATCAAAGTCATCTGATACGTTACCATTGTGCGGAACGTGACACTTACCGCCCTCGTAAGCAGCCTTAATAATACCCGCCTATTCGGCATTGAGAGTTGATCTTATCCACTCTTGAACGATCTGACTATTGTCTTGGATACGACTGGGAGAACACATATGTATTCCTTTCCAGTTTCCACATGCCATCCAATTGTCCTTCTCTGGAAGCTTTATGATCATACCCCTTTTCCACTCTTCCGGGAACCGCTCATTTCCCCACGCTCTAAAAGTGAGCGGTTGGAGATGTACTCGTAGTTGGCTTCGCTTAAAAAAGCTCGGCAGGGATAACACCAATGCCTAACGCTTTATTTCTTTTAAGGGATCTGATAGCGGCTACTGTCTCTGTGGTGCTGGGAGGTCCGGTTAAAATTCGGAATTTGTCGCGCTCTGTGGAATTTTGGACTACGATGCTGTTGCCTAAATAATTTACGAGTAGCACTAACACGAAATGTTTACTCCATCTATTGAGCTGATCCTCATCCGAAATCAGCAAACTGCTATCTGTTGTAAACTTTTCACTGAATGTTGTTTAGAATTCCAACCACCAGTAAGTTATTTTGTGATGCTGTAGACGGTCCTGCTGTTGCACCTGCTAGCTGCTTCTTCAGCCTTCGAGACCAGTGCTTTGAAATATGAACATTTTATACACGACATTGGGCTCCTAGCACCGTTTTCTCTATTGCTGATGCCGCTGCAATCCGAGCCTTAAGTGAAATACGCTTATTGATCCGATAACTATAAGTCACGATAAGATAAAGTCACAGTACACTTTTTTACCTTATATCAATGTAGGCAACTGCCCCAGATTTTTCACAGCATTCCAATGGTCATCCACGTCTTCATGCATTGTGGTGCTGATTGTTTCTGCTTCTATGGTACTCGTAAGATGGTCCCTGAATTGTTGGCGAACTAGGAGACCCCGAAGTATGGCGGTATTGTACCTAGTAGCTCGAAGCGAGTTTGAGAAGTTGCTATTTTGGTGGGGGTGAACGCCCCCATTTATTCGGCTTAATACAAGCTATAACTTACAAATTAAACTTAAACTAAAACTTAAAACTAAGGTTGGTTGGAGTGGTGAAGGAGAACGGATTTGTGGTAGGGAGTGGTGCGGTGGAAATCAAAGACGGTAAGGTTTGAGTTGATTTGACGTAGCATACGGGAGATTGGTTCTTTCGCGCCATATGAGGTGTGGTGGGTTGGTAGATAGAAGAGTCGAGGGGTACGTAGATTATGAGGGTTAGTGTTGAGGAAAATGGAGTTGTGAAGGGACGCGCATTCAACGTGACCTGAAAGGAGTCGATGAATGAAGAGAAAGTCTGCTGTCATTCATTGCCATTCTCTAGGGCAGAGAGGGCAAAGGATACGAATTCAACGAGATTTGTGGTGGTTGAACTACCCTTTAGGAAGCCATGTTGTCTAGGGGAAATAAGTGATTTGCATTGGAAGCTTAGAGCTTCATACAAAATACTTTCGAAGAGTTTGGGTAATATGGGAGAGTTTAGCGATGGGACGATAGTTGGTTATTTCATTCTTTGATCCTTTCTTGTGGATCGGGGTTATGAAGGAGGATTTCCAAGCCTGAATCCCTTTCCTTGTGAAAGGGATAGACGGAAGAGATTAGAAAGGGCAAGGGAAAGAGAGGAAGAACATTTTTTAAGAAATATGGCAGGAAGGCCATCTGGGCCTGGTGTGAATTCGTCATTGAGTTGGTGTAATTTATATTTGATATAAGACGGGTCAAAAATATGAGAGAGAAGTGGGCCATTGGATAAGTTCAGTAGGTAACTAAAATAGGATGGATCTGGTACAAAGGAGTCGTTGGTGAAGGATTTTTTGTTTTTTTTTTATAATTTTTATAATTTACGCGCGCCTAAGGGTTAGATACCCTTTTACTGTTGCCAGGGCGCGGGCGGAAAGGTAGAAGGAGGAGAAAGGAAAATTTGTTTTTGTAGTGGTTTGAAACTCAGGTGTGTTAGGTTTCGATATTCGCTCTCCAGGGGTGGGAATCCGAATAGGACGGAGAGTTTTTTCTTCACTCAGAGTGATTCGAGGTATGAAACTCTACAATAGCCAAATCTACGTGTCAGTGTTATGCCTTCACACGCAGAATTTTTCTGTCTGAGTTCCAATGACACTGACTTGCCATGGACAGGATTGTTTAAAAAAGGTGGCAAATAGGTTGGCAATGGTGAGTGGATCGGTTAAGGTAGCGCTGGTAAAGGGAATCGTAAAGTTCTGTGAAATGAAGATAAGCACCAAGATAGTTGGAATAGTCGGTAAAGGATCTGGTACGCTGGTACCAAGGAGGACTAGTAGATGATGTTTTAACGCGGGAAAATACATCGTAAAGGGAAAAAGAATTAAATATTTCTTTATAAAAAATGGATAAGGCATCATTTATACTTAGGTTGTGAAAGTTAAAGAGGGATCTGCTGAGATAGTCACTGATTTTGTGAAAGTTTGCTTTATGAAAGTTGTGGGATGAGAGAGTTGTGGGGGGAGTGGACTAGAATGAAAAAATGAAAGTAGAAGGGGGTGGTGCTAGTTATCGATTGTTGAGAGAGATAGGGGACAAAGTGAGACTGAGGAGTTAATTGGATCTGTTGTGAAAATAAGGTCTAATTGCCTGCCCATATAATTGGATATTCCACTGACTTGGCAAAGACTTGAGTCTGTTAAGCGATCTAAGAAGAGACATTCCTTAGCTGAGTTGGCATTTGAAGCGATGAAAAACGATTCATCATCTGATGGAGTCCACTGTAGCTGAGGAAGATTAAAGTCGCCGAAAATAAGGATATCATCAATAGGGTCTGACAGGTCAATTAAATGGTCGATCGCATCAATAATAAATTGGTAAGATTCGATAGGTTGAGCTGGTAGGATGTAGCAACATATAACGTAAAGGGACTAGAGAGGCAGTGATATTTTTATTGCAACAAAGTCGGCTTTAGAGGATGAAGAAATTGTAATGGGGCAAGAGTTAAGGCTGTTGTCCATCGCCAGTAGGACGCCTCGACAGGGGGAATCTTTATTTGTGCGGGTAGGATCGTCGTCGCGGAAAACATTAAAAGTAGGAGGGAACAATTCCTGGTTCTTTATGTCGGGAATCAAATTGGTTTCGGTCAAGGCGTAGATATCAAAGGGAAGATTGACGTAGGACAGCATTGGTTTTAGAGCGAAGACCTCTTACATTCTAGTAGTAAAATGTAAGAGGGATGTTGTGGGGTGGAGGTGTGAGGCAGGATGGTTTAAGCGCTGGCAAGGGAGGCACGTTATGGACGAAAAAATTTGTCGTGGTCGGCTCGGCTACTCGTTTAGAGTGAACATAGTTGCCGAATGCAGCTAGGTCGTCTGCTACTTTCTGAGGGGAAATGTTAAAAATCTCGTGGTACCTGACATCCTGCTGGATGGAAACCATGATGCTGGTTTTGGTTTTCCCTTCGTAACAGACCGAGTCCGATTTGTCATGTAGATAGGCAAGAAAGAGACGAATGTTTTCATATGTCTTTCTTTCTCTGAGCCTATTGTGAGCAGATCTATCCTCAAGAAAAAGAGGACACCCACAAAAACCTCAAAAAAAAAAACAAATATATTTTTTTTGGTTTATTGGAATAAAAAAAAAAACTAAGTAACGCGCGTTACTTAAAAAAAGAAAGCACTAAACAAACAACAAAAATAAGAACTTCATAACATCTATCAGTTATTTAACATGAAAGTTACTTTAGGTAGTAACATTTTCCATATCACAAATATTGTTTTTTTTTTTTAAAGTACTATTCGAGTAGGTACAATTTTAGTTTTGATTGTATATATTTGTCATTGGACTTATTTTATTTAAAATGTCGGGGCTCTTTAAAATATAGTTGTAAAATTCAGTACAAGACATATTTGCACTTTCAGGCGAAAGGATGCGTTCAATAAATAATACTCGTAAGAAGACATAACAGATGGCGTTGTGATTTAGATACCGGTCAAAAGTTTTTTAGGTCCAAAAGAGGACGCCTGGTCAGCCTATCTGAGCCTAGAGAGAGCATATCGACTTTCTGTAGTGCCATTGGTTTGCTGTGTTAGTTTAACAGTGGGGGAAAACAGGGGATCAAGAATAGGAGCATTGGAGGAGGGAGATAGAGATAAATGATTGGCTATGGAGTTGGATGAGGGATGAGATGTGGGGTTTAGGGTATGGCAGATAATGAAATTAGGGTACTTAGCTCCAGTTTTAACGTCAAAGTTGGGAATTGAGTTGCTAGGTGGGTTTGGAGGCGTATCCAAAATAGAGACTGGGGCCCGTAAAACCGAGGGAGAAGGTGAGCTGGAAGCGGGATTTAAGATAGGTGTTAAGTCAAAAGAGACACGTTGACGTCGGCGCTTGGTTTGGGGTGGAATAGAGGGAGTTGGAGTATGGGTGGGAGGCTTAAAATTAGGAAAAATTTTAGTTTTAAAGCTCCAATTGGAGCTGGGTCTATTTTTAGAAGAGGAGGTTGGTCTTGGTAAATTGGATTTACTTGCTACCTTGATAGATGGTTGAAGTAAGATGGACTGCTTGACTTTATCCTGCTTCTTGGTCGTATTTTCCAACCATTTGCAGACAAACATCTTTCCAAGGTTGCAATTGTTGCTGGCTGGATTATGGAATAGCCATTCGTATTTGGCCGGCATATTGAGCTTGAAGCTGCGCTTACTTCTGTGGTGAGATGTTGGAAGAAAATTGCAGTGGCTAATGGTGATGCCATACGAAGAAATTCGAGATCCATTCAGAAGGTGTCCAAGTTGAGTTGAAGTGATTGATAAGCCTCCGTGGGGCAGCGATTGGAGGTGTTGACGTAGATGTGGTCTATATTATCAAGTTGGAAGACACTTCGCAAGAATCAGTAGGTTGAACCGTCCGCAGATGACTTGTATGTGGGGGTGAATGTGAATCCACTTCAGGTCCCATTAATTCAGCCATTAGCGATGTATTATAGGGAACATTCTGGTAAGGCTGCGGGAAGTTTGGTGGGTCAACGATTTTGCTGTTTATTGTTACGATGTGATGTTCAATATCGCATACGAGGGATCGAGTCGCAGTAAGTTCATCACTGACATCGTTCACTTTGTCGAAGATAACTTCGAGCATAGGATCGGATTCTTTACTGGACTGGAAATGAATGTCAATGTCGTCACTCAGAGAGCTTATAAACTCACAAGTTTTTTATTTGGATATAACTTGCGTAGAACAGATGGCACTTAACATTTTATCCAGCTGAGATTTGCACTGAGTTCCGTAACTCTTCAACACTTTTAACACTGCTTTCGATGACCGAAATTTTGTCCGTGATCTTTTTCGCGAGTGCGTCTTGGTAGGAGTCATTGGAATCGCTTAGTAATTTTATTGCCAAAAGAACATGCGAGAGTGAGATACACTTGCACTCATCACAGAAGAAAAGGAGGTTATCAGAGAATTCCTTGATAAACACCGTATTTCTTTTGTTTAACCCGACACAAACGGCATGAAAGGCTTTCCCACAGATGCGCTTGCAAGCTACCCAGTCAGCACTGCAGTCATCGATTACACAATTGGCAATTCCGCAAGACATATTTAAATTAGTTGTGTAGGTCAGTGAGGGTATAAATATTAGGTCGAATTATTGTTTTTATTTTTTTTTGTATTGCTTGGTTGCAATTTTATATAGTTAGTTAGGGGCTTTGCACTGAAAAAATTGCACAAAAAAAAATAGAGAATTCAAGCACTGGGAAAATGCAATTTGACGAAAATTAATTAAAGGGAGAACAAGAAAAACACGTCTGTCTGGTTGGAGTAACTGACTAGAACTGACACATGCAGTACGGAAACGTATAGTGGCTAACATAAGATGATGTTCGCGCAACATTCTGATATTGGCTCACTCATGCAGGTTTCAAAACTATTGAACTTTTCAAATCAACTATTCTCGAAAAGTTGGTTTTGATATAGAGTCTGCGAATTGATTACAAAAGCGATTACAAAAATGTACGCTGATAAATCATCGACAATTTAAAAAATTGCTTGAAAAGATAAGCAAAACTTGATAGAATGAATGTAATTGTGGTGGTCGTAAAAAAATAAATACGACGGAGGAGTATAGTGCAATCTCTGACTGACCGCGATTTTTCTCTGGACCTTTTTTGCTCAGAGGAAAATACCTACAGCTCTTTGTCAATGTCAATAGAATGGCATACTTTTTCATAGCCAATTGCCAATGCCTGCCGAAAAGAGTAATGCGGTCTGAAGCATTTGTTTTTTTATTAGTTTGTAATCTAAAAATTGCGCCTGAATTTTTGGCGTGGTAATCGAGGCCCTTAACCACCACACCTTGTCAACCCCCAAATATACGAAAATACCTTTTTCGATTCATCCAATTACCACAGAAGATTGCCAGGTGGGTTGTGCTAAAAACTAGTCGGTTTGTTTTAAACAAAAAAAATTCATATAAAACTCCTTGATGATTTTGGTGAGTACGTTACTTACCTATTGCCTTTTTTACTTAAAACAATACAAAATACTCGTAGCTACTTACTGTTATTGGCACTTTCCTAAGGTATGCGAATTCAGATTTTTGCACGTAAACCATAAATGAAACAATATCTGACTGCACATCTGAACCGGTAAGCATTGTAAAGCCTTTTATAGACACGCTCAATAGCTTATTTTGTGTACCAAACAAGACATTACATGACTTACCTACCTAAGTAAAATTTGTCCTTTAACTCTCCTGTATCTATATATACATATACCAGTATTATGTTCTTGTGCTAAGGACAAGGAGCACAAAATCCTCTCCGATTACGAGATAAATACGAAAAACAGGCAAAGTAAATGACTAAAGCAAATACGTTTGAGCAATTAAGCATCGGCGTGCGTACTACTTAAGTACCTTAGTTATTGGTTCTGTCGTCTTAGAGAGTGGTTACCAAAGGAATTTTTCATCAGAAAGCATGACTAACACCAGTGGCGGTGTAAAATCTTTCACTATTTAGCTAGGCTCTTGACAGATGATCTTCCACAATTTATACTGGAAACTACTCGTATATACAATTATATTTCTGTAAAGTAAATCGCCAGCAGAAAGCAGTCCTACTTATTTGCAGATGTAGTCAAATCTAATTGAGGTCCTTCGGCATTCTTACGGACAATAGTATATGGTTTTTAAGAGCGTACTTGGAAGAGATAAACAAATGTTTTCTATTTAAAGAACTCAATTTGAGGTTAACTAGTTTAGGTTCGATTACCTAACGAAAGACGACGTTATCATAGCGGCTGTTATGGCATATTTTCTTTCATTTGTGTCAAAACTCCCGTTTAAGTGGTACACAAAATCTCTCTTGTGATCTATGATATGACTTTAAATGTTAATAAAAATAATAAATTGACGAGATTTGCCAAACACCAACGCGCCTAATGCAGAGCCAGTTAACCCATCACGACAGAGATAGAACACCAACACTAAGGGCGATGGCTGTTGACCCTTGTCATAGTATATCGAGCACAGTGGAGCTTTGTTATCACAATTCTATGTAAAATATATACTCTAAAGTATTGCTTAAATCAACAACACCAATCATTGCAATCTATATCGGTGAAAATACACTACGAGTACTCATTCTCGCAATTCTTCTGACAAGTTTTTTAACATTACGGTCTGGAATCAGCCGATGCAGCGAACATATGATATTCCTTTACCATTTGATGAATGGTTTTTTGTTATATTCCCAAGGTTGCTCGGACCTCTCTCATCATAGGGAACACTTTTCGGATGAATTTGATACAATCCTTCAGCCTTACAGTGTTTCCGATTCTGTGCAAATATCATCTTGCCAAAGTGCAAATGAAGTCACGGGTTCTATTATATCTTGAACTGATGACCTTTATATTTTTGTATATTTTATTATTATTTTATTTATCCCATGTAAATTTTTTACTCACATTACGATCACGAAATAAATAGGTCTTATCACAATATATAACAGCAAAGGGAGATTATTATCACTTAATCATCACATTGTTTCTGATTGTATTCGTAAATACGAAATCAATCGCTTTCCTGATGTATCATACACATATCAACAACATTCATTTATAACATGGTTATTTTAAGAATTATTTTGCAAGATACATACTATTAGTTTTATAAAAAAGAAAATAAACTAACGAATCTTTCGGACGGCATTTTAAGGATTCTCAAGCCGAGATTGAAGCAGCCGTTACACCAAAGAATGTCCGCAAACGAAAAACGACCCACAGTGATCCCACCCATGGTAGTTTCTTCCTTCGAGTTGGTGCAATTGGTAAGAGTACTAAATAAATTCAATAATTATTTATTCTAAAAATAAATTTTATTTTACAGCTTTTGGATTAGGAGCCATGATTTATATTGGCTTAGAGTTTGGTTCGTTCTTCGAAATTCCATTTGAATCCCCATGTCACCATATCCTTATCGGTGTAAATCCACTTCTACAGATGGTCTTTACATTTATGCAGATGTACTTTATATTTATGAATGCAAGAGTGAGTAAAAAAAACAAAAAAAAAGAAGATCTTAAATTAAATCTCCACTATCTCTAATAACTCTATCAATTGGCAAAAATAAAAATCCTCATCCTAGTGCCTTCATTTTGCTCCCAACTCCAAACCCCTTAAAGTAGTTTGCAATACGTAGATTTAATTTATATACCAACACACAGACTTCCAGGATCGCCCTTAACCCGCTACAGGTATGGCAAACCTTGGATAGTTGCTCCCATAAAATTGTTAACCCACTTTACATCCCAAAAACCCAAGCTCCTATACTGAAATCCTTTCATAGGTCCATCACTTATAATATCTATTGTCAATTGCAGCTTAACATTCACCGATTCAAGGTTATTGCCCGTTTTGGTTTGATGCACGTAGTAGCGACCAATGTTTGCGTCTGGATTCGTACAATGGTAAAGGAGTCCTTGCACGAAATAACAATTTATCATCAACGTCGTGGACCAACACCAGAGGACTCCATTATTCTTGAGTCCATTCGCCGCCATACTCTGCGTCATGCCGGTACCGTCTTAAGAACACATATTGGACCAAATAATGATTTTGAGATGATTGATGCCGATACAGGAGTTGAACCTGATACAGTTTTATCAAAAATGGTGAGAGCCACCGCAGAAGGTGTTACACGAGGTCTCACCGCCGATGACAATGATAATACGAGTAATTTCGTGAGAGGTACAACTGCTTCCACAACTTCGACAACAACTACAGAGTTACCTTCTACTACGGCTGCTATTGCATGGGCCAGTACAACCATGATGCGAAAATTGAAGAAATTCATTACATCAACCACCACGACTAGCACCACGACGACAACTTTAGCTCCAGCCACTCATCTGTTCCAGTCGACAATTGTCCCAGATGCATTCGATAGGATTTCCAGCAGTGTGGCCAATACTCCTAGCACAACTACGTTAGGACCATCAACGAGCAGTTTGGCGTCGTTTTTCTCAGCCTTCACATCGTCTACATCTCCGCCATCGTCTACTGAAAATGCTTTTCTTATGAATAACATGTTTGGCGGTCTTGAAAATAGTTACCAGACCTTCTCAGGCCTTTCTCATCCGGAACCTGTGATTCCTATTGATGGCATTGAAGCAATCGAAAGTTTAGACAATATTTATCCAGCAGCGTTGTCATCTAGTATTGGTACCTTAAACTCGACTGCATGCGGACGGGTTGACATTATGGGCACCATAGTCTATGATTCTGCACCATATTTGTATCCCTTCATCATTGAGTACTCCCTTATCGGAGCGGTGGTCCTGTATGTTATGTGGAAACACATTGGACGTTATCCAAGACATGTACATGATGAAGATCTCGAACATCGCCTTGAAGTAATGTTGTCTCGCAGAGCTGTTGCAATGGCACAACAAGCAGCTCGATCTGGTCGTGTAGACTGTGTTGGCTCATCTAAAGGCCTATTCTTTGGGTTGTTGCTGTTGGTTGGTTCATTAATTTGCCTAATTTTGTTCTTTGTACTCGTCCGTCATCCGCAATTCTCGTTACTAGCAATTTACTTGGCCGATGCTAGTCATTGTGCATTAATGGCCTTTGCCGTTCTGGCCATCGTTATAGGTTTTATAAGGTAAGGTTGCTAATATTTTTCTTAAATTTAAAATCGAAAGCTTACCATGAACTTTGTCTGAATTTTAGGGTGAAATCGTTGAAATTCCGTTGTGAAGAACAGAGCAACCTTAATGACATCCTTTTACGTATCTCAGCTTTTGGTCTCTTCACTTATTCAGTTTTTAGTGTAATAGCCGGTTCACTGAAGGCTTTGGAGAGTGAACCTAACCTTCTAGTCATGACCACTGGCATTGTAGCTGTATTCCAAGTTGTTCTTCAATTGTTGTTCATTGCTGATGTTTCAAGACGTCGTGTGCATTTACCAGAACATGATCGCAGTAAACCAGGAAGACAGATTGTTACATTTTTGCTCATATGCAACGTATCTATGTTTGCCATCTACACGTTCGAAGCTCAAAAAGTGTTTGCAAATCCGGTAAGTAAAACCGAAACTCATTTTTAATACAAAAATATGAATGAGTTTAGTTTGATAGTGTTTATATGCAAGTTAAATTAAATATTGCCCAAATTGTCCAAAACGTGATGTTAACGTATATTTCCTGCGTATTCTCTTGTAGCGACTTTTCTGTTGTGGTATTGCGATATTAGATCCAATATTATTGATGCCAGTTGCCAGATGCCAGAATAGTTTTTAAATGCTTTGAAATACGAGATATTTATATTTGTACCTCAGTCCCAGCAAGGTAGTGGATCACCTAAATATAACCTTTTCGTTTTATAGATATCATAGATTCGGAAACTTGTGCTAATTATTTTCAGTTGTTGTCATGAAAACTGCGTCCTCTAACCGTGTATCCAAAGATTACCTTCTTACTTTTAATTTGGATTAAAATCACCAACAATCAGTTTTTGACAGTGTCGTTCATCTCCCTTATGGGTCCAATCGATGGCCAATCTCTGTAGGATTTAATACAGTTAATGTCATAGATTTTAGATTTTTTCTTGCTCTCACCGTAGTTGTAGGATCATAATGCTGTTTCTTTCATAATGGTTAGAGGTTTAGAGCTTCTGAGAATTCCACGAACATAACCGAATATGGATTTACAGCGTACAATTTATACTGTTTGTTGGTATCAGGTATATTTGAAACCTTAGCGCCGTCCATATTTAATCTCTGGCATCTCTAATGTACACTTTTTCCAATTCGATGAAGACATTGTGCAGTTATTTCTTCATTTCGAAGCGTCGCGATGTTTCTTCGTAAACTTAATAATATTGCGTTTTTGAATATCGGATTTTCTGGATGGATTTTCTGTGCAACTAACCCTTCTTGTTCCCACTAATTACTCGTATTGTGCGTTTAGTTTTTCGTCTAGTTTAATGGGCTTTTGGAGCGGATTTCGCAAATTAAGCGCAGCTGCCTTTTTGTATTTCAGGGTGCCAGTTTATTTTTTGGACTGATGCCGATTTTCGTTGGTTCTTATCTAGTTTCTTCATGAACAAATCTGTCCGCTCCAGCTGAGTTTCTCGTTCTGAAACCGCTTCCCCCATGGCAATGCTTGTATTAGCAGTTAGATTCCGCAACCTATTCGTGTAAATTTACCTGATGAAAAGGATTTCCTTCTCAACTATTTTTTTTAAAAGCTCACCAAAATTGCGCCGCAATAAGCTAAAGTTTAAAACTCTTACCTTGAGGAATAGAGCTAGTTATGGAATTGTTTAAGCAACATTATTCGTTGAATCGTCTTTGATCCGGTCGAAATGTGGAAGGTAACACACAACATCGCTAATTTTGTAACAATAGGCTCGGTCGTATAAAGGTTCAATATTCTATTTAAAGTTTTTATTTAATTAATTTCATGTAACTCGTTTAACGTAACGTAACACCTTTTAAATCAATTAGAAATAAACAACCTGCCGAAGATCATTCAAATTTTCTATTATAACAAAATACCCCTACTTATTACATGCTTCCTTAATTTTTTAAATTTTAAATTAAATTATTGCGAATGCGTTAAATACATACCTAAACATATAGTCGTACACACGACAGATATTCACGATTTTATATAATCTGTTGATTTTTTACTTTCTTATTTCATTTTAGGTTCAACTCGATTTTTATGGCTTCATTCCATGGTCAATAATTCAACGTGTAACACTGCCCCTCTGCATTTTCCATCGATTCCATAGTGCTGTTACACTAGCCGAAATCTGGAAGACCACATACAAAGCTAGACTGGAGTAAATTATCCAAATGGAAAATCATTGCTACGGTCTCTTCACATAAAATGAATCCCAACATTTTTTAATTACAAAAAACAAAAAAATTTATATATAAATAAAACCAATCAAGTTCTTGTATACTTTTCTATAATTTAAAACAATTTTCTTCTTTTTTTTTTTTAAATAAAAGCAACCTAGGATACGTTGGCTTGTATCATAATTTGAAGAACATAATTCTGTGCACAGGAATAGAGTGATTTTTATGAATTTGTTTTTTTGGACATGTCTTAGCATAGATATTCCTCTCGATCGAAAAATATTATTAACAACAAAAAAAAACAAAAAAAAAAGTAAACAAGAAAAAAAAATTACTAACAAAACTACATTTATACAAAATAAATCATGAAAAAAAATTATCGTTCATCAATTCAAATTAAAGAAAAAAACTTCATATTTATAAACTAAGTCATTAATTATAAATAAAAAGAATAAACAAAAAATGAAAATATATATAAATCTATGTATAAAAAACAATTTATTTACTAAAAATAATTATTATTTATTAAAAGAAAATAAAAAATTTAATAACGTTACTTTATGATTTTCAATAAAACCAACAACAAAATCAATTCAACAAAAAACAAAAAAAAAAACTGTTGTGTAGTTATTTTTTTATTTATTTACTAACAAAATAAATGAGTAACATTTTTTTTAAGAATAAAGAGAAAATCGTAACTTTTTAAACAGAACAAAAAAAAAAACAAAACATTAAAAATAAAATATATTATCGTTAAGAATTTTAGTATTAGGTAAGGGTAACATAGTGTTATAAAGAAAAATCTCATAAATCGAAAGAGCATTACAGTTTTTGAAAAAGAAGAAAAAAAAAGTTAATAAAACTTGTTCCCATCTCTGTATAGGTGTTAGATTTGAAAATAATTTATTAGTACGAGTATATATATATAGTATATATACATGCATACATATATATATATATATATACAAAAATATATATATTTCAAGTAATTTCAGATACTAAGACATAGATCAATGAATATCAAATCGATTAGATAAAGCAGCTCATTACGTAGAAGATTTATACATGGAAACGAAATATTTTACAATATATGAATACTGAATTACGAGTATAATGACATATTTCAAAATTTTTAGTACATCATACATATACCGTGCGTTCACATTGGGTATATATATATATTTTAAAAGTTGAATTCGATCAATTTCTTCTATGAGGTTTTAAACTTATTTATGTAAGTAGTGAGGAACGAATTACTTCTCCCATATGAAGATCCCTTTTCTGATTTTCTTTAAAATATTCATTAATGATAATTTTAGTTATGATGTCCATCCTCGTATCCAACATCACTAGCAGTTATCAGGCGATCGATTTCAAAGTGATGTTATGGTAGCCAATCGTTATTTTTATTACTTTTACTTTTGATTAATTTTTGGTTTTGGACCAACTAACCACAATATAATTTGGATAAAATTGCAATAACAGTGAGTCCAGAAATTAATAATAAAACTTCAGATATTAAACAAAATTTTAAATCGATTTTCTAGTACATCTTTCGGTTTGAAAAAGTTATATATTGCTTTTATCCAATGATATGATGGCCCTAAATCTACTACAGTTTTGAAGAAATCACTTCGAGATGGTTGAACTAAATATACTGGCTATAGCTTGGCTGTTAAAGAGTGTTTTCAGGAACGTCATACTAACAAATAACTGCATTAGTTGCAATTAACGAACTTAGTCAAACTATACGAGTATTACCTTGTGTTCATAAACGGCAACATATTGTCATACTTGTGCAGATTAGCTAAGCATTTCAATTGTGGCTGCAGAAAGAACTATTGATATAATATGTAATAGAAATAAAAAACCTTTTTCTTTTGACAAACGCAAATCTGAGACTTGGCTGAATATTACTTTTTTTGCACTAACATGGCGCAAAATATGTAAATTACGATCTTACTAAAATATGTGTGGGCAATAAATGCTTTCAAAAACACACGAGAGAAGATCTGCGATTATGCTAAAAAAGAAATGCTGACGTTTATGTATTCACCCAAATTGAAAGTTGTGTCTACCTACTTGTCTAAAATATGGGTGTTGGAATCACAAAATCCTTTTTAAAATTCGTTTCATAGATATACATGCCTGCTTAACAGATCTCGCCCTACTGAAAGTTTCTGAAAACGATACGGCCACCTCTTAGACTTCTTTTACGCAGCTATAACTTTTTTAGTTATTGACATCTGTGATGGTTTCATCCATGAAGCCGAAATTCATAGACTACATCCATTCATTGGTATTGTGACTTATATTTCGAAAAAGGCGAGGTCTTTTGATACTCGGAAGATATCGCTTCTGACAGATACATTTTTTCTCCGTACGCTGTTAAAAATAATTTCATTTTAACTTCATCTATGTTCAGAGTGGGTATTTTAGCTATTTAGTTGTATAGCGGCCGATGATGACGATATCCCTAGCTAATCCAAAAACTGAACGGAGTTAAGGGATTCTTTATTTTCCTACGAGACTCCCTTCTCTTCTTCTGGTTTCATAATCTTTAGTCGTTTTTGTGCTTTTCCATTGATGCGCTTTTCTGGCTGCCTTTTCCGTCATTCATTTCAACTTCGCGCATTCTTCATCAAATCACTTGTTTCTTCTTAAGGTATTTTGGAGCTCAAACTTATGTCACTTGTTTTTATTATTATTGTCCATTGTTCTGAATATCTCAGTAAATAGCATTAATTTGTTTCTGCTTGTACATAGATCTGTACTTGGAGTCTTACAATAAGATTAGGATAATTTTCCTTTCTCGGTTGAACAACTTCCAACTCCGGTAATTTCTTCTACACCGAAGTAGCAACAATGTACTAAGGTTGTTATATTGTAGATTGCTATTGTAGATTAATGGATCGAGATAGATTAGATAAAATTAACCTACAGCTAGAGCTTAACTGTGATTCCAGACCTATCGAGTAATTCGGATACAATGCTGGGAACATTAAGGTGGAGGCTACCTGGATAACAATGTCACGTCTCGTTAAGACAACTGCAGTTACAGTCTTCCAAAATATGGTATACTAACTCAATTTTTTTAATTCCACAGTTCACAAGTGATATACCGCGTTATTCCCATTGGCAGGAGATGAACTCCGACGCTGCAAAATCCCGACAGAAAGCCTTTGGACAAAATAATTTAAGTCCACCTCATAGATATAACATATGCAAAATTAGTCCATTTTTAAAGGCAAACTTTCTACAATTAAAGCCCTTAATTCTGTCAAGAAAACATTAACAAATCAATAGTGAAATCTCAGCTAGTGTAGGAGCTCCAAATGAGTTTTTCATATAGAATGAGACTTAATATTTTACTTTTTAACTTCATTTTTATAACCCAATATGTTGGATTTTTAAATTTTTCTCACTTCTTTCTCTTTGAATTCCTTTGGAGAGGACTGGACCTAGTGGCCTCTGAAGATTAGCTGAGACTGTTTCTTCGAATTTGCATCTGATAAGCAAGTAAATTCGGATTATCTTGGACATATATACCACTATCATTAAGTGATATCAGTAGCTGACTCTACTTGTATATATGAATATATGACCCAAATACGAGTAGTACAATAGAAAGACAACTTTTGCCGTTTGTTGGTGCGTTCAGATCAAATCGGTCAACCGCTTTCTTGTTATTCATACTCAATTCCTCTGCCTTTGAGGTTTGGCAATGAAAATCATATTTAGCTGATATTCCCGCAGGCATATTGATACTTATGAGGAAATTTCCTGGTGAGATCACCATCACTCCAGTGAATTATTTTACCATAGTTTTGTGAAAAAGCTTGCAAGACGTTATATGTACGAGTATATGACTATCCTATCATTTTTTGTTTTCAAACCAAACTGCACGTATAGGTGATTCTGAAAACAGTGATAAATATTGGTGTTTTGTGTTGAATGCTCCTTTGCAAGGGGACTGTTGAAACACCGTCCTCTATAGAAACTTTAAGGGTTGTGAGATGTGTCTGAAAACCGTTCTTAACTACTTACAATCTTCTCTGAAAAGGCATGAGAATCAATCAGGTAGGTAATAAGCATTAGCTAAAAGCATCAGCGTGTGTAACTCGTTCTCTCTATACTTGAATAAGATATCGGTGGATTTTAAAAACTCTGCAAGTATCAGATAATCTTTCTTCTATTTATTCCATTCCCCATTTTGTTATTTGACAAGCTCGAAGTAACTTCTGTTCATAGTGATACAAAGTTCTATATGTGGAACATGATCTTTTTTAACGACTTTATGGCTTGCGTCCATAAGAGATATCACCAACATATTGAAGAAGTTCTATGCAGGTGGGAGTTACCTTAACTTAAATAAATGCTTTCGAATTGATTGCGCCAACCGTGATTAGAGGGATGAGTAATATTTTCAAATAAATCCTCCTGACTATAAATGCCATGCAATAAATCTGCAAGTTTTTAACCAGATTAAATGAAAAGAAAGTGAGGGCCTTAACTGCATAAAATTGTCCAGGTAAGTCAATTTCATATAACTTCGAGCAGCCGGATCCATTTCAAAGATGATACTATCTAACAGCTCAATGTGAATAGGTATTTCAAGCGCACACATAATTTTAACACATCCATTTCACAGTCAATTCCAAAATATTATCAAAATTGTAGTTTATCATCCATTTTCGAAAAAGTCTCCATAAAAAGTGAAACCGTTTCATTTTAACTCCGAGCTAGAAGAAAATGCATTTTTACATTTTCTAATTGAAAACCGAATAAAGTAAATCAAGAATATTGTTTGAAAGAGGAAAAAAAGTTGTAACACTTTTTCCAAATAAATAAAACGTTTTAACAATATGTAAAAAAAAGAAAGTATTTTTAACTCACAGAAAAACACGGTTCTTATCGTTTTTAGAAGATTAAACTTACCTTAATTTGTATAAGAATATTTTTTTTATTTCTATCTACAAGCAAATTTAACAACAAAATACAAGAAAGCAATTAAAAAAAAAACAAAAAACATTATACACGAAATGGAAATATTGAGAATGGCGCGTGGTATTTGCAGACTTATTTGACAATATGAAGACAATTGGAGTTATTAATTGGCAAATGTTTTGTTTTTGAGGGTCTTAGCAATTTAAATAAACAAATTTTTCATATAATTCAACTTGATGGAAGATTTATTTTATCTTTCAATGTTTACGGCACCAGAACGTATTTTCCACGTATCTTAATAAGGAATAGAGAGAGGTTGTTTTTTTTACAAATGATACACCTTGGGGCAAACCAAGTCGTGGAAGTTCTTTCTGGAGTCTCTTAAAAGCTGTACCAAAATACCAAGAATTGAGGTGAAGATTTTGGAAAGCCAGTTCAATAAGAAGAAAGTAGCTAGTACTCGATATCCTTTCCTTTAAAATCAATTTGACATTTACTGAATATTTCAGACTTAAACTATTTTTTGTTATTATTTAAAAGATATTGTGAGCTTAAAATGTAATTATAATTAAAACCGTCCTTTAAATGGCAAATATCACGCGCAAGGTGAAGCTAGAACCCACCTAAATTTACAAAAAAAAATATGGAAACGTCAAGGCCAAAATCACATCAAAATAAAAGATATAATAAATTAAATACCAGACAACATAAACCTTAATTAAAAAAATCGTTAAAAAGTCTCAAAAACATATGAAACTGAACAGAAATTAAATAAAAACAAATTGACACGTATTGCATTTATAACAATTGACAGTTTTTACACGGATACAGATAAAGTTGTAAGTAGGTACATCATCTAATTTACTCAAAATATATTTAATTCGAATTTTGAACGATACTGTCAATTTCTTATTGGTTGTTGACAAAATTAATTTCAATAGCATTTTAAATTTAAAAAATAATTTACAAAAAAAAGGTGCAATACCCAACAAAATAAATTGGATTTTACACGGTAACAAGTAGCCGCAGAAAAAATAATACAAAACAAACATTTTGTAAATATTTTACCATTTTACTCACTTACAATTACAACACTATCCTTTACAGAATTTTTCATTTATAATTAAAAATATTTATTTTTATCTACGAAACAACATCAAACTTACAAATGAAAAATAAAAATAAATAAACAAACAGAAAAATTAATTTACTAATGGCATTGCCATGAACACGATAATTAAATAATTTGTTGTTAACATTTTTCTTATACAACTCTAAGGTTAAATTGTTTATCGAGAGAAATTTAATCAAATGATATTGACCAATAACTCTGTAGCGTACACAAGTAAAAAAAAATAAAAAAACAAAACGAACAACAAACAGCTGAACAAATTACAGAACAACATGTAAAATAAAATGAAACACAAGACACTGCCGTATAAAAACAAAAAAGAAAATTTATTTAACCTTACAAAAAAAAATACATTTAAAACAAAAATCAAATAACATTCATAAAACAAAATGTATATTGCAAATAACTTTTAAAGCTACATTTTGTAGATTTTGCGGAAATATTGAAATTAAAAAAAAAAATAAAACCACTAACTTAATGTATACAGTCAAATTGCATTTTTCAAAAAAAAAAAAACAACATAAAACAAACCAACAATTTACAAAAATTAAAAAAATTACTTATATAAGATTATATGTGTATGTAGTCGAAAGCCAATAAATAAAGTGAACATGTTTTTGAACAGCTATTTAAAAGGTAAAAGAAAAACGTAAAGCATTATATATAAAAGTATATTTAAAATTTTATAATTTATTTTACATGTTGTTAAGACATAAAAATGTTTAAATAAAAACAAAATATATATTATGTAAGCTACGAATGGAAAAATTATACAAGAAAGAAGAAAACAAAAATTTTAATTCAAATATTGAAACAGATTTACTTAGGTTTAAACAAAATAATAACAAACCGAAAAAAAAAATAAACAAATATAATAAAAGAAACTAAATTTATTGAATACATAACATGCGAGATATATAATGTATAAAACCAAAAAGTGAAGAAAATTAATAAAAACAAACGTAATTTTAATTCATTAAAACAATAGTGGCCTCATTTATTTTTTTAATGATTAGATACTTATATCTTCAAGCCTTTATTAAGAAGCTAAATTACCGCAATTAGGGCTTAGGAAATCCAAGAATGATTGTCGGAGAAGCCCCTCTATCCACATCGTGCTACTGTTTGGTGTAGTTTTTCGTGCCTCCTGTCTATCAATTGGTCCTTATTTAATCGAAAATGAAGCTGATGTGGCTGTTACTTTAAATTATTGTACTATTGACACATTCGATCATGTGTCATATTTCTAAATAGTCATTATAATTTTACCCCGATACCATGAGATTTAACACTGTGCATCTACTTTCTTTGAGGCCACTTATAAGAGCAGCCTTATGCCATGATAGATATAGTAAGTGGGGTGAAAAGTAACCTCCTTGACCGCCACAATGCGCTGCTACTTCAAAAATGGTTATAGTGACTTGAAGTCCGTTCATATTTAGGCAGACATGCTAATTTTCAGTGCGATACTGTCTTTAGTTTTGTTTTGACAGCTGGTTGTTGTTGACGTGTTTGGCATCATGTTGAGTATGGACAGAAACGATTTTCGTTCTCTCATAAAACATTATTTTTTGAGGGGCAAAACGGCGAAGGAAACAAATGAAAAGTTGGATAAATATTATGGGGCTAATGCTTCGTCAGATTACACCGTCAAATATTGGTTTCGAGTTTCGTGGTGGCCGCAACTCCACTACCGATCAAGTCCGCAGCGGCAGGCCCTCCGATGCGGTTACATGAAAATACATGAAATGGTGTTGGCTGACCGGAAAGTGAAGGTGCGCGAGCTAGCAGATATTACAAAGATAAGTACTGAGTGCACACGCCATATGAAAAAGTTATCCTGTGCCGAGCATACTCACTCCTCTCCAAAAACACGAACGCGACAGCACTTCGAAAGAGTGTTTGGATTTTGGCGTCGATTGGTAACTGTTGATGAAACTTGGATCCACTATTACAAACTATTACGCTCCGAAGCGAACGAGGGAGGCTCGATGGGTCGGAAAGGTTATGGCGTCGGTTTCTGAGATTGTCATGGCATACTCTTCGTGGACTACCTCGAAAAAGGAAAAACCATCAACAGTGAGTATTACTGTGCATTATTGGAGCGATTGAAGGCAGAAATCGCTCCAAAACGGCCTCACATGAAGCAAAAACAAATATTGTTTTTGCAAGACAATGCGCCGGCGCACAAGAGCATCGCAATTCCCAAGGAGGTTACTTTTGACCCCACCTAGTATATGTATTCGACGAAAAAGTCGATATGATAACCCAATTTTCGAGTTCAAATGAATGAAAATGGATGAGAAAAGATTATTCAATATGCTAATAATATAATAAAGAAAGATAAAAAAGTTTTGCTACAAAAAAATAAAACTATGGTACAGGCGAGGATTTGCTTATTTCGACGTTCCTCTTCTATTTCCTATGAAAGTATATACAATTAATACGACATTCGTATGTCTACCACGACTTACACTATGGAACTCTCACTGTTGCTTTTCCATTATGGGCTATACATTTTTGTTTATTAATAAAACACAAACTATTGAAGATATCGAAAACACGTTTATTTCTTATTAAAGTACATAGAACTGTTTCTTTCAATACAATCGCTTTATTAGAATCGCAATACATTTGCAATTTTGAATTCAATCCAATTTATTACTTTTACTGATTATTATATTATATTATATGAACCAAATTATTAGCTTTACTGTTTTTTATATTACTTAAACCATTCATTCTCTTTTCAAGTTCAACTTTAGAATTGATTTCATCTATGAAATATTTCCTGAACTATCTGTACTATCCAGGATTCCATACATATTGCAAAATGTATGTGTGGGTACAAATAATAGATCGTATTCCTTTCAATGCAATAGGTTTATTCAATACAATTACCAATTACTTTTACAACACTTTTACTTTTTCTTAAACTTTTACTTAAACCAGTTAATCAATCTCTTAATTCACTCTTCCAATTCCACTTTAGAACTGACTTGCATATCTTGGTAGATGCTGATATTTGAAATATCAGCTGAAATCTTTAGAGAACATTCTGTACCATACAGCGTTCCAATTAACTTTCCATTTTGCAAGAATGTTCGCTAAATGAGAGCAATGCCTAGTTTGAATCATTTCATGCCACCTCGCAGTACATGTCACAACGTCGGCACCACTTCTAGCATCATCAACACCAACATCAGGAGTATCACAGTCAGCAAACTCAATGATATATGGTAACGGCCCACAAGGAATGGCTGGAATCTTCCCTCCATATTTTTGATATTTACGCCCTGACTGAAACAAATCTGATTCCTGACGTAAAAAACAAGGAATTACCCCCCACCCCCTCCCTTCTTTTAATGTTTTTCGCGACGACGATTCACCCCGCCCAAATGATGATTGCCCTGTCGAGGCGTCCTACTCTCGATCCACAACAGCCTTAACTCTTCTCCCATTACCATTTCTTCAACCTCTAAAGTCGACTTTGTCGCAATAAAGATAACACTCCCCTTCAAGTTCCTCTACGTTATATGTTGCTACATTCTATCAGCTCAACCTATCGAAGCCTACCAACTTGCTATCGATCATTTAATTGACCTGTCTGCCTCTATTGATGATTCCTTATTTTTGGCGACTTTAATCTTCCTCAACTACAGTGGGATCCATCAGATGAGCAATAGTTTTTCATCGCTTCCAATGCCAACTCAGCTGTGTCTATGCAAAGTCAGCGGTATATCTAATTACATGGGCAAGCAATTAGATCTTATTTTCACAACAGTCTTACTTTGTCCCCTATCACTCTCAACAGTTGATAACTACCACCCGCCCGTTCTTCTCTTCTGTCCAGTGCACTTCCTCCACAACTCTCTCATCCTACGACTTTCATAAAGCAAACTTTCACAAAATTACTGATTATCTCAGCATATTCCGCTTTAACTTTCACAACCTATCTATAAATTATGCCTTATCAATTTTTTATAGAGAAATATTTAATTCTTTTTCCCTCTATGTTCCGTTTTCCCGCGTCCTCCCTGGTATAATCGCAAGTTTCGTTCATTACGAAATAAGAGAAACAAGTTATGGGCTGTTTTCCTTCGTACCGGATCCTTTTTCGCCTATTTTGGTGCTTATCTTCTTTTCACCGAACCATACGATCCTATTTACCAGCGCTACCTTAACAATGCGCAAGTCAACCTTATAAACGATCCTAAGTCCTTTTTCCAATTTGTTAACTATAAAGAAACTCCGATAATTACGTTCTTTCCCTCTCTTTCAATAACAATCATTAACAATCCTTCACCAATGACTCCTTTGAACCAGATCCATTCTATTTTAATTACATATTGAACTAGAGAATGGTACCCTAGAGAATGGTACAGAAGTCGATGTAGTTGCAACTGATTTTAGCAAGGCCTTCGATAAAATTTCTTATCGATTAATACTCTTCAAATTCTCTTACCTCGAAAACCGTTTTAGCGGTATTAGTTTTAGGTCAGCACACTCGGTTCCATTTTTGGCCACCTCTGGAGTTTTACAAGACAGCCATCGCGGTTCCATAAATGATCTCGATAGGATAATCAAATACCCTTTACGCCGACGATACCAAATTTTTCAAAACCATTTTCTCTTCCCATTACTCCTTCCTCCTTCAACAAGACCTTGATAGTTTTTCGATCTGGTGCCTCATAATTGTTTGGAACTTAATATCCCCAAATGCCAATCCAACCTTTTCACATAAGCGGCACCAATCTCCTGCTCAATTCTAGATTCTCTACAACCAACCTATCTCCTTCGTTTAATCTGCTCGCGACCTCGGCATTTTGTATGATAGACAGCTCAACTTCCGTTTACATATGGATGGGCTAATCCTTAAAGCCAACTATGTGGCCCCCATATAATCTTGTTCATATCTCGAGAATCGAAAGCATCCAGCGCCGTTTTCTTCGAGGTATGCCCTGGGAGTGGGACGATCATTCTATCCTGCTTCCTATCAAAACCGTTTCAACTTTATTAACTTAAGTACCCTTGAGGAACGCAGAGATGCAGCCGATTTTTTCTTCATTCATCGACTCATTTCAGGTCGTGGTGAATGCGCGTCCTTTCATAGCTTTACTTTCTTCAACACATAGATTATGAGGGTATCTACGTACCCCTCGCCTCTTCTATCTACCAACCCACCACACCACCTATTGCGCAAAAAAACAAATCTCCTGTATGCTACGATAAATCAATTCAAACCCTACCATCTTCGACTACCACCGCACCACTCCCTACCCCAAATCCGTTCTCCTTCAGCACTCCAACCAAAAATAATTTTAAGTTTAATTTTAAGTTATAGCTTGTATTAAGCCGAATAAATGGGGGCTTTTGCCCCCACCTAAATTAAATGTTTCCATTCTCTAATGGTTGAGTCTTCTGCCACTCAAATATGGAAATGTTCTGCTATCCAAATATAGATGACGCTGTTCACATTCAAACGAATGTCACAATATTTCCATATTTCCGGAATATCACTTGTCAAATCGGTTTCATTATTCCTCCATTGGGTTTGTCGTCTTTTATTTAAATATAGGTGGCGCTATTCGCTTTAAGCTCTTATTATCTATCCTAATGAGGCGGGAAACTTGTGCGCAGACATAGGGAAATAGTGGGTGATACACTTGTCCACTTAGTTGCTTCTCGACACGTAACAGTTCCTTGAGAAGGTCAACCTACAGTTGATTTGAATTGCGATCCTCTAATGGTTTTGGTGGTTGCGAAATAGGATGCATCAACAATTGTTGGGCCATCTTGTGGAATCGTCGATCATAATAAATAAATATATTGTGATAACCACTTTGTGGCGACACACCTAATTCACTTACAAGATGGCGCTGCAATCATCTTGGAGACTAAAAGTGATAGCGAAGGCATCCAACAAAAACACTTCATTCGATTCGTGGTTCTTCATGTTACGACAAGCAATATTAATTTTAGTTGTTGAACAGTTTATTTATTTGCAATAAAATATTATTATTAATTGATGTGAAATTGTTTGTTCTTATTTACGACAATCGCCACAACTGGTGACCCCGACAACAAAAAAAAAATAAAATCTAATTTTCACCAACTGCGTACTTTGCTCGTCCCAAAATTTTAATCTGATTGCGATGCTATCAAACGCTGCTCCGGGTACCTCCCAACAACCAGCTTCACCAGAAAACATATTCCACCTATCAGCTTCTGCACGCGAAACGCCTCCTGGAACCATCGATATGCAGGAGATCGCAGCGCTAAAGAATGTGAGAATTCCTCCATTCTGGAAGATAAATCCGGCACTGTGGTTTGTCCAAGTGGAGGCCCAGTTCCATAATCACCGCATCTTCTCAGACAAAAATAGATTCAACGATATTATCGCAACTTTAGACCCAGAGATTCTCAACGAAGTATCTGATTTAGTCCAGTCGCCACCGGATAAAGATAAGTATGCAACTTTTAAACAACAATTAATTTCCAGGTTCTCGGAATCTAAAGAGCGGCAAATTAATAAACTCATGACTGGACTGGAGCTAGGAGATAGGCGACCTACCAGCCTTCTAAGAGAAATGCGCAATCTGGCAGGTGAAAATGTGGCTGACGTAATACTTACGACCATTTGGATGAACCGCATGCCCAGCCATGTTCGAGGAATTTTGTCCGCAAATCTCGGAATTTCTCTCAATGCTTTAGCTGAAATTGCAGATCGAATCATCGACAATACAACCATTCCAGCCGTTTGCTCCACAGACACACAGAGACAAGGTTTTTCTGACGACGTTCACAGCCGCCTAAGCACTATAGAAATAACCCTGTCAAACTTGACCAAGTTGGTTCAGGAGTTAAAAACTGGCCACAACAAAATTAATAATCGTCGATCCCCTTCTAGGTCGCGAGCAGGATCTTCAACTAGATCGTCAACACCACATATACAGCCAAAAGTATGCTACTTCCACGAGCCGTTCGGCGACAATGCTATTAAATGTTCGAAGCCCTGCAGCTATCAAAAGTTAAACTAGAATCGCTGTTGTCATCTCAGGCGGCAGACAGCAGCGACCGTGCGAGCATCGAATACCGCCTTCACATTTTCGACAAAGACAAGCATCAAAAATTTCTAATAGATTCTGGATCAGCAGTCTCTGTACTGCCTCGTCCGCCCAATTGCAAAATGTCACCAGGGCAACCGACCCTTTATGCAGCAAACAATTCTCCAATCCACACTTATGGCGAAAAAATTCTTACCCTCAACCTCGGTCTAAGACGCGTTATCAAGTGGTCTTTCATCATAGCTGATGTTAAGACAGCAATAATTGGAGCTGATTTACTTGCTCACCATGGATTGATACTCGACCTGAAATCAAGACGCCTCATCGATGCAATGACGTCGCTTACGGCAGAAGGTAGAGTATATCCGACAGCTGTTTGTGGATTATCCACAGTTGACGGACGACTGGCATACTGTGACATCCTTAGAGAGTTCATGGAACCTACTACCAAAGTCACTAAACAACACGACATGGTACAACACCACATCATTACCACCGGCCAACCTACAGCTGAACGATATCCTCGACTTGCCGGTGAAAAGCTCAAGCAGGCCAAGGAGGAGTTCAAGCATTTGGTGGAAAAGGGCATCTGTCGAAGTTCCAGTAGTCCATGGGCAAGTCCTCTTCACCTTGTGTAGAAAAAAACTGGGGGGTGGCGATCTTGCGACGACTACAGGGGTCTCAACGCCCAAACTCAACCAGACCGGTACCCAATTCCCCACATTATGGACTTTACCGAGTGTCTCAACAAGAAAAGTATTTTCACTGTCCTCGACTTAGACAAAGCGTACTATCAAATACCTATGGCACCTGAAGACATAAAGAAAACTGCCGTAAGAACTCCCTTTGGACTGTACGAGTTCGTCGTCATGCCATTTGGGCTTAAAAACGCCACACAGACTTTCCAAAGGCACATGGACACTGTTCTTCGTGGTTTGGAATTCGTGTTCTGCTACATCGATGAGATATTGATCTTCTCAGATTCAGAACAACAGCACCATGAACATATTCGCGAAGTTCTAAACCATTTGAAAGTACATGGCCTTTCCATCAACATCAGCAAGTGCGTCTTTGGGAAGTCTGAAGTTACCTACTTAGGCCATACCATCAACAGATTCGGAAGCAAACCCCCAGAAGACAGAATACAAGCTATTCAACAATATCCAAAACCCACAACGATAATGGAACTCCGGCGCTTTCTGGGTATTGTAAATTATTACTGTCGCTATATCCCTGATTGCGCTCATATCCAAGCGTCTTTAAACGAATTTCTCAAGAGCTCTAAGAAAAACGACAACCGTCAAATACCATGGACACCAGAGGCTGAGGAATCATTTATGCAGTGCAAAGCAGGAATTAGCAAAGCAACCATGCTGAATCACATCGATCCCGAAGCACAGCTGACTTTGACAACCGATGCTTCCGACCTCGCAGTTGTAGCAAAATTGGAACAATTTAAAGACAACGAGTTTCAACCAATAGGTCTTTTTTCCTGTAAACTCTCTCCAGCCCAGAGCCGATATTGCACTTATCGAGAATTATTGGCGATGTATCTTGCCGTTAAATTCTTTAAGCATCTTCTCGATGGACGTCACTTTGTTATTCAAACAGACCAAAAGCCCTTAATCTACGCTTTCCAACAAAGATCGGATAAGGCATCGCAAAGACGGTTACGCCAGTTGGATTTCATATCCCAATACACTACAAATATTGTTCATTTATCCGGCGAAGATAACTCAGTGGCAGACGCACTATCACGTGTATACGCAATAACAATGCTTTGCAAAATAGACCATCGTGAACTTCACACCCTACAATAACAAGATACCGAACTTCAAACAATTTTAACCAGCCAAACATCACTTAAATTACAACAACTTGCCATAGAACCAGACTTCAAAATTTACTGCGATGTTTCAACAAATCTGATCAGACCCTACATACCACAACCTCTTCGCGGAAGAGCTTTTGATTCAGTCCACGGACTATCCCATCCCAGTGGAAGAACTACAAGTCAACAGCTTCGCCAAAAATATGTATGCCCTGATATCAAGAAGGACGCATTGCAGTGGTCCCGCACTTGTGTTCCATGTCATCGCTCGAAGATTCACAAGCACAATCATCTGCAGCCTAATGCAATCAATGTACCGGATAACCACTTTCAACACGTGCACATCGATCTCATAGTACTTCCCATATGTAAAGGTTACAGATACTGCCTTACTATGATTGACCGATATACCAGGTGGCCAGAAGCCATTCCTCTGAAAGACATGCAGGCAGATACGGTGGCATCGGCCCATCAGCAGCCGAAATGCTATATGGTTCCAGTATTCGGATTCCCGGTGAGTTTTTCCTGAACGAAGACCTTCCTGTTAATCCACAGATATTCGTCTGAAGCTATCCGAAAATTTCGACCAACGCCAACAGCACATCACATCAAGAAGAAAATATTGTGATAACCACTCAAATGTGAGCAGCGACATCTAGCAGAAAATGTCGAAACTCGAAGACTAGAAGATTTCGATACTGGATTAGCAAAGTCTCGACTGGAGAGTGGAATCGAATTTTCTAGCAAATTGGAAATTGTATGGGACGCTGGATGGCGAGGATTGATCTCGAAGTATGTCATTCGAGTATAAATACCAGCATCCCCAAGGTATGCAAATCAGTTCTAAAGTGTAATTTGAAGTGTTAATTAGGAGAAGTGATTAAGTGGTTTAAGTAAAAGATAATAAAAGTATAAGTGGTTGAGAAATTGGATTGTATTGAGAGAAAGAATTAAATAGTGAATTTTAACTGTACTGAATAAAGGGATTTGTATTGAAAAGAATAAGTTCTATTATTTGTACCCACACAAACATTTTACATTGGTGTCAGAAGTGGGATAGGACTTATTGTGTGTACAAAAAAAAAAGAAGTGTTTTCTGACTATTTGAAAAAGCTAGAATGGGTCGAAAGCTATTGCAGTTGACCCTCGTCCAACTCAAATCCGAGTTGAACAAGAGAAGCCTCAGCGCCAGTGGAGGAAAAAGTGACCTGGTGCTCAGACTTCAGGAGGCTTTGAACAACGAGGGTCATGATCCTGATGCATATTCCTTTGATGTTGACGAGGATGAACAGACAAGTACCGGCAGTGACATGTCTGCGATGATGCAACTCCTCTTGTTAAAAGTGGATGAACAAAAGAATAGTCTCGAGCAAAAGCTGGATGAACAAAAGAAAAATCTAGACGAGCAGAAGAGCAGCATTGAACAAAAATTCGACGAACAAAAGAATAGTCTAGAACAAAAACTGGAAGAACAAAATAACACTCTCCAGCAAAAATTCGAAGAAATCGATGACAAATTTGAAAGAATAGAGAAGAACGTTGATGACAAATTTGATAGAATAGAGAAGAACGTTGATGACAAATTTGATACAATAGAGAAGAATGTTGGCGAAAAATTCGAAGAAATGGACAGCAAAGTTCAGCAACTGGCAAAAGAGCTCGACACAGTGCGAAAACAGAAACTGCGAGAATGTTCTTTAAGCGGTCCAAGGAGAAAAGATTTGAAGCCTCCCTCATTCGATGGCCAGACCTCATGGTCTACTTATAAGAAGCAGTTTGAAATGGCTGCCTGTGCAAACCACTGGGACAATAAGGAGAAGTGCTTTGCCCTAGCGATGGCCTTACGTGGTCCTGCGGCAGAATTGTTACAAACAATCGATATCGAAAAGAATAGAGACTATATGGTTTTAGTGCAGGCTATCGAGAAACGGTTTGGGGATAGCCACATGCGGGAAGTTTACAAGGTTCAATTGCAAGGTCGTATGCAGCAACGAGGAGAAACACTGCAACAGCTCCAAGCAGACGTGAGTAGACTGGCACATTTGTCATATCCCACCGCAGGCCAAGAAATAATCGACGAAATGGCAAAGGACGCATTCATCAGGGGAATTGCAGATTTGAAGCTACAATCAGCAGTAAGGATGGCCGGGAAAAGAACCCTTGCTGAAGCACTTGCCTTCGCTCTGGCGATGGAAGCATCCAATCAGGCTTCCAAAGGAATGCATTTCGTAAGGGAAATAGTATCTGGTGAATGCTCCTGCTCAAGACCAAATACCATGCAACGAAATATCCCACGGGAGAGACGAACGATGCGCTGCTGGAACTGCGATAAAGTAGGACATTTGCAAGGGCATTGTAAAGAACCGGTACGACGAGAAGGCTGCCTGCACTGGGGCTACAGGCAAATAGAAAGTAAAACCGGCAGAAACGGCTACCAAGAAACCGGTCAAATTTCCAGAAGCCATCAGTTAGGAAATGCTTACTTCGCGGGGCAGAAGTCTGTAGCAGGAGTCGACGACTCCAGGGTAATTATCCCAGTCTCACAGGTAAAACAATGCAACCAAAGCCTCCCAGCAGAAGTAGTCAGTGGTAAAGAAGCGAAACAACAGGCAACTATCCAAACGATCAGGACTGAGCCAATAGAGGGTTGGAGTATAGACGAAATCCGTTCCTCCCAACGGGCAGACAATGACATCGAACCAATATTGGCCTGGAAAGAACACGAGGAAAGACCAAGCTGGCAGCAGATATCAGATCGGAGCCAAACTCTGAAGGCATACTGGGCACAGTGGGACTCGCTTTTTGTGCAAGATGGATTGCTGAAGAGAAAATGGGAAAGTGCAGATGGGACAACATCTCGTATGCAGCTAATTGTGCCACGGTCCAGAGTCAACCAAGTGCTCCATGAAATACATGACGGAATCTCAGGAGGCCATTTGGGAATAAACAAGACGTTGGAAAAGGTAAGGGAACGTTTCTATTGGCTAAACGCTAAACAAGATGTCGAGAATTGGTGCAAAAAGTGCATAAGATGTGCAGCTACCAAGGGTCCAAAAGTAAAGCCACATGGACAAATGCAACAATACAATGTCGGAGCACCTTTCGAATGAATAGCCATCAACATCGCTGGGCCGTTTCCCGAAACCTTTACTGGAAACCGATATACCCTCGTAGTCATGGATTACTTCAGTAAGTGGCCGGAAGTGTTTGCCATCCCAAATCAAGAGGCTAAGACCGTAGGCGAACAGATAGTCAACAACTGGGTGAGCAGATTTGGGGTCCCAATGGAGCTGCACTCTGATCAAGGGCGAAACTTTGAATCAAGAGTCTTCCAGGAAATATGCCAATATTTGGGAATAAGAAAGACAAGGACAACGCCACTACACCCTCAATCTGATGGAATGGTCGAGCGATTCAATCGGACCTTGAATGAGCATCTATCTAAGGTTGTCAGCAACTGCCAGCGAGATTGGGATCGACACATACCCCTCTTCTTAATGGCCTACCGAAACGCGGTCCATAGCTCAACAGGGCACACACCATCCGAGATCTTATTTGGTCAAACGATTCGGTTGCCAAGTGAAGCAAAATTCGGATCCCCACCGACGGAGCCCAAAGAGGTGAACGAGTACGTGAATGACTTACGCAGCAGGATTCGTAAATTGCATGAAGACACCAGAGAAAAGATGAAGCTAGCAAGCAGCCGCATGAAAACTAGGTACGATATCAAGGCGAAATCTTCCGGTTTCAACGAAGGAGATCTGGTTTGGCTGTATAATCCTCAGCGTAAGAAAGGCAAATCACCAAAATTGCAACAGGACTGGGAAGGTCCATACAAGGTGATAACCCGCATTAATGACGTTGTCTACCGGATCCAGCGTGCGGATCGAGGAAAATTGAAAGTGGTCCATTTGGATAGAATGTGTCATTTCAACGGGATGCTGAATGACGAAGTTGTTCGGGACGAACAACTGTAGGGAGGGAGCAATGTGATAACCACTCAAATGTGAGCAGCGACATCTAGCAGAAAATGTCGAAACTCGAAGACTAGAAGATTTCGATACTGGATTAGCAAAGTCTCGACTGGAGAGTGGAATCGAATTTTCTAGCAAATTGGAAATTGTATGGGACGCTGGATGGCGAGGATTGTTCTCGAAGTATGTCATTCGAGTATAAATACCAGCATCCCCAAGGTATGCAAATCAGTTCTAAAGTGTAATTTGAAGTGTTAATTAGGAGAAGTGATTAAGTGGTTTAAGTAAAAGATAATAAAAGTATATGTGGTTGAGAAATTGGATTGTATTGAGAGAAAGAATTAAATAGTGAATTTTAACTGTACTGAATAAAGGGATTTGTATTGAAAAGAATAAGTTCTATCATTTGTACCCACACAAACATATTACATTGGTGTCAGAAGTGGGATAGGACTTATTGTGTGTAAAAAAAAAGGTGTTTTCTGACTATTTGAAAAAGCTAGAATGGGTCGAAAACTATTGCAGTTGACCCTCGTCCAACTCAAATCCGAGTTGAACAAGAGAAGCCTCAGCGACAGTGGAGGAAAAAGTGACCTGTTGCTCCGACTTCAGGAGGCTTTGAACAACTAGGGACATGATCCTGATGCATACTCCATTGATGTTGACGAGGATGAACAGACAAGTACCGGCAGTGATATGGCTGCGATGATGCAACTCCTCTTGTTAAAAGTGGATGAACAAAAGAATAGTCTCGAGCAAAAGCTGGATGAACAAAAGAAAAATCTAGACGAGCAGAAGAGCAGCATTAAACAAAAATTCGACGAACAAAAGAATAGTCTAGAACAAAAACTGGAAGAACAAAATAACGTTCTACACCAACAGTTCGAAAAAATCGATAACAAATTTGAAAGAATAGAGAAGAATGTTGGCGAAAAATTCGAACAAATGGACAGCAAAGTTGAGCAACTGGCAAAATAGCTCGATACAGTGCGAAAACAGAAACTGTGAGAATGTTCTTTAAGCGGTCCAAGGAGAAAAGAGTTGAAGCCTCCCTCATTCGATGGCCAGACCTCATGGTCTACTTATAAGAAGCAGTTTGAAATGGCTGCCTGTGCAAACGACTGGGACAATGAGGAAAAGTGCTTTGCCCTAACAATGGTCTTGCACGGTCCTGCAGCAGAATTGTTGCAAACAATAGACTTCGAAAAGCATAAAGATTATGTGACTTTAGTACAGGCTATCGAGAAACGTTTTGGGGATAGCCACATGCAGGAGGTCTACAAGGTCCAATTGCAAAGCCGAACGCAGCAGCGAGGAGAAACACTTCAGCAGCTCCAAGCAGACGTGAGTAGACTGGCACATCTGTCATACCCCACCGCAGGCCAGGAAATTATCGACGAAATGGCAAAAGATGCATTTATCAGGGGAATTGCAGATTCGAAGCTACAGTCAGCAGTAAGGATGGCCGGGAAAAGAACCCTTGCTGAAGCACTTGCCTTCGCTCTGGCGATGGAAGCAGCCAATCAGGCTTCCAGGGGAACACATTTCGTCAGGGAAGTAGTATCTGTCGAATGCTCCTGCACAAGAATTAGTGCCGAGGAATGAGATACTCAACGGGATAGACGAATAATGCGCTGCTGGAATTGCAATAAAATAGAACACCTTCAAAGGCAGTGTAAAGAACCGGTGCGACGAAAAGACTGCCCTCACTGTTGTGACAAGCAAATAGAGGAAGAAACCCGCAGAAACAGCTATCAAGAAGCCGGTCAACCTTCCCAAAGCCATCAGTCGGGAAATGCTTAAGCACCAACTTCGCGGGGCAGAAGTTGGTAGCAGCAGTCGACGGCCCCAGAACCATCATCTAAGTCTAGCTGGCAAAACGATGCAACGAAAGCCTTCTAGTAGAAGTAGTCAGTGGAAAAGAAAAATGGATGGCAACAATAGACACCCGTGCCACGGCCTCAATTATCAGTAGGAATCTTGTGCAGAAGTCTTGACTGCATAACACTAGCAGTTGCAGCTTGCGAACAGCTACAGGAGCAAGGATTAAGGTATATGGTGAAGTTCGCATAAAAATCCAACTGGCCGGAATAACATTCAGTCACTTGTTTCTGGTGGCTGACATATGTGACGAGTGCATCATTGGTACAGACTTCATGAGAGAACAGTCGACTTGGGGGCACAAACCCTGAAATACGGAAATATGGAAATACCAATGATATACGGAAACGCCAATACCTCAGTTTCAAATGTCGTTATCTGCAGCAATCAGAGTCTAGAGCCTTCGTCAGAAGCAATTTTGTGGGCAAAAGTGGAAGGTGGTCCTGGTAGCCACCGATTCTATTTGATGGAGCCAGAAAATAGAAGAGACTTCATGGTGGGAAAGACCTTAGTGGAGCCAAAGAACAACATGGTCCCTGTAAGGATTCTAAATCCAAAGACATTCAGTGTAAAGGTGAAAAAGGGGGAGATAGTGGGAAAATGCGTACCTGTTGAGGCTATATCGACCACAACGGAAAAAAAGGGTGCAACACCGGTCACAACAGTTCAGAGCATAAAAATCAAGAACAAAATTCTCGGCCTCTGCAATCTGGACGAAGATCAGCGAATCCTGGCAGAAAAACTAATCGGTGAGTACGCTGATATATTTGCTGCACAAGACGGAGAATATGGACGTACGCATATTGTTCAACACCACATTGACACCGGAGACGCTCGACCAATCCGTCAACCTGCAAGGCGTCTTTCACTGCCTTCACTACAGGAAGCGGTCTTTGATAGTTTGCAGTGATGCCGTTTGGACTGTGCAACGCTCCGGCCACCTTCGAGCGACTAATGGAAAGAACATTGCGAGGACTCAACTGGAAAACCTGTCTAGTATATTTGGATGACGTTATCGTCATAGGTAAGATGTTCGAGGAGCACCGCGAAAATCTAAAAGAAGTGTTTGAGAGGCTGCGAAGTGCTCATTTAAAGCTCAACCCAGAAAAGTGCGCCTTGTTCCGTCCGGAAGTAAAATATTTGGGTCACATTATATCAGCGGAAGGATTAAGAACGTAAGAACGAAAAGTTGGCCTTCTCCAAAAATAAACACCAATTGAGAAGCTTTTTGGGACTCGCCACGTATTACAGAAGGTTCGCAAAGGATTTTGCTGGCATTGCAAAGAGCCTGCATCAACTTACGGAAAAAGGCCGACAGTTCAGGTGGTCTGGAGAATGCGAAAAAGCATTTCAAGAACTGAAGCGACAGCTGTGCAATGCCCCCATCTTGGGTTACCCGACGCCCGGAAAAATGTTCATCGTGGACGCAGACGCTAGCAATGCTATGGACGGAGCTGTGATTTCCCAGGTTCATGATGGTCAAGAGAAAGTGGTCGCATATTACAGTAAAGTACTCTCCAGACCTGAACGGAACTACTGTGTATCCCGGCGCGAGCTTCTAGCTTTAATTCTGGCTACAAAGCATTTCCATAAGTACCTCTACAGACAAAAGTTCATTCACCGGACAGACCACGCAGCTCTGAAATGGCTACTCCAATTTAAGAACCCTGAAGGCCAAGTTGCAAGATGGATCGAGCAGTTGTAGGGCTACGACTTTGAAGTGCAACACCGCAAGGGAACACTCCACTCAAATGCTGATGCTCTCTCGTCGACCGTGCGGAGTAAAATGCGAACACTGCAACCGTAAAGAAGCGAAAGAACAGGCAACTTTCAGGACTAGAGGGTTGGAGTATAGACGAAATCCGTTCCTCCCAACAGGCAGACAATGACATCGAACCAATATTGGCCTGGAAGGAACACGAGGAAAGACCAAGCTGGCAGCAGATATCAGATCGGAGCCAAACTCTGAAGGCATACTGGGCACAGTGGGACTCGCTTTTTGTGCAAGATGGATTGCTGAAGAGAAAATGGGAAAGTGCAGATGGGACAACATCTCGTATGCAGATAATAGTGCCACGGTCCAGAGTCAGCCAAGTACTCCATGAAATACATGACGGAATCTCAGGAGACCATTTGGGAATAAACAAGACGTTGGAAAAGGTAAGGGAACGTTTCTATTGGCTAAGCGCTAAGCAAGATGTCGAGAATTGGTGCAAAAAGTGCATAAGATGAGCGGCTACCAAGGGTCCAAAAGTAAAGCCACATGGACAAATGCAACAATACAATGTCGGAGCACCTTTCGAACGAATAGCCATCGACATCGCTGGGCCGTTTCCCGAAACCTTTAATGGTAACCGATATACCCTCGTGGTCAGGGATTACTTCAGTAAGTGGCCGGAAGTGTTTGCCATCCCAAATCAAGAGGCTAAGACCGTAGCCGAACAGATAGTCAACAACTGAGTGAGCAGATTTGGGGTCACAATGGAGCTACACTCTGATCAAGGGCGAAACTTTGAATCAAAAGTCTTCCAGGAAATATGTCAATATTTGGGAATAAGAAAGACAAGGACAACGCCTCTACACCCTCAATCTGATGGAATGGTCCAGCGATTCAATCGGACCTTGAATGAGCATCTATCTAAGGTTGTCAGCAACTGCCAGCGGGATTAGGATCGACACGTACCCCTATTCTTAATGGCCTACCGAAACGCGGTCCATAGCTCAACAGGGCACACACCATCCGAGATCTTATTTGGTCAAACAATTCGGTTGCCAAGTGAAGCAAAATTCGGATCCCCACCGACGGAGCCCAAAGAGGTGAACGACTACGTAAATGACTTGCGCAGCAGGATTCATAAATTGCATGAAGACACCAGAGAAAAGATGATGCTAGCAAGCAGCCGCATGAAGACTAGGTACGATATCAAGGCGAAATCTTCCGGTTTCAACGAAGGAGATCTGGTCTGGCTGTATAATCCTCAGCCTAAGAAAGGCAAGTCACCAAAATTGCAACAGGACTGGGAAGGTCCATACAAGGTGATAACCCGCATTAATGACGTTGTCTACCGGATCCAACGTGGGGATCGAGGAAAATTGAAAGTGTCCATTTGGATAGAATGTGTCATTTCAACGGGATGCTGAAAGACGAAGTTGTTCTGGACGAACAACTGTAGGGAGGGAGCAATGTGATAACCACTTAAATGTGAGCAGCGACATCTAGATTTACAGAGCAGAAGATGTCGATACTCGAAGACCTGAAGATTTCGATACTCGAAGACCAGAAGATTTCGATACTTGAAAAACAAAGTCTCGGTCATTGATGACTGGAGAGTGAAATCGAATATTCTAGCAAACTGGAAATCGTATGGGACGCTGGATGGCGAAGATTGTTCTCGAAGTATGTCATTCGAGTATAAATACCAGCATCCCCAAGGTATGCAAATCAGTTCTAAAGTGAAATTTGAAGTGTTAATTAGGAGAAGTGATTAAGTGGTTTAAGTAAAGGATAAGAAAAGTATAAGTGGTTGAGAAATTGGATTGTACTGAGAGAAACTATTAAATAGTGAATTGTAACTGTAAAGCGATTTCTATTGAAAAGAATAAGTTCTATCATTTGTACCCACACACACATTTTACAACATCAATAACCTCTTTATATTGGAATAATGACAAGGTCGATATGGACGTGGCGACCGATTTTGCTTCTGTGGCATTGAACACACGTGTACAGAGTGGTCCAAATACAAGTTTCTTTTTAAAATTGAAATAAAGTGAACAAAAATCAGCTATTTTCGATCTCTTATGGCTTTATTAGAAAGAGCGATCATTTCCATTAGTTATGTTGCTGCCACAGCTGGCTATACAGTAGCGCATCCTGTAAACCCAATTTTCTAAGACCTTCTTGACTCTTTCTGGCTTTATCTCATGAATAGCTCGGACGATATTAGCTTTAAGGGCTTGATCGCATAACATCGATCTTTAAGGTCACCCCACAAAAAAAGTCTAATTGAGTCAAATCACAGCTTTAAGGCGGCCAATTGATATGGCCAAGGCGGCCGATAGCACGACTGCCGAAATTAGCGCGCAAAAGATCTATTGTTTGATGCTGAAACCAAAGTTCTTCCAAGTCCGTGTCTTAAATTTCAGTCCATAAAATTTCGGTAATCATGGCTCTATAGCACGCACCGTTGACCGAAATGGCGTTTCCAGCAGTAATTTCGAAATAAAATGGGTCAATGATGCCACCACTTCAAAATCCACACCCAACTGTCACTCTGCGGATGCATTGGCTTTTCGACAATCACATGCGGGGCAACATAGCACTCACTTTTTAAATAAGTTTTGCGATATTTCCCACAGTTGTTCAAGCGTAAGGTGATTCGTTTCATTCTGCGGAGGTATGATATGATACTGACTGACAGTCAAGATTTCGATCGTGATAGAGCTGTTGTTAAAATTTAATTGAGTTAGCTATTGAAAATCTTGCTATTTACTCTATAATAATATTGTTTTCTTGCTTACACTTAACATTGTAATCTCTTTCCAATGTTTATACTCATAATGAAATTTCAATCTTTGTTTCTTTTATATGAATTACCATTGTCATTTGTGCTTTCAAGGAGTCCAGTCCTTTGAATAAAATATCGGTTTCTTTAGCTTTGGCCTTTCTATTTAACGACGAACAAAGTGGTTTTTTACTACATGGTGCCGAAATCCGGGAAAAGGTGAACAGTAACTAGGAAACATTAAAAAAAAAAAAAATAAAACGTAAAAGTGCAAAAGGTGAAAACAATGGCAAGGGAGCTGTCAGCGTGATCAGCATATAGAGGTCAGGTAACAAAAATAGTCAAAAGTGCCACTGATTTTCTAGATAGTGCGGATTCCCAGCTTAACATGACAACAAATTTGGATGCAATCGAGGAAGATCTCACCACTTTCATACAACGTCTAACGGCAGTTCACGAGAGTCTGAATGTAACGAACCAGGAGATACAACATAAGAACCTTCTCAAGACAGATGAGCTCGACAAAGAACTGGAAAAAATAACTGAGTATCAAGATGTAGCTGTTGGAACACTTTCTCGTCTTCAAAAAATTCAATGAAAGCAGAATCCCCCCCACATCAAGTCCTGTGAAGCTATCGCATACTTTTTCAAACAGCATAAATTGTATCCAAAAGCTACCGAAACTGCAACTAAAAACGTTTGACGGCAACTACCAAGATTGGTTACCGTTTTGGGAGCAATTCCGAACAGCTATTCACGAAAACGGTAGCTTAACATCGTCCGACAAATTCAGTTATTTGGAATCAGTATTGGTGGGCAATGCGAAGAAAATTATTTCCGGTTTTACCGCTTCAGGTTTGTGTTACGAGGCTGCTATCTCACACTTGCAGGAGCAGTTTGGAGACATCGAACGGCTGGTTGATAAGAATATGCCACATCTGCTTTCTCTCAAACCCATCCAATCGCGAACAGATGCAGTCGGCCTTCGCAGTCTGTATATGTAACTCAATCACATCATGTTGTCGCACACTCACAGCATTGCAAATTCCTACACATCAGTATTACGTCATGCTAAAGTCGATATTACTCCGCTGCTTACCACCAGAACTACGAGTTGACTACGAGTATTATCGTCTGGCAGAGAGGGATGAAAATGCTGCAAAAGAAAATGAGACAGATAATGAAAGCACCTCAACTTGCTTGCAAATTGGTGACACACAAGTGAGAAACATAATGCGTTTCTTAAAGCGGGAAGTTGAATCTTTGGAAAGGGGTAAGGTCATCTCTTCTACTCCTGTTATATCGCAAATCAGACATCCTACTTCAACTCATACAACTGCAGCATGTTTAGTGTCACTGAAAGAAAAGAACAACTGTGTGTTTTGCGCATCTGAAAAGCATTTGGCGAAAGACTATGACTGCAAGTTGTCAATTTTAGAGAAGCGTGAAATTTTGAGAAAAACAGGCCGTTGTTTCCGTTGTGCCAATCGAGGGCATTCTTCTAAAAAATGCCGAAGTTCGAAGTGGCTTTCTTGCGCGAATTACAAAGGTAAACATCTAACTTCATTGTGCGATCCTTCTTACACAATCCAAAAGGTTTTGCCTGCACCCTCTGTCATGCGAGATAGTTGCCACCAAGGTGTCAATTTGTGTGCCGGTAATTTCGTTTCCATGCCTGAAATAAAAAAAGCGGTTGTTTATCACAAAGCGCAACTAATTTATGTGCGTACAGCAATTCCTGTTTCGTCAACAAAAGCGTCTTTTTAAAGACGGCTCGGGACATAGCCGTGTCCCCGAGTTTAAATAAATATCTCATACGGTTTGTAATAGATGGTGGAAGCCAATATTCTTATGTTCGAGAGGATTTAGCAACCAAATTAAACCTTCCAGCCGTGGGAGAGGTGAATTTCTCACTGTTGCCCTTTGGAAGTAAAGAAAAAACTCCGCTTAAAAAATTTAAAAGAGTGATCATTAATATTCAAAGCCAATTCACCAAGAAAAACACAAATTTGGAAGCAGTGATTGTTCAGGAAATCTGCGTCGACGTTTTAAGTGCTCCCGACGCAGGATGTGGACTGGATCGGAATCTTCAGTTGGCAGATTCTTATCACGCAGACAACGAAGAAATAGACGGTTTGAGTGTGCTCATCGGCTCCGATTACTACTGGTCTGTTGTCACGGGCAAGCAACGCCGATTTTCGCCCGGGCTGAGAGCAGTTGACACAATATTCGGATGGACACTTCAAGGAACATAATTAACTTACAAGCCTTTCCATTCTAACGAAAATTCATGCTTTCCATTCACTCATAGCACATCCTTACATCTGCCAGTGCTGGACAGTAATGACCTCACATCATTTTTGTCCCTAGAAGCTATTGGGATTCGTGGTGAAGAGGAACAAAATGACCGCCTAGCTGAGGAGTTAATATCGAAATGTATCATTAAAAGGGGCAATCGCTATGAGGCTTCTCTTCCATGGAAAAATTCTCATATCATAATAAAGAGCAACAAGGAGAATGCGCTGAGGCGACTTAAAGCACTTTCTTCACGATTGCTAAGGTATCCTGGTCAATTCGAGCGGTATGATGCAGTTATCCAACAACTTCTTGCAGACGGTGTTGCAGAACCAATTCCATCAATTAACAATAGTGATAAACGTCGAGTGTTTTACTCATCGACCCGTATTTAAAACAGATAGTGCAACTACCAAAATGCGCATAGTGTTCGACGCATTGTCACGTACCGAAGAAACACCGTCGTTGAACGATCTGCTTCACGTAGGAGCTAATCTTCTTCCGGATATCCTCAAAATAATGCTGAATTTCCGGCTAGGACGTTTTGGAATCGTCGCCGATGTTGAGAAGGCATTTCTGCAGATCGAGCTCAATGAAAAGGATCGTGACAACCACATATTTCTTTGGTATATGCCAATGAAAACATCAAGCAGCTCCAAACCAGAAATTGTGGAATACCGGATGACTAGGGTAACCTTCGGTGTAAATTGCAGCCCTTTTTTACTGACAGCGACTTTACGTTTGCATTTCCAAAGCGAGGAAAAGAAGTTTGAGACTACGTGTCGAATTTTAAAGGAAAGCTTTTACATGGATGATCTAGCTACAAGCGTGGATACCGAGGATGAAGGAGAGCGAATCAGTGAAGAAGCTAATTTAATAATGAATAAAGCAGGCATGAACCTTAGGAAGTGGAATTCCAATAGCGATGTTGTGCGCAAGGCACTTTGCTCAGGTGAGTCATCTAGTAAACAAAAGGTTTTAGGATATGGTTTATATGATATGGTTTATATGATATGGTTTATAAACACTGATGAGATTGGGGTGCCATTGGAGTCGGTTGAAAGTTTGCTGTGTTCCAATTTAACAAAAGGGACAAAACGTAATGTGTTACAAACAATCGCCAGAATCTACGATCCTCTTGGAATGCTCGTCCCGGTTGTAATAAGAATAAAAATTCTTTTTCAAGCTATCTGGAGAGAAAAACTTTCTTGGGATGAGTTGCTTACTGCTGAAATTTTAATGCAGTGGGAGGACTGTGTAGAAGGCTTACGAGATTTAAAAGATTTTGCTATTCCACGCGCAGCGCTTCGATTTTCTTCTGAAGGTCCAATACATGTTCATATCTTTGCGGATGCCAGCATGAAAGCGTATGGAACTGTATCTTTCATTAAAAGTTTCAGCAAAGAAGAAGACAATAACGTATCCTTTCTTTGCACCAAGAGCAGAGTTGCTCCTCTAAAGGCAGACGGCGTAAAAGAGCTTTCGCTTCCCAAATTGGAATTAACGGCCGCACTGTTGGCAGCGCGGATATGCTCTTATCTAAAACATTCCCTAAAAGTTCGGGTCCATAAGTTCTTCTTGTGGACAGATTCGAAGATTTCTTTTGGGTGGATCCAGTGTGATGTTCATCGTTGGAAACCGTACGTGCAGAGCCGAGTGTTGGAAATACAACATCTCACTTCAATTGCTGATTGGAGGCATTGCAAAGGGAAGGAAAATCCGGCAGATCTTCTAACTACAGGAATCACAGCTCATAATTTGTTGAATTCTTCGATATGGGCCCATGGACCAAGCTGGCTCAAGAACAACACAAACTTTGATGAGGATGTGGTCGAGATCAATCAAGAAGCTGTAGTAGCAGTGGCGTTATTGGCGCCAATTTCCATTCCTGTGCCAACTACTCCGGAGCCTCTTTTGAATTATAAACAAATCAGTTCCTGGAACCGTTTGTTGAGTCGCACTGCTTATGTGTTGCGATTTATAAAGCTATGCAGAAGGAGAAATTCATGTGAATTTCTAGAATACTAGTGAAATTCATGTGGCGAAAGCTTATTGGCTCAGGTTTATGCAAATCAAATTATTTACTAACGAAATTCTCTATTTACAGAAAGAAAAGTCTATACCAAAATCTTCGAGAATCGCTCAGTTATGTCCATTTTTGGACAAAGAAGGTTTCTTGCGACTAGGAGGCCGCCTTCAAACGTTAACGGGCCCACTAGACCAGAAGAACCCTATCATTTTGCCATCGGATTGTTACGTGGTAAAGCTTATCATCGATTATTACCATCAGAAGACTTTGTATGGAGGTGTTAACGTTGTTCTGTGTCAACTTCGCGAACGTTTCTGGATTCGTAAAGCACGCCCGCTTGTAAAAGGAAGAATCAGAAGGTGTGTCGGTTGTCAAAAGTTGTTTGGGAAATCTGTATCTCAACCGTTTGGCCCACTCCCAATTGAAGGTATAGCGCTGTGTTGGTATAGATTTCGCCGGGCCGCTTTACTACCTTGATAGTTCCACAAACCAAATGAATAAGTGCTATTTAATGGTTTTCACTTGTGCTGCTATTCGTTCTATTCATTTGGAGATTGTAACGAGTTTGTCAACAGAAAACTGCATCATGGGGCTAAGGCGTTTTATTGCTCGGCGAGGTGCTCCATCCACAATTTTCTCTGATAACGCGCGTACTTTTAGAAGAGCAGCTTTAGAGGTTAATGACACCAATCAAGCGCCGGATGAGCTTATGCAAGGGTTTCTATCAAATAAGCGGATACGATGGAAGTTTATCGTCGAACGGGCTCCATGGTGGGGAGGCTTCTGGGAGCGGCTAATAAGGACAATAGAAAATGTTTTAAAGGTTGTCATTGGAAGGGCAAGGCTAACACTTGAGCAGTTATGGACCGTAATTGTAGAAGCAGAAGGTATCGTCAATGTCCGTCTATTAACTTACGTAAGCAGTGATCCGTTCGATCTTCACCACTCACTCCTTCACACTTCATTCATGGATACGGTGGTTTAGTAGACCCTCAAAAAGCAGTGGCATTGCCAACTGACATTCAGAAACTGTGGACTCAGCGGATGAAGTGCACAAATATGCTTTGAAATCGGTGGCGTAACGAATATTTGCAACTCTTAAGTTCATTTCATTACAGCCAAGGTTATTCTTTAGCCCAACTTAAACCAAAAGATGTCGTATTGGTGTTTGATTCATCAAAGCCGCGAATAGCTTGGAGGTTAGCTGTTATTAAAGGTGCACTAACTGGTCGTGATGGAAATGTTCGGGCATGTGAGATTCGTTATTCTGATGGGTCGAGAACCCGAAGACCAGTTCAACTTTTGTATCCGCTGGAACTTTCTTCAACTTTCCGGGCGGAGGATATTAAAATTTAATTGAGTTAGCTATTGAAAATCTTGCTTTTTACCCTATAATAATATTGTTTTCTTGCTTACACATTGTTATCTCTTTCCAATGTTAATTTTTATACTCATAATGAAATTTCAATCTTTGTTTCTTTTATATGAATTACCATTGTCATTTGTGCTTTCAAGGAGTTCAGTCCTTTAAATAAAATATCGGTTTCTTTAGTTTTGGTCTTTCTATTTAACGACTAACATAGTGGTTTTTATTACAGCTGTTAATATCAACGTAACATCTGATTCAAAAATAAACTTGTATTCGGACAACCCGTTATAAAGTGTGAGCCAACAGTTATTGTGGAAGTTTTCATTACATTAAATACACATTTGTTGTGAAATCAATGTACAATTTTATTGATTAATAATGTTCGGTCTATGGCAATTATGAATGGAACACAACATCGTTCATTTGACCACCACGGCTCCTGTTTCAAGCGACCATTCGAAGTTCAAAAATATCGATGATTTTTTGAAAAATAAGTGGGTCAATGGACGCAATTTAAGTTTAGTTGTTATATTTAAGATCCCGAATTGTCGCTGGGTTATTGGCATATACCCTACTCTTCAAATAACCCCACAAAATTAAGTCTAAAAGTGACAAATCGCATGACCTTTGAGGACAATCAACTTTTCTTCTAACAGAAATAATGCGAAAAAATTTCGTACGCACCATCCTGCTAAAACCAGAGATCATCCAGACTTAATTCATTACATTTTGGAAGAAAAATAACAGGTCAACATGTTGCGGTAACGTTCTCCATTCACTGTAACTGTCTCTCCAGCCTCATCTTCGGAAAAGTACGGGCCAATGTTTTGGTGGTTATGCTTTTTACATGTACGTGCTGGCTGATCATGTTGATATGGAGTTTGACCCGATACTGAACCAGTTTCTTCAAAACCTTCAGCATTGCACGAATTCCGGACTCACTAGGGCAATTACGAGTATGTTGGCAGAAAAATTCACGAATTCTAGGAAATGTTACTTTTACAGATCGCCCATTTTCGTAATAAGATTGAATAACAAAAATGCGTTGTTACGTGGTATGTATACGACTCCATGACTAAAACTGCCAAAGATTATATGACATCTGTCAAAAATATCAACCACATTGAATTCAGTAAATGACAGTAATTGAGGGCCAACATCCACACCATCTCTTGGCTCACCCTTTATATTGTTTTGTTGATCTTCCTTACGTACGACAGACTATGTGTTTTGTTGAAAAGCTTTGTACGTAAAGCTTTTGGCACAAATGCTGTGATCGAATATTTAAGCCTCCAATGTCACATAAATAATTATTTTCGAATATCTTCTAAGTTCTTAGAGCTATCGGGCCACTCAATCACAAGCGTGGTCAGATTTTTTTCAAATGCTTCTGTCATTGGTTTGTGGTCAATGAGGATTATGAGCTCTCTTCTGTCGATTAAATGAAAAAAATGTTTCACTACTCTGTATACGGCAAGTACCTCACAGTGGTAGATTTCATATTTTATATGTTCTCATAGAAAATAATAAATTGGTCATTGACCATTTAAAGCGGCCCCAATTCAATCATCTATTGCATAACAACAAATTACTAGAAGCATACCTACACCGAGTAAATTGCTTCAACGGAGAAAACCTTGATATCGTCATTATGGCCCATGGACGAGGTACTCCTTATTCGTTAGTGCGGAAAGATGTGCTCCCATGCATCTTTGAGTATCTGAAAAACAAAATGTAGGTGGGTGTAGACTGTATCTCAAGTGGTGTATGGAGCTATCTGCCTTAGAAGATGTGTTAAATATTGCGTATTATCCAACTCATTGGAAAATAACAATGGCACACCCTACTCCAAAAAGCGATAAAGTCCAGACAGACCTTGCCAATCAATTAGTTTACTGCCAAACATTAGAAAGATATTCGAAAAGGTACATAGTTAAAGAGCTCTGTTGAAATGGATTCGACGCGGAGTGAATGCTATCGCGCCTGCCCTAAAAATGATTTCCAGCATACAGTGGAATAAATGCAAGTACCAATGTGCAGGATCAGCCTCTCCGGCTGATATTGGCACCGTTTGGTTATAATCGTGGTCATCAACTTTCTTTTGCAGCTTAACTTGGATCATATTAAAGGGTATTTTAACAAATGGAAATTGATAATGAATTTTCAAAGTTCGGAAATAATTTTGTCTAGAATTCCATTAACAAGAGCGACCAGCGATTCTAAGAATAAGAAAAAATTGTCAATCACTGGACAGCAGGAACTGCTATTGCCGATGAGAATCGTAGTTAGGCACCTTGGTATATGGCTCTATCAGTATTTAAATTTAGACAATCATACAAATGGTTGTCTTGTTTGGATCAAGAAGGTTTAGTCCTGACTGGAAGAATTTTCACGGCTATTAACTTCACACCTGGGTGAATGTAATATGTTCCATGGGCGTTATCATTCGACGAACTGCTTATAGGTGTCCTATGTTTTAATTTAGCTCCGTATTATATTGAAAAGATTCGTGTTTTTCAGAGGCAGTGCCTTAAGATCTGTCTTTGACTGTATGGAACACCAGAGTTTGAGTAAATAAAATATTAACCCAACAAGGTCCCTTGTGATATGGCTCAAATTAACAGGATTGGCAATTTTCTCATTAAGATGACTCGAAGGTATGTCGCAAGAACGTTGATAAGGGACAATCAAAGATTTGGGGCAATTAAAATGTACCATGTGAGTACATTCCGATATGGTTTTATTCGGCCAAAGCATTTTTCTATATTGATGCCAAGGATTTAGCCCAGAGTAGAGAGATGGTACTCAGGAATTATACTGCCGTCACAGCTGTGGGAGGAAAGGGCGGCTCATCTACGACGGTTACGTCATCAATACGCAGGAGTTCTTTTATTTTTGTCCCGCGATTGCGAAGAGGGATGGGATTGAAGCTGAAAAGCAATACAGCGAATTCTGGTGACTAAGCAAAGGGGAGTGGCTCTACTTAATCTACGCTTTACAAAGGTAATACGTACATTCTCTCATCACGTCATAACGAAGGTTATGATTAGGTACGGGTCCTCTTGGAGAGGCCGGGTTCATCAACATGAACGGGTGTCTTCGTGATGGGATGGGCGGCGCTCCAAATGTTATTTATATATATTTCTTTTTGCATCGATGATGAGTTTGGTCAGTAGCGTTTGTGTCTTAGCTGCGTCTGGAAGATAGCTTCAGTAATAATATAATATTTACAATGATCCAATACTACGGTAATCATCAAATGGCGTTCAGCCCTTGGAGAAGCGCATTCGCACTTGGATGGTTGACAGATTCCTTACTGCATCATAAATTGGAACTGAATTTGAGTTTTTTACTGAATAAGAAGCGTACTCGTTTTGCAAACAGAAATTATAGGGCTACACTGTAACTTCAGTTGATTATATCAAAAAGCGATATATGTATATCTATCCCCTACCAGTATAGAGAGATTCACTCAACTAACAAAAATCTTGCTCACCCTGTTAGTTTTTGAGCTGTTACAGTCACAACTTGAAAATTTTCTACCATATATCCTTTATTTGGATAAAACGAGTACTTTCCACCACTATCTCCTTCAGCACAGCTTAAAGTACAGATTTTGTCTTAATTGATACTTCATTGTAAACACAAACTACAAAGTAAACACTTTAATAAATCCTGGTCAGTGCTTAAAAAAGTCTAGTCATACTGACAGTATACAATGGAGCCATTGACGCAAACATTTTTATTCGTCAGTGATACTTAACTGATATGAACTCTTGACACCTGAGGTTTTCAGTATTGCTCCTTTCACTACATGGGAAATGAAAAAATTATTAAATAATAGTTGTCAATAGTCCTTAAGAGAGATAATGTTTATATCCTCATTTTTTTTTGAGTCATAGCCGTGGGTCAAAGTTTATTTAATTTTTTAAGACCACCTAAAAAAACTACAGACTTCTAATTCCACTTCTATGAGTCCATGCCATGATATTCTTCATCAATGTGTGTCCGCTAAATTAATACACTCTCAGCTCAAAATGAGAAACAATAAAAACAATGCAAACCATGACTACGAAGAAAATATTTATTATAATGAAAATTTAAATATACATAAGAGTAGAGGAGGCAACAAATATGACTAAATGAATTGAGTATGTAGTTGTATATTTACAATAAACTTTTTGTCTGTTGGCCGACGTGATATGTGTACAATAAGAGCTCCCCCGTGGGCTTTCCATTCGAATGAATACCCGTTCCATTAAACATTCCAACGTGCTCCGCAATATCTTCTTGATCTCTTCAAACGACAAATTAAATCTGACTACGAATTCCACCAGGTGTTCCTGCCCGTCACATAATCCTTCAATCCGATAGCAGGAAATGTTTGTGGACCACCGGCTTCATAGCTCAGTCCATTGTGTTGGTTAAATATGAATGCCTTGGCCACTGGAATCTTTTGGGTTGTATATGAAACTGGTTGAGCAGGTGGTAGCAATGGTGGAAGGTAGTCCTTATTGGGAGGATTAAGCGGCCGTGATTGAAGAATCGGTCTCTGTTGTACGCCTAGAGTTTTCGCGCCATATGGAAGAATAGATGGCTGCTTCAAAGCAACACTATTTGACGGCCCATAGATGTTACTTCTCAAGTCACAAATAGTATTATCAATCAGATTGCTTAAGGGAGCCGAATAAATTCTAAAGTTCACATCGTTGTAGTCCAGGTCAGAGAGTAAAAATACTGGCATTCGGTCAGACAGCACCCAAACGTTTTTATTCTCATCAATTTTCACATCAGCTGGGAACACCAAACCAACATCATCTCGGTCTACAATTCCATGGAATTGCGGTGAATATGGCATAGAGGAATGCCAGCATCCTACAGCGTTTTGATCGATTAAATTGAAAAGCATAACTCCATCATCGCTCATAACACGGGACGTTGTGTGACTGTTGGGACCACGTTCATCCAGAGGTACGAAATCATGATAGCTATCTTCTACTCGGCTCTCGTCGCGTAGAATTCGTGTAGAGACAGCAAATTCTCGATGACTAGCCAATGGACTGAAATACATAGTTCGGTAGCCATCTGAGCGAATCGGTGTTAATGCCATTCCAAAGATACCCTCCTCACCCCATTGGAAATTGAGGCCAGCAACGTTGAAATCACCTCTCAATGGATCCGGGAAGAAATAGCTATGTGATGAAAATCGCCACGACTTGTTCTGCTCCCAGGAGTAAACAATCAGACCATATCCCAATTCATCAGAGAAATAAGCAAAAGCATCGTCACATGTCTTGCCAACGTCAACGGCAACATTTGCCACGAAAGTATTGGGGTTTGTGTCTTCTGGACGTAGCTCGTAGCGGCGGATACGTGTGTTCGTCGTTAGGTCGTAAACATTCACTGCATATGGACATGGGTTCGTTGTACTATTTCCAATACCCAAGGTACCAGTATCGAGTACCCACAAACGGCCACATTCATCGACTTTAATGCGGTAGACTGTTGTAAGGCTGTTGGCACAGTCGCCAGCAGTGTTGCTTCTCCAGTCCGGATAAGGAATCAATTCTGGGGATCCTGTTACGCTATGATCCATATTAATGTAAGTGAGTGTTGCTGGGATACCTGTAAAAGAAAGAATGTATGTTGTAGTTAATTGAGTTGCAGGTGGTATTTTTTATTATATTTAATTTTATCTATGACTTCATTAAAAATAAACTAATAGAAATATATGTGTAATTGTAATGAATATAAATGAAACGAGCAAGCGGTCATAAAATTGTACGCAAAATGTAGATAGTGTTGCAAGAGAAATAATAGCTAAATACACTGTGGTACTCAAGCACTGCAGTATATTTTGTATAGTACTTATTTGAAAATAAACACTTGGTCAACTGTGGCTTCAACTATGGATATATGTATGTATACGTAGCGACGCAGATATGACATTTTGCTCAATTTATGGAATGCTGGTGGCATGTCTCTGGTCTCTGGTTAAACTAGAATAGCCACTGTTGGTTGAATCGCTGTACAGAGCTGTAACTGGATGCAATACAATTTGAGAAGGATTCCATCACTCTCGAGATAGTCAACCGATATTTCATCTTACCGCAAGAATTGCGACTAATAATCTGCGTAATATATATGGTCAGCAATCGTATATTGCCTTGGTTTCTCAAACCCCCTGCGTATTAACCATTCTAGCATGTGCCACCTGCCTCCCTTCCGGTATTGATTTTATCACGAATTGGAAAATCGTTTGAAGCATCGCAGGGCCATCAAACTCTCATATTAACAGTCTTTGTTCCGAAATAGATGTTCATTCACAGTTATGTTTGCCGGTAGACAGTTGCGAATAAATTCCAAAATTCACGAGTTGGGGCGGCTTTATCAGGTATGTAAATGACTTCTATGACCTCTGTTGCATATCTAGTCTGTTTTGATAAAAGCCGATAGCAGGACGGATGTTGGCTTTGTGTGTTTTAAGACAGAAGGTTTCCCTTTCTCAATCCATTAGAAGATCTCGGGAGTCGATTTTGATGGCCATTTCGAGAAATGGCTTGGCAAGGAAACTTTTCTCCCAAAAGAGAAATGGTTTCTCCACTAGTGTGGCACATAGCGCCTTTTTTTGAAAGTGAACTCTCACTCATATATTCAGATTTTGGCCATATAAAATTATTGGTCATGATTCAATTGCTCAATCAAATATGGTAGGGCCCCATGATGTCTCCTTCCCGAAAACCGCAACAAATTGTAGTCTCCTTGATAGATATTTTTGTATTTTGTAAGTCTCATTTGCCACATATCAATTTTAAAACAACGTCTTGAAGATGGAAATGTTCCTCATCGCTCATGCGGTAAGATTCTTAATCAAAGTCATGCATTTCCAACACCTAATTGGCTGTTATCTTTTGACCCTATCTCAAGACAAATCTGGTCTGAGCTTATCGGATTGATTAAGTAAGGGTAATCGCCGATCCGCTCCAAAAAGCAAAAAGGGCTCAAATTTTAGGAGAAAAGAGGCCGTAAAAAAGTGATTCATGCAAAAGCGAGCATCAGTCAACTCTTTGCCGCAGTGCAGGACATGGGAGAAATATGTAAAATTAGACTATTAATCAAAGAAGAAGATTACAGATCTGCTTAGTATTCAATGTCCTCATTGAGCAACACGATAAAAAGTACGACCTCCTTTACTATAACTTCCATAATCACAAATAAAAGGAAAAACTCATCTTATGCAGCAGTTGGGCCCTATTCCAAAAAAAATGTTCTATTAAAGTTCCCCTTTATTATCAATAAAGCTTTTGCAAATATCATCACCGATTTTTTTTATTCACTACTTAGGTCTTCTCAATACGTCATAAATCCGAGCGGCGGCTTATGGGGTCTGGAATTGAAATTGATATAGTTGTCCGAAAGTGATAACCCGTGAATGCATTTAAATAGAACAAAATGAAAACCCAGCTAAAAATATAGGCACTTGGATGTTGTTAAGATGTCACATCTTGGTACCATTCGAGCTTTGCCTAGCAGGTTCATCGACCCTACATTCCCTAGCTTTTTCAATGCGACCAGAGAAAGTTACTACCCTTAAGTAGCATGTGGTGGAGACAAGATCGGGGATTCAAAAACGCAAACCAACTTAGGAAAAACTTAAACAAGATTTTTCTTCTTTCGGGATTTTTTTTTATAATTTGCGTGCGCTTTAGGGATTTGGCTACCCTTAGAATTTTTTCACATAACGCTGGTGAAGATAAATCAGGGAGGTAAGAAAGAGAGGTACCGATGAACGTTGGTTTTAAATGTTTGAAGGTTATAATGACTAGTGAATAAAGGGCTATGCAGGGCATTCAATAAGCGAGTTGTATGGTTTAGGAACAAATCACGATAGAGTACGTTCGAAAGTGGACTTGAGGGTATACTGGGTTAAAAGTTTGAATGGGCGGAATGCTACTGGCAATTTCTACTAAGCACTGTTGTTGGAAATAGGAAATAGAAATAAATAAAATGATACTAATATCACCTATAAGTTTTATAGCACGGTTTTTAATCCTATGTAGAAGGTGCAGAGATGTTATGGGCGCACCCAACCAGATGTGGGCGTTGTACTCAGAGGGAGGGAAGTATTCCTTGTATCACTTGAGGAAACCTAGACACTACGCAGCATTTTTGACAACCCCGAATATGTTGTCATTCCAACGTAAGGTGTCATTGATGTTGCGTTGCTTGGTAAAAACACCGAGGATTAAGACTTTATAAAAGGATTTATTATATTTATTGCGGAGGATGTCTAGGACATTGAAAAGTATATAGGAGAATAAAAAAAAGAAAAAGTATAGCTGACAGATGACAGCTCGTATAGTGTATAGCTGTTAGCCGAATGTATTTATGAATGTAATATTTGGAGTTGCCATAACGTGTTGGATTATTTGTCTCATAATTGACATACTCGTACATACTGGGAATGGAAAGTTTTTCGGTTTCGACGATGCAAGTGTCATTCATGGACAATAGATGGGTGTTTGAATTTCGCTTTAACGACAGCAGACAGCATTGTGTTTTAGACGCATTAAATTCTACTCTGTTAGTGTTTCCAAAATTAGTTATGCTGTTAATATCACAATTTAATGAGCTTAACATATCTGGCGTCCCCGTTCTACAGGCGAAGAGCAGAGACGTGAGTCAGTGATAGAACATGAAAAGCAGAGAGTACTGTCGTCAGCAAAAAAATACATATATTTGATTAGAAATAGCAGACAAGCGATCGTTGATGAATGGAGCCCTGGGTCGCACCAGCATTTATTTTGTGGATATCAGACTTGTAACCATCCATGTAAATTATAATCAGTTCTAGTACAAAATTTACCAATATTAGACTTATATGCAGTTATACCTAAGCATAATATACATAATGGAACCAGAGATATATTCTCTGAGCTTTAATGTAAAATGCAGTACATATGTATTTCGGTTTTAGTTATTTTCACAAGACCCTTACTTGTTGAGGCCTGCGATAAGAATAAACAAAGACACCATCTAAGTACTTACTTAGTATGGTCTTCCAGGTACCAATATTCCTACCCTTATCTTTACTGTCACGTCTAATTTAAGTCCAGAGTGCACATTGCACATGCAATGAGGGGATCAGGAGTGTCTAAAGAAATTGCGCAATAAAAATTTTAGATAGAATTTTTTTTTTGAAATGTGAAATTCTATTAATATTTCACTGGATACCTTTCTTATCTTGCACTTCTCCCAATATAAAAGGATATAAAATTCAGTGAAAACATAGTTTTCTGTGTTTAAAAATTACAGGTTATGTCACCCATAGTTTAAGTCTCCTAAACTTGCTTTGAAAAAGCTGTCTCCGTCTCGTTTTTAATTAACAATAATAAATGTTGTTACTTATGTTTGCCTGAAAACTAACAAAATGTTAATGGATTATGATTTCACATTACATGCACATGGAGGTCTTAGACAAAATTAACACGATATTGCAAGTGCTAACTAATTTTTGCAATGCCTTCAACTGCAATTAATCTTAAAATGTATTTTCTCCACCAGCCAATCTACAAAGCAGTAGTCAATTAGTGTGACTTTAAATCCATTTAACTGCATCTGAAGACAGCACATTGTTGCAAGCTTTAAACATTTAACCATCATTTCAATAGATTTGCTTGTAGATGTGCACATTTGCTTATGGAGCCAGTTTTCTCGCAACACTCTTTTATATTCACATCAAAGATGCGGACTAACCGAAATGTTAAAAATATCTTGCAATGGCTGCAGCATAAGATTGTCTCCTAAGCTTTATGAACAGATATGAATACTTTATATATGCATGCAATGCAAACAATTTCTGGTTACTCCTTATATAACATCATTAAGTAATGTTTGACTAACATGAAATATTTCAAAAGTATGAGGCAGCAGCATGTATGGTTTGTAAATAACCACAAATGTGTTATACGCGAATGTGTGGGGCACTGTATAATTCCTATATACTCGTATTCATATCATGCCAGTTACGTAGTGATCAGACGACGACAAGCTAAATGTGATAGCTGTACTACGATTCTTGATGATGTAAAGTAGTACGAGTATTTCGACTACAGAAGAAAATTATGCGATAATGAAGAAGAATCTATTTTATGAGCAATAGATTCTGACGTTCCAACATACTGCGTCTCAAACATTTGAATCATTTGGATGCATTATAACCCTACACACGACCCCGATTGGGGATGGCAAACGATTAGTAATAGCCCTGGTAAAACCACCAAATGGTCAATGAATGCTGGCTCGCTAAAAAAAACGAGATGTAGCCTTTGCAGACGAACACCTACAGCACTGATAGTAAGTCTTACTACAATCTACGAGGAGCATCCTGACATCCTTCGGGAATTGAAAAGTTTGAATATGGTGAACGGTGAGCATTCAGTGTTATTATAAAATACGAGTTGGACATGTACTGTATTACTTAATCCGCAAGAACTTACCGAAAATATCCAATTTTTTATTGCATCGATATGTAGACACGCGCTCGGATATGGGCGGTCTCTTTGTTGATGATCATTGACTGTTGATCATGGGCAACGATTGAGTTCACGAACGTCGATAAAATCCCTGACAACAGTAAAGAGAGTCCTTAAAATTCTAGGCAACTTTAACTAAAGCGAGAATTTGTAAGGTACCAACTGAACATACCAGAATTAAGCTAAATTAGATGGTGGGAACAAAGCATCTCATACCTTGAAACTGGTAAAAGCTTCCTGATTAACTATGATGAGCCAATAAAAACCACTTGCGAATAGAGACAGCCTTATATCCTATTCATCTTATGTTCACAGTATATTGGCGCCGTGGTTGATGATGGTTAATGATTATACACTGTTGCGCTCAACCAATCTATGCAGATGAGGATGACAATAACGATTTGCATAGCATACTGATCGCATCCACCAACTCAAAGCCTACCGAAAATATTTTAACGGCAAATATTTTCGCTGATAAACCGTCAGCTCATGAAATATCTACTCGTAGTTATACAAAAACTTCTAAATGACCAGCGATATGGCTTACGTACAAACAGGGACAGTAGTGACTTGATGTCATGTTTTACCGAAAAGTGGAACCACCATCTACACCAATCTGGCGAAAGCAAAATAGTTACCCTTGATATTTCTATGGCATTTGACAGAGTTTGGCATCAGGCTCTTTAGTCGAAAAGGCATGCATTTGGGATTAACGAATCTTTTCTTCGATGGATTAGAAATTACATTTTTAAACGTCACAAAATGAATGCCGGTCTGCCCCAGGACTCCGTGATACCTTCAGCACTCTTTGAAATTTTAATCAACGATCTCTTATTTAATACTCCCAATCCAATATATTCCATTTCTGACGACAGTACTCGCTTTTTATAGTCGTTCTCGGACTAATGACTCACTCGGCAATGACTCACTCTTCGCTGTAGAACGAAATTTAAACACTCAACCAATATTCATGAATGGTCATTTCATCGCCGAAACCAAAAACAACCGACTCTTGTTGGTAGGTGTATCAATGACAGTCTACGATGGAATGAAAAGACATTCGATGTCGCCAAAAATGTTGTGAAAATTTAAATGCAAGAAATACTTTTTCCCCTCAACTATAGCATATTAAGTGAAAAACTCTTGGGGGAAAACTGGTATTCTGTGTATGCCGAAGCAAATGTTTCTGTTGCTTGAGAATCGTTTTCAAAAACTTAGAACACCATATTGATACGTCTAGTGTGTCCATAGAATAAAGTAAATCTCAAGTCAACTTTAAGCCCTGGGTGAATGTTTTTCTTCCCAAGCAAATCAAGCTTTCACATAAGCTGCGTAGTAAAACCTGCAAACATCCACTTAATTTAACTTTGAAAACACAATAGTCCCGTATATGTCAACATATTAAAAAAAAAATCAAAACGTGTAATAAGTACTTTGAAAGTAAATTAAGTATGTTAGTACACAAGGATATCTTAAAAATAAAATCAGAATGCAAAAAGTAAAAGCTGGAGACATTTTAGGAGAATCTAAAATTGTCAATGTCGGTGTTCCACAAGGTTTTGTCGTAGGTCCCTTACTATTCATAATCTACGTTAATTCAATGTTTAGTCTTCCATTTGTCGGTAAACTTAGGACTTTTGCAGATGGCTTCGCGTTTGCCTATGGCTAAAACAATCGCTTCAATGAAATCAATCAAGATGATCACTTATTAAGACTCTAGTTTGCGACACACAAATTGATAATTAACAGAAAGACATTAGAGTTACCAGTTAGAGTACTGACACAGGTGGCCGTACGATTCACACGATTCATATTGGACTTTATCATAATCAATAATGTCAAAATTCCAAAGAATAAAGCACAAGAGTGCACGACTAGCGCATGACCATACATCCGGTAGATCTGTGACAATTGTTGGAGTCATTTGCGCAGTTGTGGGAAGTGTGAACTCAAATTACATCATGAGATAATTATTCGCTAACATTCTGGCAAGGAAAGGTAATTAGGGTAGTTTGTAAGTTATAAGAGTTGTTACAGTCAGTCTTAAGATACACGGGCAAAAACTGTGAGGATTTTACGCGTCAAATTTAAAAACTGTGAAATTAAGCAAATGGTTTTACAAAAGAACAAGAAAAATAAGTTAAGCACAAGTATTTTAGGGTTTAAATCTGATAATAGTCCAATTTATATTAATGAGAGTTTAACTAATTATAATAGAGCAGTATATAATAGAGCTAAAATATTTACAAATGAAAAAAAAAATCGTTCTTGTGGGTAAATAGGGAAGTGATTTTTTTGAAAAAACAAGAAGGTGATAAATCTTTTAAATTAAGTTCTTTTGAAGATATTTGAAAACTAAGTAAATTTAATTTAGTTTCTTTTTACTCTTTTTTTATCTAATAATGCCTTTTAGTAATTCAAATTGTTATGCAAATTTTGATCTGTTTCTTACTCATTTTGAATCGTTTGTGAATAAGCCTGATTTAATTTTCCTATCAGAAATATGGATTTTTGATTCTGAAGCTAATCTTTTTAGTATACCTGGTTATAAATTTCATCCTACATGTAATAATTCTTATGCTGCTGGTGGTGTGGCTGTCTTTATAAGTGATAAGTTGAAGTATGAGTGTTGCTGCAATAACTTCAAAAGTGCTGATATGGTTAAAGTTTCTTGCAAAATTGAGTCTAGAAAGTTTATTTTTATGTGCTTCTACAGGCTACATGAAAAAAGTAAAAATATTTTTGGAAGAATTGACTACTCTGTTGTCTGACGAAAAGTCAAAGAATCTATTTATTCTTGGTGATATAAATTTAGATATTTTATCTGATTTTGCTATTGTTTTAAATTATTTATCTGTCTTAGCGGCAAATGGTTTGGAATCGTGTTTTAGAGAACCTACTAGATTAACTACGTCAACACAAACCTGTATTGATCATACTTTTGGTAGACTTGATCTAAGATCTAAACTCACTACCAGCTCCATTTCAGATTTTAAGATCACCGATCATTGTATGGTTGGTTTAGTTTTTCTATGCGCCAATATGAAACAAATTGATATGTCTGTACGGATTGAGAAAGTTAAAGACTTGAACTACGAGCGTCTTAACCATCTTCTACTACACGAAAGTTGGACCGATGTGTACCTTGAAAGTAATCCCTCTAATGCTTTTAACATCTTTGCTAATATCTTAAAAGCTCATGTTAGTGAATGTCTTAATGAAATTCAAAGACAATGTAAATTTAAAAAAATGAAGCCATGTATGTCTACAATTTAATAAAGAAGATTGCAAAGAAGAATAAATTATATATTAAATCCAAAAAGAAACCGAATAATATCAGTCTTAGACTTCTCTATAATAGAGTGTGCAAGGAAGTTGCAGAGTAAGTTATTGTGAACAAAGACAATTATTACACCAATAAACTACATCTAGCTAGAGGCGATTTAAGGAAAGAATGGACAATTATTAACGAACTTATAAATAAAAATCTACCCGCTTTAAATGAACTCAATTGTGTATCTTATCAGGAACATAATATAGTTAATCCTAGTGAAATATCTAATGTTTTAACAAATATTTTGCAGGTGTGGCTTACAAGACTCTTTCTAGTGCTGGTTTCTCTGAATCGTCGAATCATTGTGTAGAAAATTGCTTTAGCAATGAATGGAGTTTTTTTATGACCCGATTTCTTCTTTAGAACTATTTAGGATTATCAACTCTCTAAAAAATTCTAATTCGTCCACGAGAGATAGTTGGTCTAACAATTTTATTAAGAAGGTCTCACTAAATATTGTTGATGTCTTAACGGATACTTTTAATAAAAGTATCTACAGTGGTATTTTTCCTGTTGCCTTTAAAACAGCAGAAGTAATACCTGTTTTAAAGAAAGGTGATAGTAAAAATCTAAATAACTATAGGCCAATCTCTCTTCTTCCAGTGTTTTCTAAAATCCTTGAGAAAGCAGTGAAAAATAGAATAATGACTTTCCTAGATTCATCTTAATTTTTTAGTAATTTTTGTTTGGATTAAGAGCTCGGAAGTCAACAGAGGATGCCCTCTTAGAGTTCTGCTGCTTTAACTACGAAAGCCTGAACAACAAAAAATATACGGATGCTGTATTTATTGACATTACTAAGGCGTTTGATACTATCGACCATATGTATTAACACAAAAGTTAGAAAAAGCGGGCATAAGAGGTTTTGTGCTTAAATGGTTTCTTTCCTATTTAAACAACCGTAAACAAGTTGTAAAGATTAATGATAGTTTTAGCGCATCGTTAGATATTAAAATTGGTGTTCCCTTTCTTGATCTATATCAATTCAATTTTTAACCTCGGCATCAAATAGCTCTGCATTAGATTTAATTGCTAACATTAGCTATGACTTAGAGCAGCTGAGACATTGATTTTGTTTATATAAATTGGTAATCAGTGATAAAACTAAAATAATGTTCTTCAAGTTGTCTTCTAACATTGTCGATTACTCACTGATTTTTCATAGTGCAAGTTGTAAGCATTTATTATTTAGCCCTGTTACATGCAAAGCGACATCATCTTCTACCTTATTTAATCGGGATTTAACTTGTTCACCTCAGTGTTTTTATATAGAAAGAACTACAGTTTTTAAATATCTGTGTCTGGAAATTGACAGCAAACTGAATTGGAGTAAGAAAACTCTAAGATCTTACTTGTTAAAAACTACGAAGTTAATGTACCATTTGAGGCAATTTTGTTCTAAAAAACTGATGGAAACAATATACGAGTACTATGGACTAGTACAATCAAAGTTGCAATACGGCTTAATCTGTTGGGGAGGAACTCAGAAAAATAAAGTCCATACGTTACTCATTGTGCAAAAACATATAGTTAGAATAATCTGGAGAAAGAATCGCCGAGAAAGTAGTTATTTGCTTTTTGTAAACTCTAGCATCTTTACTTTTACAAAGTGTTAAGGATTTTTTTCGTTAGGAGTGGTTATTCCATTGACAGAAATCCAACCCATCAGTCACTGCGTAGTAGCAATAACCATCTTGCTTTCATTCCATCTTTCAACACATATCACTTTTTGAACTTTTACTCCTCTGTTGCTCCAAGATTATATAATATATTGCCGCTTGAAATTAGGCAAAGCAGAAATCTTGTCGTTCGAAATAGGAAAGTTCAGGAATGGCTATTTCACTTCGACCTACATGAAATAAACCATTTAATTAGTCGCATGGTCTAATATTGTTTAATGATTAAATGAAATTTTTTAATAATCGATGAATCTTAACATTTGTTTTGTTCCTCTCATCACACCAATTTATTATGCTTTGTATTTTTTAATTATAGTCTTATAATTGATGCATTCGACACTAGTTTTAGTTAACTACAGAATGTATCTTTTAATTTTTTCAATTGATAAATTATTTACTTTTTAATCTCTCTTTATTGTTATTCTATTAAGTAACTGCTTGTTTCTTTATTACTTCTGAATTTGTTTTGAATAAGATCCTGCATTCTATATTTGTATCTAATTTTGTCAATTGTAAAGTGAATAAATAATAAATGAAATGAAATGAAAAAAAACTGAAATGAAGATTCAAGTGAATAAAGAATATTATGAAAAGAAGATATTTTTTTTGTCTTCGAAAAGGTGGTGTTCGTTAGTACTAAGCTCATGTACTTTAGTCTTGCCGTAAAGAGTCCCAGGAAATCAGCATTACTTTACATGCAGTGTGTTGCTGTAGATTTATGTAGTTTGTTCCAATGTCATGCAATGCCATATTAAATGAAAATGTTGGCTGTAATATTAATTGCATCGAGCTTGAATTAGTTAAGTCTTAGTATAAGTACTTAGTGGTTGTAATAGACCAAAATCTAAATTGGTGCGATCATATGTCTATATTGAAGCAACATTCATTATCCACTCTACGAAATGTTTAACGACTTCGAAAGAACTGTTCTAAAATCATCTTAAAAAAATTGATATTTTGGGGCTTTCCATTCCAGATGCATTAGTTGCTGGTGTGGTGCTTACTTTACTAAAGTACCAAGAACTAATGTATTACAAAAATTCGTTGTAAAATAATATGATATTCGCATCGTGTAGACAAAATTTTTACAAAGTCCTAACAGTTTTCTTCATTAGAGATGATTACCAGCAGAGTCCCATCAATGACATCCATAACTTTCGAATCAGCACAAGTTTAATATTCGAGCATAAGAAACTTTTATCCTGTTGTATCCTGAAAACTATTCAATGCACTTCCCGGAGGTATACGCACAATCGGGGCTTTAAAGTAGTGGATTTAGAATTATATTCATCATGAAATTAAAATTTTATTGCTTTCAGTTTTTCAGTTTTAAATGCATTTTATTTTCTTAACACTAACTCTTACATTCTAACAAAAAATGCTTAAATGCTACCTTACTATTACTTAACAATCTTATGCTAACTTACTGGCCCCACACAGGCACTCTAAGCTACTCTGAATACTTATATCTATGTCTTTCGACTTTTATTTAGGAATTCTTATTTTCTATACTTAAAGCAAATTTTATTGCGTTTTATCATCTAAATGTATAAAATTGCTATTAGTTCGAAAAATAGTTTCTCAATTAATTTTTGTTCCTCATTTTAATTAATTTCATTTACTCCTTTACCTTTTAAAATTAAACTTATATGTATGTATGCACAATATTCTTCATCCCAAACTGCAAAACTTAAAATGATATGTCGTATTCGTAACTGAATACTAAATGCCTCTAACTACACACTCATTTAATTGTAAGAATTACAATTATAATAACATTATCAACAGAGTTGTATAATATATTCATTTTTGAGAATAATGAACATAATGAACAAAGGAAAGAAAAAAAACTTACTCTGAAATATCGCGATTCTCTTCATTTTCTATTCATGACAACCTCTAAACATTTAAGACCAACGTGCATCGGAATCTCTTTTCTTTCCCTGATTGATTTCCATTTTTTTCCGCTTTGTGCAAACATATTGATATTAATCCCTTGAGCGTGTTCAGATGTCATGTAAAAAAATTAACGACTCGTCAATTTTTAGTCCTCAAAAACCCGTGGAAAATAATTAAAGCAGATGGAATCTTCTATACTAATAATAACGTTAAACATCCCAACTCTTCATACGTAATATCCACCGGAGAAACTAAAACAATTCATCATAGACTGCAACCTGAACTGACTGAAATTACTAACAATCCCGAAATGTGTATTTTTCGTCAAAGTGCTAACTGGAGCGAAACTGATATGGTGACCTTCAAAATGCATTAAATAAATGTCCGACCTTGTAAAAGATAAAAAGTGGATTAAACTATGTACTTCAAGTAGAAATTCCAAATTCTGTTCGGACAATCCGAAAACACGTCTAAGGTGCAAGATACCTAGCGAGGAAATAGCCAAACATCTTTGAGTACATATCAGACCTAAGGCAAAATTGCATCAAAGTACTGCTCATGACGCTGAGGAAAACGCCTTTTACCAGCAGGCGTTACAAAGTGCTTCTAGAGAAGTGGGGTTGTCATGTGGAATTATCAGTCTGGTATACTCTATCTTAGATACCTATCCTGTATCTAAGAGTAAAATAAATTTAACTACGAGCACATCCTGCTCAATCAAACAACCCTAAATTAATTCATCACATCAAATGAGCCAACACATCAAATGCATTATTTCTGTAGCATTTAACTTGGAATTTTTCTCTTTTAAAACCATTTCAAATGATCTTGCTGCCCAGAAGTATTCAATGTAAACAATTTGTGAGTTTATTTTGTAAATTATTTTTATGAACAATTTTTTTTTTAGTTTCTGAAAAACCATTTAATTACCTCTTTCTACGGATGAGCATGAAGTGAGTTCGTGTCCCGTATGCACATGAACTACTCAATCGTTTATTTTTTATTACACAAACACTTTCCATAATCTTCAACTGCTTTTCTTGCAGTCCTGTCATATTGTATAATTTTGCTTTGGAAAAAAGAAAACAAACACACTTGATCGTTATCCAAAAACCTGATGCTACGCAAAATATATTGAAAAGATACTCTCATCCACTCACTTTGCTTATTCTCGTTAAAATTAGTTGCAACATCATAGCGCATGCTTTATGAAAGTATCTACAGGTCTGTATCTTTTTAAAGCTGTCTATATGCAAACAACACCTTATATGTACCTGCACAAATGTGTATTTGTAATATCTATAGCCTAGTTCAAGCGTCACCTCCCCAAATCGATACTTTAAGGAAAACAGGATTTCTATCCAGCACCATCATAATCATAAATCCGTAGTCAGTGCAAGGTAAGGTCTGCATGAAATTCATTCATTCGATAAGTCATTTCTCATGTCATATGAATATGATCACTGTGATAAGTTATTTTTCTGAGGCACGTAAAAACCAGCTTAAGATTTTTTGTTTTTAAACAGTTTTGACTAAGAAATGTCGTCCAAGTGGGTGCCAACAAGTTGAGGACATAACTTGTCACGGTACATTGATCAGATATCCCTTATGAGATCACGTATATGTTATTTGGCCTAGTCTTCCACTTTTACTTTTTTTTTCATTAGAAGATTATGCAATTTGTTATTAGTATGGCAAACATTCATGTATGCATGTTCTGTAGACATCTAATAGCACCTGAATCTAGACTTACGTTATCACAAAACTGGCAAGGACAGCATAATTCGTGAACAGAGGCATATGTATATTCTGCTGCAGCAGTAGCTAATAGAAGTGCACAAAATGTGTGCCAACATTATGCTTACATGCGGACAGTAATGAATATTTTCTTGTGATGGTGAGTCTATAAAGCCCCAGGCTTCATGCATAACTGTTTAAAGGTATACACTTTTCCATGTCAATGATAAATGAAAATTGATATTCGTATTTATTGGATTGAAGTGTCTAATCGCAATAAAATAAAAAATATGTTTACACTTAATTAATTTGACGACTACAACATTTTACTCATTGGATTAATCTATACCGCAATCTCCTCTTGCATTATAATTATATGTAAGTCTTGGGTGCTTTTTGTTTATGTCTAGCTAATTTGACCCAGTTTAACGTGATATAGTGATATGTAAAAATACGCTATGAACATATACATAGAAGTAATACGAGTGAGACATTAAATTTCAACAGCTTTAAAAAAAGTTCTGCTAACGAAATTTATATTCTCTACTTGAAGTGAGAGGGAATTTCACTAAAAGCCCAAGCTGGTGACGTCTACTCTGTCGTAATCATGTTTTTATATTTTTCGGACGCTAAAGTTCAATAAAAGATGTAGTTAGTATAAATATCATAGTATCATTAGTATGATTTTTCGAATATTGGATAGCTGTTATCTCTTTCTGGCTGTTTCTGATGTCAAAAGCATTCCTTATAACTATATTTTATCGGACACTCTGATTTTTAGGGTTATTGCGCATCTGGAATTTTCCCCAAGTGTCTTGCGGCGATTGCACGTGATCAAATTGATATGCTATTCGATCATTTGCAGCTTATATCACTTCGGATACCCCGAAGTCCCTTACATCTATAAGTGGCACAGTAAAGATTTTGAAGAAACCTTTCTCTTTAGATTCAAGATTTAAGAAGATAAAGTCGATTGCCCTTTAGCAGAGATAATACTATAATGATAGGTTTTCGTCTGAGATATATGTACGCTGTTGCGCAAAACACACCGGAAATTTCTCGAACGCATCACTTCCATGAATTCTAGGGGACAGGGAGAATATATGCACAATTGGTTGTCAATTTTGGAGAAAATAAGTTGCATAAATTTACAAATCAAAAAAAAAAAAAAAAACAAGTTTTACAATAATTTTTTTTTTGTATCACTCGTGCAAATCATACCGGATTTTTTGGGTTACTTAATATTTTGTCAAGTAACAGTTGTTTTTTTATCACCTCCTCGCATCTTTTAGATACAGACGAGGCTAAATTATCAAAAATGTTTTCTGGAATGCTCTCCATTCAATCCTCAGTGACGTCCTGTTTTTTAAGATGGCCCGCAAGTTCCCAATAGGGTTTAGATCGGGCGATTGCGAAGGCCATTCTATCTTTTTTTTCCGCAAAACCCTCCTTAACAACCTTTGAAGAATGTTTAGGGACATTATCATGTTGATAGACTTAACGAAGGGGCCTCACCTCCGCAGCATATGCCAATATTACGGATTCCAGTATGTATATTCCTATGCTGAAAATTATCCATAATACTACCTATTTCCCGAAAAATATCCCCACACCATTACCGAGCCTCCACCATGCTTCATAGTTGGGCAGCAATGTTGTGGCTGAAGACGTGTTCCTTTCCTTCTTCTAGCATGAATACAATATTTCCAACGGAAGTAATAAGGTTGAACGTACGAGTACTCCCGTCGCTAAAAATCACAGTTTTCCACTTATGTAGTTGTGAGCCAATTCAAATGGCTTCTTGGAAACTTCAGGCTAAAAACTGATTAGCGGTAGCAAATCTTTTAAAGCCTTACTTGGAGAATAAGATGATACATTTTTTGTCATTATACAGTAGCAATTTACGGCTTTTTTTGCAAGTCGAAAATAACATAGATTTTCCCATCGGTTCGCACCGTAGTTTTTCTCGGACGTCTACCAGATTGAATGGATTCGACCGGTTTTCTACTCCGAAACTTTTTAATGATGTCGCGCAATGTCGATAATGATATTTTATACCTTTTGGCTGCACATTTTTACTTAATCTATGCTTTGAAATCTTCTACTACTTGATTTTTAATTATTTATACCACTGTACTTATTTCTTGCCATTTTATTATTAATAAATTTTTAAAATACCTTACTTTGTTAAGACCATAACTCAGTTCAAATGTCATCAAAAATGTCATCAAAAGTTCAAACCCAAGAAAATATGGTACTTTTTAAAATACGGTATGTTTTGTACAGGCGTGGAATTAATATAACTTTAAAAATTATGACAGCTGAACCTTAACTTTTTTTATTCGTAAACCCATTCAATTGAATTTCTTAAATTTACAAATAAGTGTACCTAATGTTATCTATTTCCTAAAATTCATCAAGGAAAATCCGGAATGTTTTGCACAATACCGTACAATGCATTAAAAAAATAAAAAAATTAACTCAAAAAAACTCGAACTACGAGTATGTCCAATAATTAAACTAGATGACTTTGCAAGTTTCGATTAGAGAAACGATCAACCACCTACCAGATATTTCGTCTTTTGTTTGTTCTCAAGAGCCATCATAACTGATCTGAAGTTACTTAAATAAACGCACCATAAACGCCTTGACATCGGTTTTCATCAGGGCATATAAAACATTAGCTAGATACCCGACAAATTGAATGGGATCGCGTGTATTTTGTGTCATCTAGTTGTGACCAACTTGATTTTACCAAACCAAAATAAATCCGACACCAGCTTTGGAAATCCGTCAGAGAGATTTTAATTGGCAAAAAAATAGAACTAAGTTCTGATGAAAACGTAGACATAAAAAACTGAACAAATGTTTAATATCTCAATGTGGTGCATTTACCAACGTGCGTCAGTTACCCATGAATACAATGCCTTTGATAGATCCTGTGAATTTACTTGTGTTCTCGCGTCCCTTTTATCAGTCAATTCCAATGCTATAGGTTTTAAAGGGATTCGCCCCAAATTCTTCAATATTATTCTTCCCTTATTAGCGCACGTCTTGAACTTTATCCTAACCACGGGGTGTTCCCCTCTCAATAAAAAAATGCAAAAATGTTGCCTACTCGAAAAAACAAAAGTAGTAATGACTTCCGGCTCATCTCAATATTACATTTTTTCTTTAAAGTACAATATTTAAGAGGATATTGAAAAAGACAAATCAACACATACACACTCGAATAACTTACTGTCGCCTTTACAATCAGATTTTAGGAAGCATGCTAGTTGTATTCTCGCGACCTTTAAAGTTACTGATGATATCAGGCAATCTCTGGACGAGGATAAATTGACTTTCATAGTTCTCCTGGATTTTGCGAAGGTCTCCGATACTGTTAATCACCCGAAACTCTGCAAAAAATAATAAATTCAGTTTGGATTCTCAAATTCGGCTGCAGCCATATCTAAAGCACTGGAAAAAGCTGTCTCTGTTGCACTTTATACATCCGACTTAATTTACAACAGTAGAAGAGTTTCACAAGGTTATATTTTGGGCCTCTTCTATTGAACGTGAACGAAATGTCTTCAATCACAACACCTTCCATTCACTTGTTTGCCGACGATGTCCAACTGTATCGATGTTGCCGACTAGGAATGATCGAATGCCCAAACGCCATTAATATCGACCTTTAGAGTACATCCACATGGTCTAAGAAGAATAGGCTCTTACTAAACCTTTATAAAACGAAATACATCGTTATCAGTAAGAAGTCATATTTTCCTGACATTGAGTTCAAATAAACTACGTGAACACTGTAAAAAATCGAGGTTTGGTATTTAACAGGACATTAACATACGAGTAACTTTACTGATAATTCCTAATCCTAGCTACGGCTGCGAACTTTCTTGTAAATACGATGCAACAAGCAGTAGAACGCTTAATCACATTGAATCACTTAGGTCAATGAGTTGGTCAATTGCTTTAATAGCAAGGATGTAGGATTCAATAGGTTGAGCTGGGAGAATGTAGCAACATATAACGTACAGGGACCCGTTGGGAAATGTTTTATTTTAATTGAAACAAAGTCAAGTTTAACAGAAGAAGAGATAGCGATGAGAGAAGAGTTGAGGTTATTGTGAATGGCAAGTAGGACACCTCTACATATAGAATCAGCTTTAGGGATGGCAGGATCATTGAATATAGGGAGAGAGTGATCGTCATCACGGAAAACATTACAAGAAGATGGAAATAGCTCTTGGCTCTTTATGTCGGGGATCAGACTGATTTCTGTAAGAGCATAGACGTCGAAAGAGAGACTGTGTAATTTAGACAAGACAGCACGAGTTTTAGAGCGCAATCCTCTTACGTTTTGGTTGTAAAATGTAAGAGGTAGTTTGTTGCGTGGAGGAATAGGGGAGTGTAGATGTGATGGTAAGTTAGGAACGAAAAAATTGTAGTGGTCAGCTCGGCTGCGCTGAAGGTGAGAAAGTCTTTTAGAGTGTACATAGCTGCGGAAAGCAGCGAGGTCATCCGCAAACTTTTGAGGAGGTGTGTCGAAGATTTCGTGGTACCTGTTGTAAAGCTTTCTGAGACTAGTTATATCGGTAGGAAGGCCTTTCTGTTGGATGGAGACGATGACACTTGTTTTGGTTTTTCCCTCAAAGCAAACAGAGTCGGATTTGTCGTAAAGATATGCGAGAAAGAGACGTACATTTTCGTATATCTTTTTAACAAGCAATAAGAGCAGCAGCGCTGTCAGCTCCAGTTGTAGACCACATGTAGAGTTGCCAATAAACAGACCCACTCTTGGTCTTAGTAAAATATGTAATCTGTCAATGGTACTTATATCTATACCGACATCCATGAAGTCGGTTCTGACAATTTCGATGATAGTTAAAAACTGTCACCCCATCATAAAACTTTGAAACATCCGTGGAAATCAGAAGCCTGATGAACTTGCCAAAAATTGCACACCGCTAAGTACGATCAATCTCTCAGGATTATGGGTCGATACCTCTAAACCCATGTTTAAGATAAATGCAATAGATGAAACCAATGGCAAGCCCAAGATAATGCAAGATGAAACGTACGTTGCGAATTATCGTGATTCCTTCCTAAGTCGTACAACCTTATGGGATGCTTTGCGATTTAAGATAGTCTCAAAGGAAGAAGTCATTGGCTCGCAAAGAATGTCCATCGTAGCAATCACATATCGTTGGTATTCAGATCATTGAGTTTTGTGCCACAAGAAGTTGCTTATCATCGATCTGTAGCGCTCGCCGTTGACGGTTATGGCAATGATTCTGCCACACCAAAATCCACACCAGACAGTGACTTTCTCGGAATGCATTTTATGTTTGGTATCGTCCTAAAGCACGCACCCATTCGTCAAAAATGGAGCTCATCACTAAAGATGATTTTTTTAGCGAAATTTTAGTCAACTTGAAACTGCTCCAGAGCACATTCAGCGAACACATGGCCTTGTCGTTTACCTTAAGTTGGTTTCTATGTGGGTGCAGACCCAAGGCCCGAAGCAAAATTCGGCAAGTCGAAGTTGGAGAAAGGCCATGTTTTTGTGAACGATGAGAAATTGACTGCCTCGGATTTTAGCGTAGAGTCTGACGCACAGGACAGTCATACGATGTTTTCAGCAGACCTTGCGCTTCGGTGATATACGGGTGTTATTTGTCGAACCGATTGACTCGAATTTGGCCATTAAACGTCGAATAGTCGGCTAGGCAGGATAATTTTGGCAAGGATAAAAACCATGTAATGCTCGGAACGTACGAGTATCTCTATTTTGAAAAATACATTTTTATAATTTGCTGACAAATTGCAGACAAACAAAACAAATTTTACAACAAGTTTGACAGGTGTTGCTTTAACAACATGGTCGCTATAACCAAACAAATTTCGAGCGCCGCTATTGAAAGACCCTATATAAGCATTCGTAATGAGAGGAATGATAAAATTGAAACTAGTGATAATTTTGTACGAGCATTGATGGTGAAAACAGCGATAGAACAAAGTAAATTAAGAAATATTATGTCGGTGTTTGTGAATGTTAATTATCTGGGTAATATTGACCTTGCATCATATTTAGCACCTAATCAGATGTAAGCTTTGTATTCCAATTTATAGTAATAAATGCCGTATATAACGAGCCCAGCTCAGACTACATGGGGTATATCTTACATCCTTTGAGGAAACCTAGACATTTCGACGCGTATCCAGCGACATGAAATATGTGCCCATTGCAGCATTTATGACCATATTTCCTAATTATTAATGGGGTTAGTATTGTATTTTCATATAGCTGATTAACAGGGCATGCGTTTGGAAACGAATATGAAAAACAAATACGTAGTACTGTCGTCAGCAGAAAAATATACTGAATTTGAAGAGGTTATTAGCGAAAAGTATAGAGATTGACGGAAATTGAAAGTATCTCGTTTATTTTGTCGATATGATACTTAAAAATATCCAAAATATTGTGAATTAAACGTTACAAAATATAATTTCTGGTCCATGGAAGAGCAGATTCATTGTTTCCAGTTGCAAGCATACACAGGAAAGTCCCTAATGCCAAACTTTGTCAAATGGTTTTCAAATGTCGTGTGCAACTATCTTGCTGTTTTCAGATTTGTGTAGACATTAGTTTCACTTTTTGGTAAGATATTTTATTGACAAGCTTTCGTGTTTCGAAATATTTCTTGAACTGATTGTTTATCAGCGTTTTCATGCCTTTGGAAGGAAAGGACGTGAGTGCAATGGGCTTCTAAGCGGAAATTGAAAAAGATTTGCTTTCTTATTGGTAGGCTTGCCAATTTCGGGTTTTCATCTTTTCGGAAAGGGTCTGAAAGTGTAGCAGTAATAAAAAAGTTTATGCAGTGATTTCGCCCACTTCGAAAAACACCTCTTTAGAAGAAGAGGTGATTAACCATATACAATAGATCATCGGATTTGGGTATATGTATTGGAATCTTTGAATACTCTGCACGAGTACGAAAGTGGATTGATTCCACAGAATAATCTGTGGGCTCCTGTGTAGGTGGAGACGTGTCGGAAACATTGAACTGGCTTCTAAGTGTTCAGCAAGCAGATCGGCATTTGTAATTACTGGATTGAATTCAATTGACGATAAAATGCAGTTATTCTATTTTAACATCAAATTAATAACAGCATTATGACAATTTTCAGTTTAATTGAATCATAATATCATAAAATTGGTTTGAAGTTCCTCATATTGGTTGCAATAACAATACATCTGATCTCAAAATGACCTGCTTTACATGATAATTAGTTAGATAACTGAAATATGTTAACATAGCGATACTTATCTACAAGCTATAAGTGAGTATCTTGCACTGATAAAATCCAGGTCTCATGGAAAGTTATCAGACTAATAACTTATACCTCTGAGAGAGAGCATAAAAGGACATTCAAAATCAACGTTCATTCCCATAATGCTTGGATATGTTCTCGCAGAGGGAAAGGATATCGCCCAGTAAGCAAATTCTAGAAGGGATGTCCCATACACGGCGTTAAAAGTATTCTAGATAATGGAAACGCCAAGAAATAAATAATAATGCAGTGCAATTCTGAAGAAATTGGTAGCTGACATAACATCTTGCTAAGAGTGAGTAAATTTAAATATAAAACAATTTAATAAGATGACTATGCTTCGAAAGGTGCAAGGCAAAGTAGAAATTCGGATATCTTAAATAAGCTCACATCAAAGAAATATAAAAAGGGGATGTAAAATGAAAAGTAGAAACCACAACAGGCCATTAAAAACTCCTACCAAAGCTATTTCGAGCTAGGAAAGCCTGTGGCAGTAATACCAGGAGATCATTCAAACTGTTTCAACTGAGAACTGGAGTTTTAGCTGACTCCCATCTTTAATTCGATAGAGAATGTCCACTTGGCAAAATGTCAAATCTTGAGTCTTATAAATCGGCGTAACTAAGAAGCTCAAACCATGCTCAGTGACTCTATTTGCTACAAGAAAGCGAAGAACATATTGTTTTGAAAAAGAAGCTGCCATAGCATAGAAAACGAATGGTCGAAGTTACTGGGAAGTTACTACTATACACTGCGTACAATATGTAAAGGAAGGTCGTCTGAACATATTTCGCCCATATCGCATTCAAAATCCTGTGTACCATATTTCGTGAACACTAAAAGTCTTTCGTTGACAATTTTTATATTTTGCCAAATCCTGGAAAAAACTGTAGAACAACCAAATTCCAAACCATCTACGGCAGCATTTCTAGAAATCATGAAGAACTTATATACCTCTGCCCAATTGGTATTTTTGTATGGAATGACAAGAAGTGACCTCATCAATGATAGCACTAACTCCAAAAAAGGACTGAGACGTGTTGTCATTTTACTCACAAGCTAGAAAACCGAGTAAAAATTATACTTACAATTTTGCTAAATAAATTATATGCGGTCAACTGTGCCTTTAGTATTTATGAATTGAAACAAGGTGTCACTTTTAACCCACGTTTCGTCTCCAGCAATGATGCTTTTGATGGATGTGAGATCGGATTCAGCCTCGCAAATCATCTCTTTTGCGACGTCAACACGGTCTCTTTTTTGCGTGAAATTGAGGTCTTTTGGCATCAACTTTGCTGCTACACGACGGAAACCCAAATCATTAACTAAAATGTCTTGGACGGATCCATAGGAAATGTTCAAGTCCTCCGCTATCTCTCTGATGGTGAATTTGCAGTTCTTGACCAACATTTCTTTTACTCCATCAAAATTTTCGTCGGTTTTCGATGTCGATGGTCTGCCACTGCATTCATCATCTTCGATTGACTCACGACCACTTTTGAACCGCTCGTGCCTCTGGTAAACGACCGTTTTCTTTAGAGAATCGCTGCCGAAATACTTTTCCAATATTTCCAACGGTCGCGCACCATTAAATCCGTTTTCTATGCAAAATTTAATACAAGTTCGTTGTTGCAAATTTAAATCCATTTCTAAAATTGTAAAAAATCGCCAACACACACAGAGATATATGTGCTCTTGGCTACGTAACTTTTGCAAATGTCAAGCTATGACGCTAAGATTTAGAGAGAATGTCAACAACAGATTTACCAACTTAACAAAAAAAAGAACTCAAATCGGAACAATGGGATCGCCACACCGTGGTTATTACGGGAACATTTTGATCAAGGTGGTATATGTAGGATCAAGCATCTGGCAATACCACGTAAACCTTGAATGTTTACGATATTCCAGAAATTAAACGAACAACAACACCGAAGAAGAGAAAGAAGAAAAGTTAATCTGAGATCTCGCAGATCTCCAACCTTCAACGGATAAAGACGGCTGATAGAGCATACGATTCACCGCGATTCGCATTATTTAAATGTCTTGATTAGTACTACCTACCTTGAACTGTTAAACTACCAATACAATTGGATTTATTTAATTAATAAATAGCTTATAATGTTTTAACCTCTACATGGGGGCTCAACCGGGATTAAAACGATCAATAATTATCAAAACACATTTTAATTAATAATTGCAATCTGTCTATTTTTGATTGGTCACGTGCACGTGTGCCGAGAGATTTAATCGAAAGCCAGCATCAACCATCGCGGGAAAATGTTGCCGTGAAGTACCTACTACAAAAAAGCCCGCCAAGTTTGTAAAATCATAAAAATTAATTTTTTTTATTTCATCACTTATCGGGCACAAAGATTTAAATTACAGTAGGCTGTTGCAGATAATAGATTAAAACATTAAAAAGAAGGAGAAAGGAAGTATTGTAGTATTAATTGCATTACAGTCGTGACTGCACCATGTGCATGTTCTCTTTTTGATTTGATTAGACAAACAAGTGAGGAATTCTTAATTATTCTATTTTCGTAATTAACACCTAGTAGATCGGTAAATTAGTTGCTTGTCAGTCAAGATGGGTACACGTAATAGAAATAGCATTGAAGCGAGAGAAGACAACTTGGACACTTCGATGGCAATGGCGAGTTAGAGGAAAGAAGTAAGTAGCCATGTTAGAGATTCGAGAGAAAAATCTTGAGGAGAAAGAAAATAGTATCAGAAGGGATGTCGAGATGTCAATGATGCAAAATGAATTGTCGTATTTATGGAATAAACATTATTTCATTCCGAGATGTTGCGCGTTCTATTCGAGAGTTTATTGGCGATGATGAATTTAGTGTTCCATGTTGGGTTGCAGAAGTTGGGAAGCTTATGAATTGAGCGCCTTTGGAGAATTTGTTTTTGTCCGGGTCTGCTAGGATGGCTGTTCGTTCAGAGTCAGATTTAAATTCGTGGACAGATTTGAAAACCTTCTTGATAGGGGAATTTAGTGAACATTTTTCAAGCGCCGAAATTCATAGGAAACTAATGAGACGTAAGCAATAAGAAGGAGAAACAGTGTTACAGTATTTTCATAAGATGAAGGAGATAGGATCACGTGCGAAAATTGATGAGTTTTCAATTATCCAGTATTGATTGATGGCGTTAAAGACACACACCCAAATGTTTACTCTACGGAGCAAATAGTTTCAAAGATTTTAAACAAAAAATAGAGGTCTATAGAACATTTTCAGAGAGGAATCAAGGGTCGAACTTCAAGTTTAGTTTGCAGATGGAAAAAAGCAAAGTAAAAATGTACACGCATGGCAAAAGCGCAAAATTTGAGTATGAGTTGGTTGAATTGTGGAGCGAAAGCGCATCATTTAGCCGAATTTCACAAGCTTTCAGATGGGCTGCACACTGATGAATCGAAAATTGGGTTCGGTGCGATTCTCTTGCAAAGATGTAGTTAAGATAAAATGTTCCATCCGGTATACTACTTTAGCCGCAAAACCAATCCACATGAAGAGAAATTTAACAGTTATGAACTGTAAGTTTTGGCAATTGTTGCCGCTCTTAAGAAGTTTAGAGTTTATCTGCTAGGATTATGTTTCAAAATAGTAACCGACTGTTCAGCATTCAAGATGACAGGTTGGGCTTTGCTATTGTAAGATTACAACTACAAGTTAAAACATCGACCAGGATGTAAGATGAAGCGTGTAAATGCACTTGGTCGTAATCCACTAGTGATGAGCGTGAATAGTGAGGTCATTGATATGATAAACGGAGGACAGAGGAAGGATGAGAGGATTACTCTAATTTTGAAAATTTTAGAAAAAGGCCCTATAAAAATTATGTGTCAGAGAATAAAATTTTATGTGAGGTAAATGACCAAGGAGAGCGATTGATGTGTGTTCGAAAATATATGAAAAAAGAGTTTATAAAGAGGGCGCGCGACCAAGGCCATTTTTCCGTGAAGAAGGTCGAAGAGATACTAAGGAGAGAATATTCAATTCCAAACCTCCGCGAAAAGGTTGAGACATGTCGACAAAGCTGCATAGAATGCATTCTAGCAATAAAAAAAAGCAAGGAAAAGAGGAAAGCTTTCTGTATCCTATACCGAAGGAGGACCGTCCCTTACACACCTACCACTTAGATCATTTAGGACCCCTTTCGGCTACTCGGACGCAATATACGAGTATGTACATTTTTGTCATTGTAGACGGTTTTAGCTATTTTGTTTGTTTGGAAAACATTGTGTACATCTGAGGTTTTAAGTAAGCTTCGTCAACAAAGTTCTGTTTTGTAACCCACAAAGAGTAATCACGGATAAGGGAATTACTATTACTTCTAATATCTTTGAGGAGTATTGTCGGGAAGCAAGTATTTACCATTGAAGATAACTACGGGAGTTCCTAGGGGCAACGGACAGGTTGAAAGGATAAAGAAAACTATTATACCAATTTTAACTAAATTGCCTTTGGGAAATCCTAAAGATTGATACAAATACACTAATAAAGTTCAACAGTTCTTAAATTCTAGCATCAGTAGAAGTACGCAAAGATGTCCTTTTGAAGTAATGTTTGGCGTAAAAATGCACAACAAAGAAGATTTAAGGGTTGCTAATATTGTAGCTGAGGAATTTCTGGAAAATTTCGACGAAGAACGTGACAACATTCGAGAGAAGGCCCGAGAAGACATCGATAAAATTCAAAAAGAGAACTCTAAAACCTTTCATCGGAAGATTAAGACTCACAATATTGGCGATCTTGTTTCTATATACCGGACGCAGTTTGGTAACCCCATAAAAATTCATAATAAATTTTTTGGTCCTTATAGAGTAACGAATGTTGACTTCAATGAATGCTATAATGTAGAGAAAGTTGGGGTGTTGAAAACATGAAGCCTTGGATCTCATATGATGACAGATGAAGAAGAAAACGAGAATGAAAATTAAGACTCCAAATGTTAGCTGAGATGACTACGAGTAAGGTACCTAGATGACCTAAAAGCAAAAATTCGAGACAAATTTTCGCTGATATGACTTATGACGAAACAACTTAAGATGCCTACATAATCTGTACCGCCCTGAGACGATTTTGAGATTTAACCTGAGATGATACCAAATTCTTGAGATGAGATATATTGAGGTGACCTTTATTGAGATGACCTCCACGTTATTTCTATATGAAATAACTACGAATATGAAAACTTAAGATGAGTTGGGTTCACCGAGCCGTTGAACCAAAGGATGGCCGAGTTGTAGGATCAAGTATCTGGCAATATCACGTAAACCTTGGATGTTTACGGCATTCCAGCAATTAAACGAAGAACAGTACCGAAGAAGAGAAAGAAGAAAAGCAGAAGATTGCACCTGATATCACTCTGGGCTAGTAGCCATTGAGTAGTCGATACTATACGAATATACTCGTATTTCTATGATATTTAATATGTTCATAATTAAGAGGCAGATACCATTGTTAAAAACATGCGGAATATGAATTCTCTGTCTTTTATCTCTAATTATTGCAATCCTGTCTTTTGCAGTAACTGGGGATACACCATACCAATATAACAAAATAATAAAAACATAGACGTGCGTTGTACACTTCACAATCTATGGTGCAGTTAGCAACTAAAACCCCTGTCTTATTTCAAACGATTGACTTTTTCACATACTATGCATTAGGAAGTCGTTACAGGAATGTAAGTTTACACTGCTTTTGAGATACATACATAGAAGATATCAATATCATTGTTCGATCTCAACGTTATATTAATGAAGCGATTGCGGCACATCCTACAAAATACTAATGCCAGAAATGAATTTGAATGTTAACTCACTCAATCAGTACAGGCAGTCTTGCTTGCAGTTAAACCACAACTCAAGAAGAGCTGTAATAAACAGTAACACTAACCTCTTGGTGCAATGGATTTGAATGCGTGTCAGAAAAAAATCAAGCGTTCGCATTACAAAATCTAAGTTTAAGTTCCCCTATCGAATACCAGTATTGAAGTATGAAACGCTGATGGGCATGAAATAGGGGTATAATGCGGCAATAACCCACTTCGCATTTTTCCCATGGCAGTCGTTTCAATAATCACAAAATGATTTACTGAAACTCGATATTATTTGGAAACAATCCAACAAGTGCCTATAATAGTTCATGTTCAAACGCCATGTGGTTTGCCCCAACTCCTATATACCATTGCACAGTTGTTGCTCAATAGACGAAACGCATTCCAAGTTGTTGGTATCCTACAATATAATTATTTCTTGAATGCATGAGTATCTTGCCAACAGGGAAATGCATCAGGCTCAGGGTGCCATTGCAATCATTGGAATATGGACTCAGTTGAGTCAAAAATGTCCACATTCTCTTGTTATGATATACGAATCTAAAATGCGATGAAAGACAACAACATGTACTGCATTATACTTCCTAAATACAGACGTGTTAATTGGTTTTGGCACTATACCAATATACTGGTGCTCGCACTTTACTCATACGGATACTTAACACGAAGAAGATACATATAAGTGCAAGCCATTTGGATGACTTGAGGTACTCGTATCTTGTGACTACTCGAACGGGGAGTGGTGTTCCTATATCAGATTGGCTTGCAGGTGAGGCGCATAGTTCCATGTGTTTTTTTCTGACGACGACACATTTAAACCAGGTTATGAGACCATAACGTGTTTTTCACGCTTCCCTGGTAACTCCGTTAAAGTGCTGATGTTTTTCATGGAATTTAACCGTCCTGGTTTTTAACCGATGTCTTATGTAAGACGTCTCGTGTGTCATGGTCTATTGGCATGGTTTTCCTATAGAATTCCTTGTTCTGTTCTTTTACTTATGTTGGTTAATAAGTTAAATTTAATTTCAGTTTCAATTACTTAGCAGATTTTCCGTTAGTAGTTATTCATAAATTATGAGCGACGGTTTCACTTTTCCCATTAAGCTAACCAATAAATAAAGCCCAAATCGATATGCATGTGCAGTCAGTGAATACGCAATCATTACATGTCTTGAATTAGTAGTATGTAACGCATTCAACTTTTAATCGATTTGATGAAATGTACTTTTTAACTAGCTGATAGCATGAAATTCATAAAGATAGTTGAGATCATGAGTACTTCTGTGCGTACGCATTCGAAAGATTTATGCATATACGTACGCCGTACTAATGACATGAATTAACCACCAAAGTAATACTAGAACAAGAAATTTACATTGACTTTTTGATTAGATTTGGTGATTTACAGTACAAGTTATCTTGTTTAATGGTTTAAAAGTTATTACACATGTTATATACAGATATATGTAGGTATAACGATAAGCGATAAGCATTAAGCTGACTTTTGGGAAGTAAAAAACCAACTTTGCGTTCCAATCCAAATTTAGTAGATCTGCCTTAATTGCTTGGGTTGACAAAAACAATGTCAGTCTACTTTGACCAACTTGTACAAGACGCACCCCAGATATCAACGAATGTGTAGCAAGAATGAAGTTTTTGCTGTCGGCAAGTTAAAATAAATCTCTTCTAAAAGTAGTTATTGCCTTACAAGAAAAAATTTGCAATTCACATAAAATGTGTTCCGCAGTTTCACCGTCTTCCATACAAAGACGACATTCATTTTCCTGGATAAGACCTATTTTGTGTAGGTGATATCAAAGGTGGCAGTGCCCGGTGAGAAATCCAACCAATATTCTGATACCATTCCTTTTGAGTTGTATGGATTCTTTAGATTTGCTGTGGAAGGGTTTGACGACTCTTTTAGTCTGACGGAGCTTAATACTAATATTAAAGGACGGATCAGGGGCGATGAAAGAATCGGCCACACCGATTAGTTCGTAGGTTATTCCATATCCAACAACAAGTTTATGATCAGGCATCCACCAAAGTTTTACTTTATTCTTATGGGAGAGATCTTGTAGTGTATTGTAGCAAGACTGATTTGGAGTCAATGGGGTTAGAGTCTAAAGCCTTAATGGCTGCTTGACTGTCCACTAATATATGGATAGAATGCCCTTTATTTTTTTATTGAGGGTGAAATTTGCGCACACCTGAATGATATGTATGTCGGCTTGATATACGCTGGAACTTTTTCCCATAGGTTGCGATATTCTGGTATGTATTCCAGTGTCCATCTATGGCCCATCCGTATACCACCTAATACCTTTATGTTTTGAGGTTGGGTATTTATAGTTCCATGCTTTTCGCCTTGGATTGAGCTATATTGAACCTTTTGTCGAAGCACAGAGTCGTGGGCAGGTGGTCACTTACCGCGCAGATCATGTCAAGCTCGGGGATTTAAGTGGCATTAAGGGTTTTTTTGCTGTTTGGTTTTTTAGTGTTCTATTTCTGACAGCTTATACGAGATTCGTGACAAGTGTCAAAGTCAAACATGCTCAGTTAGCATTGCCATTTCATCATGGAAAGACTTACACCCGAACAACGCTGATAAATTATTGAATTTTATCATGAAAAATTCGACCATCTTACGGTCATCATAATCATAGTTACCAAATTTTGCACTAATTTCACACTATTGGACATCAAGCCACCTACCCATATGCGTAGGGTGCGTACAGAGGAAAATATTGCTGCTGTATCTGCCAGTATTAATGAAGACCCGCTTTTTTATCGACGAAGCTCATTTCTGGTTGAATGGGTACGCAATGCACTCGGAAAAATTCACTTTTTGGGTTTTGCAATTTTCCTGTTTTTTTTTTGACAAGTATACACTAAACCAAATGCTTAAAAGAGAAAACCAGTGAAGAGAAAAAGTATAGCTTTATTGGGGTTGATTGAGAGATTTTCTCAATAATTTATTATCTTTAGAGCAGTCTGCATCGTATAGCAACCGCCTTTAGGGTGTTTATCCTTCACTATTATGACTAAGTCGTCGGCATATCCTAATGTTTGATAGCCCAGATTACTAAATTTTACTACTAGGTCATCAATGACCAGTGACGACAGGAGCATTGACAGAGCACCTCCTTGTTGACAACCTTTTACGGCTGAGACAGAGATCGTAGTTACACCGGAAGATGTGGAGATTTCTCAGTTTTCAAGCATCGTTTTAACTCAGCTGTTAGTGGAATACCCTATGGCTTCCGAAATAGATTCATATTCGGTATTATCGAATGCACATTCAATAATGAAGAAATTTGTTAAGCGCATGACTAGCCAGCAAGTGGTATACATCCTATTGATCTTGAGATATTCTCATTCATACTTCGGTTTCGTGCTGCATGTGGTACTTGTCAATATCGGACATGAATAATAGGCTTATTGAAAGCAAATGATTGCCTTGCATAATCAGTTTTCTGACGTTACTTCCTATGGTGCTACAGTCGTTGGTGTACCTGATTGACACCTAAGTCGAGATTTTCTTCTACTGCATCGTTCTTCTGAAAAAGTTTCTATCTTTTTTCGTGTGGAAATACTGGTGTACACCCGTTTTACTATTCAGGCATCGTTGTGATTACTTTCGGAATTTTCTGGCTAAATCAATTCAGCTCGATAGTCCATACAATTTGTGAATGGGACCGAAGATTAACCGAGGAATTTTTCTTTCAAAATAACCTCAATAGGTCGGTCTCATCCATCCTTGACAAGGTCCATGAGTCCACATCACAGAGCAGGATTGCTGTTTTAAGTGTCTTATATAAAGTTGCCTAAGATGTTTGAGAAAATTTCTGCATCGTTATCTTGTACAATCTGACAAGTTTGTGAGAAATACCATTAAATACATTGCTCTGTATGGCTCGTCTCTATAAATAATGTTGTATGCGGCCTTTAAGTTAAAAGTCAATCCGTAATGTTCCTAAATTTGTTGGTTTTTTCCAATGTGTGAGTATTTCCCCTGTAATAAATTTTCTTGGTCTTGGCATATCGAATCTTGAAGAGGATGTTGGGGGAAGTTATACCTCTATAAATAAAGCGATTTAGGGAGCCTCCTTTATTGAAAATTAAGCAAGCAATGGTGTTCCATTTTTTGGGTATAATTTTGTGTGATCGTATATTTTACGCATTACCAAGCTATTTGCTTTAAACAGCTTTGTAGGTAGACCATCAGTGGAATTGTTTGTTTTCACAGTCCAAATCGTACTCCGTGATGGTTATCGTAAAATGTTTCTCTCTGCAAAATAGATTAGCCTCTTCATTTTTACCATTTGCACCAACTACGAAATATACTCTTTTGTCATGACTTTACATAAAATCTATAAATTTATTATCCTTATGATATATTTAGCATGGTTGTTTTAATTAGTTCGCACAGTATATTTCTTAATACTGCTGTGTTTGCCTTCTTAACTTTCATAAAATTAATATTGTCAATGTTAAGCATCGTTTCCAACACCATAATCAAAATTAGTAGCGTTGGACGCGGTAATTACTTAAATCGAGACCTCTTGGGAACTCGTATACCATCCCGCGTTCGTTTGGAATTCGAAAAACATGGATAGTATAATTGAATATTACAATTATGAGAAATTTTCAATTGAATATAGTTCACATCAAAAAAGCCTTAATGAGGATATCATGATTCTATTTTACTTTCCAATATATAATATATACACATGTCGTCAGCACGTCGACAAGTGGCCGGATATTCCGATATCAGTAACCTACTTCGAGAGTATTAAAACTACTGTGACAGTTAACAAGTTGATCTGCAGCCATCTGATTTTCAGGAGACCTTTCTTCGATTTGAGAATCTTTATACTGTAAATGCAGAATTATCCATCTGAGATTCGAAGTTCATATCCATAGTCATATTTTATGACCACGAGAGCTAATTGCTTAACAGAAAAATATTCGCTGGATATTTGGTACTTTTTAACATTGAGGTAAATGAAGATAAAAATACAACTGCATTTATCCGCAAGGGCGAATATTGTCCAGAAAGCTAATGCATTTTTACTATAGTGACTTGGATTGATTAAGGTCACTTCTAGATTAGAAAGTCATCAAGTCCAAGCCTTCATATTAGCGGCTACCAAAAGTACCGAACATGCGTTGAAGACACCATACTATTGCACATGCATTGATGATTGGTCTGAAGAAATGTCAGCAGCAGTGTTTCAAACAAATACTTTTAATCGATCAAAAGATTCTTGACTTTAGTGACATATTCGTGAAAACCTATCTGAATTCCTTAATCATTTGCCTCAAATTCTGGTTGGAGCCCATTGTAAACACAAGTTAAACTGAATTTATATGATGTGCTATTGTACTATTGCATTAGATTTCCTACCAATTGCCTAATATTGAAGAGGACAAATCGTGATGGTAAAGGATTCTCAAAACCGTTATACGAGTGTGAGTATATTTAGACTCATATTTTTGGTTGGAATATGTGTATCTCCTTGATAAAATTTGTATATGTGTAAACTTAGTCTTCTTTTTAATTTTTTATTTCTCTTCTCTCATTTGTTTTGCACTAAATACGAGTAAAAGACGTCCCATTGCTTTGACTGCTATTCATCGAATGCTTTATTTTCAAATATCCCTACCTAACCGGCAGTCCCTCTTTATTCAGCCAGTTCAGCTTCTTTCTTTCTTTCTTTTGTCTTTTACATTGTTCTCTTTTTTCTTTGGAAGTGTTGCCACATATGCACCATTTTGTATGTTTTGCAAAAACTTAAAAACAAGCGGAACCAACAGATCATCTGTTTACCCCTGACATGCCATGTCATCTATAAATTGCATAAATTACCTAAGTAACATATTCCACTATTAGTGATCTTATCCATAAAGCTGTTGTGTCCGATGTACTGTCATGTATCTACCCAGTCATGTTAAGACCTTAAAGTGTATTTTTTATTTGAAATCGCGTATTAAAACCAGTTTGAATGTGTCACTAATCAAATCTGAGTTGTCTTTTATGGAAAAAATTCACTTCGCTAAGCAGCGGGAGCTTACACTATTATGAATCGACACATACGACACATCCAACATCTCAATTTAATGTTTGACAAATCGGTGTGAAGAAACGTTTATACGATTTTAAATTTTGACAAGCCGCCTCATAAGGCCAAGTATATCTATAATAAGTTATATACTATTTGTGAGTCCATAACTTGAAGGGAGTAGAGTGTCTTGTCTTGTATGCCTTTTTGAAGGTAATTGGAATTGGCAATACGACTTGCACCTGCGATCTGTGAAATGACTACTTGATGTGTTTCGTGATGTAGCTATATCTTAGATTAATATCTGATTGTGATTGACTGTGGCCAATTGCTGGGAATAAGAAACTAAAAAAACGAAACAGGTTTTCTTTGGGGGATCGTCTTTGATAAAAAAAAATCAAATAGTGGGTAGCTTTAATTATTGATTCGCGTTAATATTCATAGTTAAAATGGATGCATTTTATGTAAATCGGTAGAAAATTCTTTGAACCAAACAAAATTCACTTTTCATATTTTAGTTTCACAGGGAACTATGGAGGAGTAATATGATCATAAGAGGACTAGCAGAACCAGAAAACAATTCTGAAGAACTGAAAAAGGTGGTATTGATTCTCCTAAGTACCAATGCAGATATATTAATAAAATCACACTGTCGCACACGACACCAAAATTCTCATGCTGTCAAAGTTGCACTTATAATACGTCGTCATTTAGGATTAAACTCATTGTCATAAGAAACAAAAAAATTTAGCGAATAAAACTCAGTTCTCAAAAATTTATATTGATTGTGATTGTATCAAAGAAGTAGCGGTTACTAAAAGAATACTATGTAAAAAAGAAAATAATTTCAGAAATTAAGAAGCAGATATTGAAATCAAGTATGGCAAAATCATTATTAAGAACAAACCATTTCCGCTGCAACAGCTGGAAGACAACGAGGGATGAGAAATCCTTGCACGACTAAAAGCCTTGACCAGAGCACCTCTCCTCGCCGTATGAGCAAAAAGCATAAAATAATCAAAAGAATCGGGAACGAAAATATTCAACACCAGCGATAAATCTTTCACTCTAATTAGGATTCACAATAGTGAGGAAACCATAGTTTACAAAGAACTCCCATAAAGAAGCCTCCCTCAGCAACACGAATCAGCCATAGCTAATAAACAAGAAACCGAGCTACGAAAAGAAAATAAACGAAAGCATGTAGGGGGCACGTATAACAATAATTTTAAAATTAGGTTTCTGAACATCAATGGAATATAAAATTTATATAACTTAGATAATACTGAATTAAATTTAATTCTTAGTTTTGATATACTATGTTTAAGTGAAACCGGATTTTAGATCGTACAAAACAAACTTCATTTAAGATATTTGAAGATTATAAAATGTTTTATTCGGATGCACCCAAAGAAAAATCAAAGAGGAAGAGGAAAAGATGGATTGCAAATTTTCGTTAAAAAAAACCCAGCGAAATACGATGCTCTGCGAGAGGTCGGTAAAACTTAAACTAATACTAGAGATCATTTCTAAATAGGAGAAATAAAAGCGACTTGTGCTAGTTAAACGGTAGTGATGCGATGCCATGAGCACTCAAGCGTTGTCACTTAGCTTCTCTCTACCAACTTCTACTCTCACCTCCACGTTGGTGACTGGTGGGTGCCTCATACCTCGGCTGGAGATTGGGTAACCAACCACTTTGGAAGGTCGTTGGTGAGAGCTAACGAGCGCGGGGGGAGGGAGTGTCTTTTCACTTAGACACTTCTTCTTGCTCCACGCTGTTGCGGACGAATTGTCCAGATGGGATCAACGGTGGCGTCTACAATTCCAGTTAGGTCAAACTACTAAGTGCAATCCCTATATAAGCTGCTTCCACATATCCAGATACAAGGTTTATAGGGATCTCCAATACTGAGACAGGGTATTGGAAAAGAGTTGGTGGTGGATGAACGCTTAATGGATCAACGGCAGCGCTCATAACCCGAAGTGGGTTACTGGTACTGAAATACGAGTATTCAAAAGCTTACATCTGTCCTCACGCAGTACAAGACAAATATTACAGCGATCAAGGAGATACGATGGATAAGATTAAATAAGATGAAGAAGATTGCTACATTTGTTACAGCTGCCATAAAAAATTGCATGTATTAGGATGCGGATTCGTAGTGGGGAATCGGTTTAGGGAAAAGTCATGACCTTCAAGCCGATAAGTGATCGCCTGGCTGTGATCCGCATCAAAGGCACCTTACAAAACATAAGCGTAATATGTGCACACGCATCTACCGAACGAGGCTGAACACCCTATCAAGGAGGAGTTTTATGATCTTCCTGAACCTGCTGCGCCTGTCCGGAGAATAATGTCAAAATTGTGCTCGGTGATTTCAGTCGGAAAAAAAAACATCTTTGGGGAGTTAGTTGTTAAGCACAGAATACACGAAACGACAACAGACAACGGCTACCGCCTAATCAATTTTGAAGCAGCTCATAATACGGTGATAAGTCTTGTAGCTCTAGGTGGGTGGTGGTGGCTTCAAAAGAAGTTTGGGAGAGTTATTTTCAAGAAATGTATAGTATTAATGTTACCGACTATAGTCTATTCTGCCATACGTATCATGTAATTCTTGACAGGAACATAAGCCTAGAGGATTTGATAAAAGTAATACTTAGTTTACGTAACAAAAAAGCCGTGGGTCCTGATAATATTGCAGACGAGTTCTTAAAGCACCTACCAAACCTACGGCTTGAATATCTGGGTTTTTTTCTTTTAAAATCTATTCGATATCGATTGAACAAGCTGGTAAAAATGCTTACAGCCGATATAACAATGATATTGAAAAAAGGAGATAAGTACAATATCTACCACCACACTATCACCCTGTTGATATTGAATATGTTATAATGAATGTTTACACGCAAATCTAATCAAACCGACTTCAAGAATTGGCGGAAGAGGGGCAATTAACCCCTGACTTTCAAAACGGTTTCAGAAAAGGGACGAGGATATGTTGATAATCTTTTTATCTTAAATGCAATTGCAGATATTACTCTTTGTTGTTGAACTAAAAGCAGCATTCGATAGTGTGAACCACAAAGTACTATGGGCTCACATTAGGTCTCTAGGAAAAATAGCCAAGCGGAAAAATAATCCTTGCATTTCGAAACATTTATTTGAAAACCAGGATTGTTTTAAAAAAATAACAAATGGCCTAACTGAAAAATCGTATGTCACGATAGATGTATTCCAGAATGATCTATCAAGTGCCCTACTATTTAACCTATAAAAATGATGTCTTGAGGTATTTCTAAGAAGCAAGGGAATCACAGGAGGGGGAATTTCACAGATCACAAATGTAATTTTGATTTCATATGCTCATGATATTGCTGTCTTTGGAAAATCAGTAAGACCATTATTTCGCAACAAAGGACATAATGTTAAATGCAGAGCAATTATGAATCTTGCTGAAAGAAGAATCATATCCTGCCCGGAAAGTTTTCCATATAAAACAGATTGGATTGAAGTTGTACTTAATTTTGAATATATGGAAGTAAACTTGAATCACACCGGTTCTTGGAATGAAGCCATAAATATTTTTATGGAAGAAAGGAAGAACAGCTGTTGCAATAACTGAAAAGACTACGAGGAGTTCTATGCCGAGATATGCCGAGATATGGAGTCTGGAAGCTGGGGATTAAATTGAAGTAATTCAAACGACAGTTTTGAAGAAATTGCTTGGATCGTATGGAAACTGGAACTCTTGCATTAGAATACGAAATAGCGAAAAAGGCTTCACATTTCTGAATGAAACTTCTAAATACCTCCGATGACCGCCTTATACAAAAGTGTTATAACGAAATTTTGAGATTCTACATCAACACTCAATGACAAAATTGCGATATATTGACAGCAAGTCTTAGAAAGTTAGCGGGGATCTTACATAAGTATTCTCGAAGCCAAGAACAGATTACTGCTGGATGAAGATTTTATTTTATCTTATTTTCAAAAGACCGATACAAATGAATTTGTAAAGTCAGGGATTTTACGCCGAGGTACTATGCCCATACGGTGTACCGAGTTCCCATGCGGCCATTAAAGTAACTAGCTCAGCTTCTTGCTGTTATTTGCTTCTTGCTTAGTAAACATACAGGAGCCAGATTATAAGCTCGCTCTCTACTTGAATTCAAATCTTAAAAAGTTCGTTCATATAGTCATGGCGCAAATGAGGTTTGCCAATAGGTATTCACATAAATTAGAATTACATGGTGATAGACATATTTTCGACCCAGTGAATATTTATACGATTTATAGTTTTAGTTTAGTTTTATATGCATTTTATTTTCTTAACACTAACTCTTACATTCTAACAAAAAATGCTTAAATGCTAGCTTACAATTACTTAATAATCTTACACTAACTTACTGGCCCCACACAGGCACTCTAAGCTACTCTAAATTCTTATAACTATGTCTTTCGACTTCATTTACATTTTCTTAAAACTATTTATTTTGTATACTTAAAGCTAAGAAAAAAATTTGTTAACAAAACTAAGCATATGGACATAATTTTTTATTTTTAATAAAAACTTAGTATCTAACTTAAAATAAACCTTAGCCTACCTAAACTAACTGTACAATACACACATAAACACACATAGACGTTATACACAATCATATACATATATCAGTATACACCTTTGTATACACTGATACATGTATATGTTTCTTAAATGCTAACCTAAACCTATGTAAGCCGGCCATCGCTGTTTACAGAGAAAACAGATTGGTCAGCTCTGCCTCATTAGTGAGGCTGGTCCGTAATTGACGGAAACGACGACGAATCATCTTCTCCATCATTCAACCACCAGAAATGCTGGTGCTGCCGAACGACATCCCTCTTATCGCGATTCCCCACCGCCCTACTGAACCTGAGGCGATCCACACTGCCGTGTGCGACGTCTCTGTCGTAGTTGAGTCGCCTGTCCCCAGCTGTCCGAGCGACGTGGAAGATTAACGGCACCGCTGATCTATCCTGGATCAACCCTTTCTGATCTAGGTAGAGGAATGCTTCCGGTGGAACGAAGCCGTCAAAGCGCACACTCTCGTGGTAAAGGTAATTGGGGTAGTAAGCCCCAGATATCAGGTTATTTGTCGACGTCATTGCTCTTGCAATGTGCCTTCGAGTCAGCTTAATTACGAAGTTGTCCACTCGTATTAGGTTCGCCCTGTTGTAAAGGACCTCATTAGGATAAAATTTTTTGTACTCCGACTCTGGTGTTCTGTACAAGCGAAGACAGGCCCTAAGGCAAGCCCTCTCAAACACCCGAATCTTTTCCATTAAGCTTGCTCGTACATTGAACCACACGGGACAACCAAATACCAGCATGGGCCTGATAAGGGCCATGTAGCAGATTACCTTTACCCTCGCATCGAGTTGGCTGCTATAAAACAGTCTCTTTGTAAGGGCAAAGGCACCTTTAGCTCTGGCCAGAGCAGCATCCACATTTTTGCCAAAATATAGAAACTGATCTAGCCAGATGCCAAGGTATCTGACTACATTTCGACAGGCAAGAGGCTGTCCGTGTTGTCCAATAATCGAGAACTTTCTCCAATTTTTTCTGGTATCCCTTGATGCCCTAGACAACGGCGTCCTAAAGAGAATGGTTTCCGACTTCTGAAAGTTGATTTTCAACTTCCAGTCATCGCAAAATCGTCTTATCTTATCGAAGTCACGTTGCAAGAGAGTATTAATGACCTCGATTTTTGGACCTGTTCTGTACGCTATCAAATCGTCTGCGTACGCAATAGTATGGGGAAGTGAACCTATCAAGTCGCTTGTAAAAATGTTGAATAGGATCGGCGAATTGACCGCGCCCTGCTGAAGACCATTTTTAATTTGAAATATTCCAACAGAAGTCACATCACCATTCTTCACGATGAACTGTCTGTTGATTAGCATATTATAAAGAATGTACAAGAGTGGTTTACTGATCCCCAGCCCAGTCAGCTTATAGAAAAGACCCTCTAACCATACGGTGTCGAAGGCCTTCTCCAAGTCAACAAGGCAGGCACCAGTGCATTGTTTTTTGCCTTTATTCCATTGGATATCAGAAACCAGTTTAGACGCGGCATGTGAGATATCATGTCCCGCCTTAAAACCGAATTGATTATCCGGAACTATATGTTTGTCCTCAACCCACCTAGACAGAGCTCTATTGATTACCTTTTCAAAAACCTTACTGATATTCGGAAGGAGACTTATCGACCGGAGATTCGCCGGATTGGATATATCCTTTCCCTTTTTGGGGATAGGTTGAACCACCGCCGTTTTCCAATGCGCTGGATAATGTGCATTATTCATTGCATTATTAAACAGGGTGGTGTAAATGTCCACCGCTTCTAGAGGAAGATGTCGAAGCACGATGTTCGGAATACCATCGGTCCCGACCGATTTCTTAGCCCTGATTGTGTCGAAGATCTCATGGAGTCCTGCCTTCGAAATGAACGGGGGTAGGCCACCCTCTCTGGCAATGACGTTATTTGCCATATTTTCGTCGCTAAACCGGGTGAAACCAGAGCCCTCGGATCGCCAGTTCCCTATTTCATTTCGAATGCAGAAGTCGTGCACCAAGACGCGATTCTCCAGGTCGTAATTAGGGCCAATGTTATCAATGGCCTTGTATACTTCCTGGAAAGTCGCCCCTATGGCCTCAACCTTCTCCTGTGGATCCTCGATCACAAAAAAGTCGTCATCAGCGGCCTCATTTGGATCAATGCCTGCTATTGTCAGTAATCGTTCGTTGTCTGTTGTCCGGGCTATTTTAAGACACTGAAGGTCGTTTTGATTTCTTCTCCGAAATAGTTTATTTATTTGCGGAAACATATTCGGGTTGCTGGTGTTTACAGCCCGAACCTTGCTGTTCCAATACAAACTTACAGAAATTCTGTAATTTTCTTTTATTAGCGTTTGAATATTTTTAATCGACGACTTCAGTGTCCTAATCTCCGGGTCTTGTCGGTCAGTTAACTGTCTGTACAAGTTTTTAAGTCTGGTCAGAAGTCTACTTTTCTGTCGGTGCAGTGCGTCAATAGTAGGATTGCGGAACAGGTCTTCGTTAGTCGTACGTCGATACCGCGGTATTGTAGTGTCCATAGTTTGTTTAATTGTCTCGTCCATTTGTTTTAGGTAATTGTCGATCTCCTCGTTTGACAAATTCCTATTGGACGGTGGATGGAGCGTGTTCGAGCAGAGCGCTCTAGTCAAGGTTGCGGAGAAGCGTGTCCATCGAGTCTTACTGTAGTTGTAAGAATATCTTTGGACAAACTCCTCCAATTCCGCAATTTCGTTGGGAACTGTAATTTCGGTGCTAAAACCGCAATGGTCGCTGTCATACACGAATGTGCGCAGACAGTTTAATGTTTGTAAATTCGTACCTGTCAGTCGTATACGTTCGTCGTACAGCAGTAGATCCAAATAAGACCCGCCTCTGGGAAACGACGGGTTATCTGTCGCTTTAAGACCGAGTCTGTACATGACATCGTGCTGACCCCACCAATCGAGTAGTAGGTTCCCTCTAGTATTTGGCAAATTATTTCCCCAATCTCTATGTCTAGCGTTGAAATCCCCGCCGATTATAAAATAATTCTCCCCCGATTCCAGCCTCAGAAGTCGAAAAAGCGTATCGAGCTCTGTAATGAATAGGGTGGATTGTGAAGCCTCAGGTGCGTAAACAGAGGCCAAGTACAGCCGCTTTCCACTGCGGAGCGGGATGTAAACGACGACTGCCTCCAACACCCGGAACCTGCGCAACACCCCCTTGTACACTCTGTGAAATTTTATACCCTCTTTAATGAAGATCGCGACACCGCCTCCACGTTTGGATCTGGGCCGGTTTCTTCTTCTAACAATATAATTATTGTACTCCAGTTTGTGCTTATCGGTTAGCTTGGTTTCGCTAGCGAAAAGCACATCAGGAGTTTGGTCTTGTAGCAATTTAAACATCGCGGCTCTTCGTTCGATCCTAATCAATGAATTCACATTCACCGCAAGGACCTTCAAAGTTTGCTCCACCATGTGCGTACCCATTACGGCATGTGTTGCGTTAGGCCCGGCAGCAACGCGTAGATCTGGTCCACCCGCTTGGCCTGTTCTTGAACCTGCTTTTGCAGCTGAGCCATCTGCCCTTGGATTGCGAGCAAGATGGCTAGCATGTTGGGTGCAGCTTCCGTTGTTCTCGGCATCGGAGCCGAAGAAGCAACATTCGCTTGCTGTACCGTAGCCCCCCTACCTGACGCCATTTGGGCGTAGGAAATTTGGGACGTGACGGCTGGTGTTTGAAATCTAAGAGGTGAATGTTTGACCTCCACCTTCTGCTGCCGAGCCAGTTTTGCTTTTTTAATTTCGGTGAACTTAGGACAACCCCGATAGTTTGCGGTGTGTCCCACGTTCCCACATAATACGCACGAGAGCTGCGACCTATCGGATGCTCCGTCAACACCCAGAGCACACTCCTCGGAACTGTGGTTCTTTGCGCACTTCACGCATCGAGGCTGCATTTGGCAGTTCGACGCGGCGTGCCCGAACCTTTGGCAGCGAACGCATTGTATAACGCCATCGCTCCTTTTTAATTTTTCCCAGTGAACCACCTGGTAGTCTAGGACATTGATACTCCTTAGACTATCCAGACGACTTTCGGGACTGAGCTGCACCAAGAAGAACGGCAGACTCCGTTTCTCCCGCCTAGCTCTGGCTGTGGTAAACGGCTTTACCCCCACAAACTTGAGTCCTTCGCACTCCTTCTCTTTGAGCAGTGCTAGGATCTCCTCAGGATCAGAAGACGGTTCCAACCCCTTCAACAGCATCGATTGCCGCTTTTCACACTTCGGTGTGTATGAGTAGTGCTCCGTCGTCGTTTCCTTTAGGAGCTCTTTAACTTTCGCGTAGCCCTCCACTGTATTACAGTGGATGGCATGGCGATCGTTCCCCAATCTCTTAATATTGAAATTATTACCAATGACCAACTTACACAGGTCCTTGGTTGCAATTACCTCCAATTTATAGGTGTTGATAGGAGGCACCTTCTCCTTCTTCTTCGTCTGCTGCTGCTGTTGTTGTTGTTTTTGTTGTTGTTGCTGCTGCTGCTGTTTTAGCTGTTGCCGTTGTTGTGGCTGCTCTTGTTGTTGTTGTTTCTTTTGTTTTGCTTTTTGTTGTTGTAGCACTTGTGCCGACTGTATTTTTTGTTGCGACTGCTTTTGAGCAAGCTGCGACTGCTGTTGTTGTTGGGATAGCTCATGCTCTTCCCTCTTCCTTCTGACCATTTGCCGCTCTTTAATGGCCTGTAAACCTTGCTGCAGCATTTTGATGCTGTTACTTATGGACAAGATTTCCTCCTCTTCATCGTCCGATTCGCTTGCTGCCAATGAAGCGAAATTGTTTAATACCCTCAATCCACCAAGCTTTTCAGTGGACGTTGGCAGGGTGGGACGCTGTAACGAGTTAGAGGTTGGCTTTAGCTTCCTCTTTCTCTTTGCTTTTGGCGTTTGGCTCGAACCACTCGAAGCCTCGCCTGGTAACTCCGCAGATCCCGCTATTAGCATAGCGGACCGCTCTCCACAATCCATCACGTCGGTTTGTATTATGTAAACACTTTTTAATAAATTGTCTTTTTAAATGAATTAAATAAAAAAAAAAAAAAAAAAACTTTCGCAGAGGCTGGGAAGCGAACCCAGAACCCCGAGATTTATTGTCCGGGTCTCTACCACTTCGGCTACTGAACACTTGAAAATTCGTTGTTTAACACTGTATTTATTTTTTTTTTCCACACTTTTAAAGTCGAACAAGAAATGCGTAATGCGTGTGATCTCCGTTGAGGTCTATGAACGACTGATTATACGATTTATAATACACATGAAGGTGATATAATCGAGTCATATTTTCAATGGAGAAACCATTTTCTGTTTTCTATCAACCTGTCTAACTTAAGTATTACAATAATGGACGAAGTTTGAAACATTGCTTAATATCTATAAATACGTTGTCAATAAAATATATCCCTACATCTATTTATCTATTTTAGTTGCTTATTTAACAGAAGCGAAAGCAGTCAAATATCGCCATGTTTCAGGTGGGATGTTATTGTTCACTGGATTCCTCTGCTTCACTCGGAAGTGCAACTCAAATAACATTACTTACGAGCAACAGCAAACGAAGTGGGGATTATACTGCTCTCTACTAGCGATGATTTTGCTAGGAACATCTCTACTACGGAAGGCTCCGGATTTACTTTGCCATACACTTCCCGTATCTTTATTCCATTTCTCTGGAAAACATTAATTTTCTCGTGCGCCAGCTATAGTGGACCTCAACGAATTTAGTGCAACTTGAAAAAAATCAACAGGTGTGCTTTCAATTCCACCGGGCTGGATTTCTTTGATGGCTTAATCGAGATTCCAATCTCTGTATCACTAACGACCGGTTCATATTCGAAAAATTTGAAAGTTTTGAAAAGCCCACTTTTGGATTTGTTACGTAGCTAGTGAGATGATTTGTCATCATTGCAAGGCAAACCCTACATTTTGTGAGCCGACTTCTGTCAGGTATTACTAAAGGACCGCATTCCACGAGATATTGATTTATGTTGTCATTAAACTCTCTGGTAATGATATAAAAATGTCAACTGTTGCATCATTACCCTGCATCTTTGACCTATCCAATCATCTCTAATATGTTTAATTATAATTAATTAATGCATCGAAAGTGTTCGGCTATGAGCCAGCCCATCTGTTGATCTATTCTCACTTCAGGACCTGCTGAAGTGAATAAATTCTGTTTAAATTATGGCTTCATAGAAATAATATGTTAAGTAGTTTTTTTTTGTGTGAAGACAGATATGTATATCTCTACATCTACAATGCGGATACTTGCAAGCTTTAGTTCATCAAATTTTACAACTAAATCTGAGCATCCAAGCATTAAGGCTTTAATAAAAAAAATTGGAAAATAAAATATTGAAACGATTCTCAAAATTTCTATGTTTGCTTTTTCCAGGAAAAGAAGACGTTCTGGGCATTATAGGTTGACAAATTGAGAATGGGAAATAGTTCCGCTTATTACAAAATTATGCTGCTAATTGATTTATTTAGAATATTAAGAGAAAGAACAAGTGGTTTGTGATGGTTTGGTAGAGTGCATGCACCAAATCGCTATTCATATATGAATGTTATTCATGCCCGGGGTTGTAATGAATAAAGTTATCAACAAGTTTCACCCAGCAGTTCCATATGGTAGTGAATGGTTTAAATAGCCAAATATTGTCGAAGTCAACGAATTGGTTCTTCATAGGTTAAGTCTTAGATTAGGATTAGTATAAGGTTAGTACTAAAAGAGGACCTAAATAACGCTTGTGTCATTAACTCCAACAAGATACAATATAGGTTTGGACAATCAATTCTATCTGCCTTAACTAAAAAAAACGTGGCGCAGCGTCGTAAGAAGTATGGAGGTATATTCTTACTGAACATGGCTTACAAGGTCTTATCATAAGTATCGCATGAATGTCCCATGACCCTTTGCAGCACATGGTTTTCGGTCCGCCAGGCTTATGAAATTCCAAATCTGCACATTTAGGGAAGTCCCAGAGAAGGCCAAGAGCTCTAAATTCGGGATCCCAAGAAAGTCCTTTCGAAGTTTTTCGTACACATGTTGGCTTTCGGAAATGAGACCTTTTATCATGTGATTTCTTGAATTTCGAGCAGGTACACGAAAAGTATTAACACGGATGGCACTAAATGGATGACAAAACCAAATACATGTTCTCAAAAAATTAATAAAAATTGTCCCAATGACAAATTCAATAAGTATTTCTGCGGAAAGAAACAGCTACTTCAAAAGAGTTGAAAAGCTTGTCAGTTGCAAAGAAGACATCGATTTTACAAATGACGATCTACGAGTAGTATGGGTTTGATAAGGACTAAGGCGTGAAATCCATCGTCTCTTCAGTTTGTCTCCACAAAATACTGATTGTGCAAATATTGGATGATAAACATGTGACCGCTAGGGAACTCCTCTAAGACACCATCCACCAACGCACATTATCGGGTCTTATATCTTAAAAAATGAAGCAGGAACTTGCGTTACAGAAAGATGGTGAATGAATATTAATTTCCAAATTTACCTGACATCGATATGGACATGTAGTTCCAATAGGGTTCGGCTCTTTATCATGCTGACCAATATAAGGAAACCAAAGTGTATTTCCATTTAAGTTTATTTTCCAGACCCTCTTAAAAAACTTCATTTAGAATTCTCAAGGCAGAAGTTTACATGAAACCGAAGGAGCGCAATCGGTTGTAGCAAAGTAATGGCCTGACTGTTGCTTAAAGCCCATATTCACTTTAATTTGTGACGACACTTAGGTATGTACAAGGAATTATGAATAACTATTTGAATTCCTTTGGTTAGGTTGTTCTATCGAGAATTGGCTTTTTATGATGTAATCGCTGATAGCAAAACTTTTCGATCCTAAGACAGATTACATAAATTAATACTTGTAAACAGAAAAACTCACATGCTGTTTTCCAGCATCTAAACAAGTTACTTATTTCAACTTACTTTCAAATAAATTTCCCACTTTAATATAAGTCTGTTGTAAATAAATATAAAATATTTTAGTTAGCTAGACTTGTTCCAAAGCATGTGGGCTTCGTACCAAAGTCCACTGATCTTGCTATTTAAATTCATATCATGTTGTGCAAACTATACAGCTCCACTATTAATCTTGTTTGCCAACTTGATTTCTGCTAACGTTTGTACAATAGATATACTCGTACGTAGTACTCCCCTTTCATCCTTTTCCGGAGTTCTCCAATGCCTAATGAAAGACTTTTTCCCGATATGGATGGATAGTGTGAAAGCATCACCTGTGTCTTTCGCACGCAGACCGTTTTTTTTAGCTGCACAAGAATCTCTACTATCTTTTAAAAGGATGACGGTATTTCTGGTGTTTCAGTTTTTATGAATTAAGCCCCATGTGCATGCGATCAAGCAGATAAATGTTTTAGCTGTTCAATCAATTCAAGTTTACTCGTAACTAATTAGGTAAAAATTGTTTAGGTAATCAGTGACTATACTCGTATATCCGCTTGCTTTCCTGGGTGAAAATATATTGTAGTACAATTAAAATGGTTTAATTGTTTCCGTACAATGATAAGATTATGTGTAAAGAAAATAGCAAGACATTTTTGAAAGTCTTCAATTATTGGTGATATCACTATACAAAATGTATCTGTGGAGTTTTTTTGTTTTTCAAATGTGGACTTGGCAAATTGTTGTCACAGTGTTTAAGGAAACACTGGAATATTTGTTTGAACATTGCAATCTTCATATCTACAATATAGTACATCCATATGCAGAGGTGCAGTCATAAAATGATTGAAACTTTCATAATACCGTTCGGCAATATCATTTATCATCTATTTAACAATGTGCATTTTCGCTGCAATTAATTCAATTTTTATTGTGATACAACGTTGGACTCAACTGAGCTGTATTTGATTATCCACACTTCTAAGTTGATGAAAAGTTAATTTCAGCACGTGGTTGCAGATACTTAACTGTCCGTGACTAAAAATCGAAAACCGCAACAAAATAACACGCAAAGACATAACAAGTCTATATTACACATATATATCAATCAAGCTGTTGTTGAATTCATTGGTGTTAAATTTTGTTTCAACGATTAGGCAATTGTTAAATAATTAGCTATTGAAATTGAAAAGCGAACAAGGATTGTATGTTGAAATGTTATTTTGTTTAGTTATTGTAATTGAGCGAAGTTTACACTGATAAAGCTCAAAAAGGTGAACAAATTTAATATATGTACATATTTGTAGAATTGTAATTGTTTCCAAATGTATCATGCCATTTACTGAAGTTTCAAATGAGTGAAAGGTCTTCAAAATGTAGCGACTTAATTCTGTTACGAGAGTCAAATGCCTGAGGAGCATTAATACAGAAAATATAGTATTTATACTAGTGACATGCCGTACAAATAAAATTAAGTTTACCTTTAAATGACAGTTCGCGCCTAATTCAAGCCACACATCACAACGAGTATTTTCCATGAGACAACTAGAAAGATTCTCTTGTTCGTAAAGATTTACGTCATCTAGTAAGAACAACAATCATGAAACCATAACGTATATCTTGGCATCACAGAAGCCGTGCAAATTTGCCCCATGTGTGATTTAAATGCTTTAATTCGCTTAGAGGAGAAAATCATGAAATAGAGTAGACAATTTGGTCCTTTTACTATCGAGTCTTTCTGAGAAAAAAATTATGAACGTATACTGGGAAATATAAGATCCCCTATGGAACGTTAAATATAATATCATGGATACAGTATGTGGTACTTATGGAGTCTGCTGTCGATGCAGGTATGTTTGGTCCAAACAACAAATACGCTGGGGATGTATTCAAGTATTTTCCAAGCTCAGCTATATTATATGTATATCAGTGCCGACTTAGGGTTTTACGGGGCCCGGAAACCATTTTTTTCCGGTGACCTTTGTACAAAAATATGTGCATTTTTGATCTAAAAATCCAAAATCTAACAGAAATATGTAGTACTGTATTGTCCGAAATATGTATGTTTGATTGTGTAAATGTGTCTACATATACTTCCTGTATAGATTCACTGTTTCAAGTGTATTTGGCGCATGCATGGCGTTTAGTGAATAATTTTACAACAAAATGCAACAAAGTGACAATGAGTTCGGAACGTAGATATTTAAGTGGTGCTGCTAAATGAAAATTAGCTGTAGAAAAGTGTGAAAAAGATGAAGAACTGCTAAGAAAGGTCCCCAAATTAGCAATTTTATGGAGTTCTCGTTCTAGAGAGCAAAATTTAGATGAATCAAATGAAAGTAAAACAACAATACCAGTGACATTGTCGTCGATGAATTAAATACCGAAGAAGCTGAACAATCAAATTTTGATTATGAAGAATCGCCCAAACCATCACCACCGGACACAAATGCAATTCAAAATGATGAAGGTTTATGGAATATTCAATTAAATTTATCAATATTACAGAATTATTGCTCTAAAAATGGTAGGTATATTTTTGGGGAATTTTGTACGAATAAGAAATGAAAGGAATTAATTTTTAACGTATACTTTTTAATTTAAATGAGAATACAGTGCAAATACTTATACACAGTCTCTTTTGTTTGTTTGCTGCTTCTATAGTATTAAACTTATTAAACAAGGCCCATCAAAATGTCAAAATTTCGACAAACCGTTTTCAAAAAATACTGATGGTCGACATTTTTCAAGGGAACATACGAAACGTGTTTTAGCCAATAGCTCGATAGTTAAGCGCAATTGATTCTTATTTTTGCCAACGAAACAATCAGTTTTTTACTTCGTTTGTTGTTTGTTCGGAAATCAAAATGAATCTGATGCATTAAGTAAGACTGGGTTCAGCAATTGAAGAAATGTGGGTCGAGCACTTCAACGACATGAAAACTCATCAAAACGCATTCAAAGCGACCTGACCTACAGACAATTTAGAAAAGAGTCAAGTAGTATTGATAAAATGTTTGTCAGCATTGTCGAAATAGATATACTTGATTGGAGAAGTATTTTAAAGCGAAAAGTTTCCGTGATTAAATTCTTGGGCTCCAGAGGTTGGCTGAATAGCCTCTACGTTAAGATGACGCTGATGTATACTTATACAAGTGCCAATATTGACAGGCGCAAACGGTGCCATCTTCAAGAGCTACTCACTGATATTTAAGCCTCTAGATTGTCATTGTACAAGTAGCAGACTGCCTCAATCCAATCTTAAACTTAGTCAAGATCAACAAAGTCAGACGGGTACAAGATCACCGAACTTTTCAACGACATCTATAACTCTAAGAAAATTTTCATTATTTTTTATGTGGTTGTTCCATTTCTATTATAATTCTATAAAGTGTAATTTTGTTTCTCTTTCTACTTTATATTTTGAATAAATATAGTATACGAGTACAACTTTTTTCACGAACTATTGATAGTGGAAACATCGGCACTATCAGAATCGACGGGGTAGCAACAGCTAGAGCTATAATTTTTTTCGTATTCATTTTACACTCGAATCGAATTCGGATAGTCTTTTTAATTAAAAATTGGAGATGCGCCGCGGAAAACATGTGCGCCAAAAGCAAATTCAACTGTCAAAAAAGGAGAAGTAGGAAATCGAACAATACATATGAAATTGGAATAATGTTCAAACAGATAAGATAAAAATCAGTCCCTTGAATAACAAGCTTATTTTTGTCCATGTGGGAGCATATTTTCGTTGAATACTTTGACTCAAAATCTGACGGCAACCGGAGAAAAAGGTGTCGTCATTTGAACATTTGGAAGTGAATGCATCCAGTTTATTGAACGTATGTATGTCTTTAAGTCTTCAGCAGCTGGTCTGTTTAGTTGACTATTTCTACCTCTGAAGTTAGGCACGTAGCTTACTAATTTCATTTTTTGGAGATACATGTGCCTCTTACTACCATATTCGTACAGCTGAGAATTTTGTAGGCCAGAAGCTATTATCGATAAGGTTTTGTTTAAACGCTCATAATTGTGCGCCCTGATGTGGTCGGGTTTTAATCGATGGGGATATATGAATCCACTAAATTTATATTAATGTGTTTATGTGAAAACTTCTTACCTACGTTATAGTCTACAAATTTAAATTTGGGCCGACTTCCTACAACGAATATCATACGAGTATGAAACCCGTGTATTGCGATTAAACACTTACTATTACTTTTTATTTTAACGACGCAGATCATAGCAAAATCAGCCCTATTTGTCCTCATGCCGTGTTGCGCACAGTGATGAACGGCGGAAGAATGGACGGAATAGCGGACGTTTTATTTTCGGCCATTGTCTCTCAAAAGGGTTACAAACCTGATACTTAATTTTTAAATATTTCGATGTATGACCCAGAAATTGAACCCAGAATAATTGGCATAATTATCAAATTTTAACAAATTCAAACAAAAAGAAATGAAACAGTTTGAAAACTGGTAACTAATTTGTGTCACACTAACATGTAATCCAGCTGGGTGATGTAATTGAGTTCAAATGTTTTCAGTGTTTGTTGTTTATTGTAATATCGGCCGAATTGGTAGCATATACCTGGTTTATACCTAATTTGTTGTGACGAATTAAGTAAATATGTCAGCATTGCTAAACAATTGCCTGAATTTGATTTATGATAGTACAACATTCAACAACTGCGAAAGAATAGAGTTCTTGTCCTTCAATTTTCCAATTTGTTTCAACGGTAGAAATTTCTGCTATTTTTGTTTGTTAATACTTATAGAATAGAACAGATAAATTGGAAAAAATTTAATGATATCGTTAATGTTAACTCTGGGAATCGAATTTGTAAGCCAAAACAAAGCTTTTAAAATCCAAATGATCGGAATAATCGGTAATGTGCCAACTATAATATTATAAAGTATATATATATTATATATAAAAAAATCGTCTTGATACATTTTACTTACCGATTTCATTTAAACTAATTCAACCGAGCGTATCTTACTCGTATCTTTTACAAAGTGTTGAACAAATTTTGCAAAAGGCTTTATTGGAATATGACAATTCTAATTTCATACCTAATATTTTATTCTTAAAACTTACGAGTACGTATTGACTTGAAAGAAGTAGCTTAAGAATAGCATACTTAATTTGCAAGTAATGAAAGTAGTTTCATGACAGTAGAAGTTTAGTTTTTCAACTATGTCAGATGGTTTGAATAACATGCCAACACCGAAAACCGAAAAATTATGAAAACATCTCTCATTGTCTTGCTGTTTGATTCGGAGTTCCTTAAGTTGCCTCTGTCTAGTTTTGCACAGATATCTTCGTTGAATCTTTAACGTGGTTCAGAAGATGGTAACTTTGATAATCGCATATAATGCACGCTTGAGGGTAAAATCGTTTCACTTCTGGTATCTATGTACATCATCTCATACGTACTCACCATAAATTGAGGTTACAATTTAATTCAAAACATCATGCAAGTCTGAGCTAAAGTACTTGCAATTAGTCTACATATCAAAGTTGTAAATTCTCAGTTTGAAAGTTAACAACTTCCGTACCAAATAATCAAACGATAATACTGGTAGACACATTACATGCCTGGCCATTAAAATTGCTACGGCCATCCATCAAAACGTCTACTACTCCACAGACGAAAGATACAAATAACTCCATTACTCAATAAAATCGACCCAATGAATTTTAATTTGCCTATCTGTATTTTGACACTGAACTTGACCCAAAGCTGGCTACAACTGTCTGCACCAAGCATTAACTCTTGCTTTCAATCACCAAAGTGACACTAAACCGGTCTGGAACAGGAAACACCCGCAAATGGATAACGTATACGAGTACCAATACGCAGATATGTACGAGTATTTCATTCCATTTTATATTTCAACTAGTGGATTTAGCGACTGACACTCACCTTGTCAGCTAGTTGCCATTGTTCTTTTTTTTTATTTTTTAATTGATCAGAAATATGGGGAATTTTTATCACGTATTCATTTTGATCTATATTGTATAAAAGGGTGGGAATGCTTGAATAGTAACACATTGTATCTGACTATGAAAACTAAATTCCAATTAATAATAATAAAATATGCATCTGCATTTATTATGTGTGTGCATATGTACATATATCTTCTTATACAATACATAGAATTTAATTATAATTTGAGACCAGTTGAGTAAAAGAGTCATGAAGAAGGATGGAATGTCAAAGAGTCTAGTTCTTCCTATGTCCAAACAGAGAACTCAATAAGCTCTTCTTATTGCTTATATTTATATTCCTTTTAATGAAGATTGGTAGCATTTAAAAAAATAATAATAGAGTCCCAAGACTTATCCAAAAATATGGCAGGTAAGCACCTAAAGGAAAACCTTCTTTGAGCCTTGTGTAAGAAACTCTTTCTAGTTTTCGCATGTCTTGGTTTATTTAACCAATAGAACGCGTGCAGCGCAGTTACTTACTTACTTACTGGTATTTCGCTGGTGCCACAGTTCGGGGTGAACCAGGGTCTCAACAAGGCTCTCCAGTTAGTCCGGTCTTTAACTAACTACCTCCAGTTGTGAACTCCAAGTTGGTTGAGGGATTCTTCTACAATACTTGTCCTCGCCACACTTGTGAGATTCGAAGACTCTGAGAGCCGAAGCATTGTTGTCCATTCGGTATACATGTCGTAGAAATTCCATATCGATCTCGCTGTACAGCTCGTATAGTTCATAGGTGAATCTTATCGTCCTGAGGTTATCGTCATCCGGGTTTGATAGAGTCTCTGCTTCAACGCCATAAAGTAGGACTGGGATGATTAGGATCTTATACAGAGTCTCCTTTGTGATGTTGGAGGGATAGGGCCTTACTAATCAATTGCATTCTTAGCCCAAAGAAACAGGGATTGGCATGAGTGGTTCTTCGTTTTATTTTCGTTGAGGTGTTACTGGTAGAATTGATAGCAGAGCCAAGGTAGATACAGTTCCTTACAGTTCGGTTCGGGATACGGTTTCGGCGAAGATTCTGGTGGTCTCTTACGATTGCAGTTATTCTACGTAATATCTTCTCACAGTAGTTTTCTCTGTTATAACGCTTGGGAAATCGTACCTTGGCTACAACAAGGTGGTAATCCTTATCAATCCATGCCTTACGTTTATCGCAATGTGATCAATTTGATTTAGCGTTTCATGATACGGAGGCCTTGTGTATATTGGACGAGGAAACCATGTGCTTATTTCGTCCAGTCACAAAGACAAGAAACCTAAATCCGTTGCCAGATGTGTCCTCCTATCCTATCTTGGTGTTAAAATCTTCGGAAATTGCTCACGTGTCTTTTCGAGGAGCTCGTACAAAAATCTTTTGGTGGTGTCGTCCTTGTCATCTATAGGGTCATGGGCACATATTAGGCTTATTTTTGCGAGTTAGCTTTGAGACGGATTGTTATAAGACGCTCGCTCACGTGTCGAAAGCCCAAAACTTCTTGAATACGTTTGCCGCATCCGAATAACTGCTGTTTTTTTTCCTTATAACAGTCACCATAATATATATCATAGCTTTTATCTTCCTTAAGTCCGGCCCATCTCATCGTACTTGCTGGATGGCGGTGATATTTGCATAATAGGAGTCCAACGCCTATAATAATTGCCCCTCTGCTCGTGGCCTGTTAAGGGTCCGAACATCCCACGTGCAGATCAGAAAGTCGTTGTCCGTTAAACGTTTACAAGGATCGTCAACAGTGAATCCATTTCCATCCAATGCTATTAATCTCTTCCGTATAAGGTTGTGATCCTAATGATGGCGTGGCAGTATTATGCTATTGACTGGGCAAGCCCTTGCCATTTTAGCCTGCATGTGTAAGGGTTTTCACCGGGGACCGCCAATGGGACGTAAGGCAAGCACTTTGCTAAGAAGTTGATTGTTGCGCTACTGGCCGAATCCAAGTTATAGAACAATCAGCAGTTTCCCAATCAATAACCACGCTGGGTTCTGCGCAATTACTAGGATTGCATAAATGTCGAATTCAGGAGACGATGCGAATTTTCTAAAGTAAAACCAAGTGTTATAAGTTTCCACAAAGCTATCTCTATCTGGTTCTCCAACACAGCCGTGGCCGTGGTGTAGTGGTAGTAGCAAACGCTTCTCACTCGGAGGGTCCAGGTTCGAATCCTGCCCATGGCAAAATCAGTTTTTCATTGTATAATTGGAACTCAGACAAAAAAATTCTGCGTGTGAAGGCATAAACTGACACGTAGATTTGGCTGTTATAAGAGTTTCAAGCAATGAAAAAAATACTGGGAATTATATCTCGAATCACTCTGAGTGAAGAAAAACTCTCCGTCCTATTCGGACTCCCACCCCTGGAGAGCAAACATAGAAACCAAACACACCTGAGTTTCAAACCACTACAAAAACAATTTTCCTTTCTCCTCCTTCTATCTTTCCGCCCGCGCCCTGGCAACAGTAAAAGGGTATCAACCCCTTAGGCGCGCGTAAATTATAAAAAAAAAAAAAAAAAAAGCTTCATCTTTTCGTTGTATCGAAAGCGGAAACATTTTTACTGTATTTATGTTATACTTCTCCTGAATCAACTTAGAAAGTTCTTACTGTCGCAACATAATCCATAGGACCCCATAGGAGAGGATAAGGTCAAAAAAATGATTTTGTTGTGATATTGCAGTTGTACAAGGATATAAGAGCCGCATCTAATAAAGTTGTTGCAAGAAATATCAACGTCATCCCTATCCTGGAAAAATAATATTTTTGAAAACAGCAATATCGAAACGGTTGATTTATGTATGGCGGACTTTAAGATCCCTATAAAAATATCCCCGTTCTTATTTTCACATTGAATATTAGTTAGAAGCTCATAGCTAATAGAAATCAATCCTGTATCCATGAAGGCGTAGGTATACAAATTTTAGAACGAAAGTTTGAAAACCCAAGCCAAAGAACATCTCTTTGAATGGTAAAATTTTTAACTTTGTGGACCAAAACGACGTGGCATTACTTTGGATGTACATATTATATACCCAAGTATAGGAAGAGCATACTATTTTCATCTCCAACTTCAAAAGAGTAAAAGACTGTAGCCAGATTAAAATCCATTGTTGACCAACTTCTCAATGATCATACTGATTTCTCATTTGCAGATCGCATCCAAGAATTTGTCAAATATATTAGTGTCAGATAACTGGTATATAAATGGAATTTGAATATCATTTTCCCAATCGCAAAAAACATTAATATTCTTTAAGCATCAATGGATTAGATTTTATCGTAAATACTCACGCACTCGTACGATTGACTTATCCTCCACCACATGACGGAACTTAGACGCAACAACTTAAGCTAGTGATTTCTTTAAGCAATGCTATCCCAAGCTACATCCCAAGCCTCAAGCCTCAAGCATAATACCAATGCAAAATATGATGTAAAAATGTCATGTCGAACAGCAATCGTATATACCATAACCTCTTGATGAGCCATAAGGCGCCAGTACCAAATAAAGAAGATCGCACTATTAAGAGCAAGGTTTTAATTCATCTCCACAATGCAGCTCATTCAGACTCTTTTATCGAAATTTTCCATGACGGTTTTGCATAAATGTGGCTGAATTTCGTTGATACAGCGCTCAATTTTATTCTTCAAGGACTAAGTGGGCGTGGGCTTGTTGGAATAAACCTTAGACTTCAAAAAACTCTAAAGAAAAAAGTCCAACGGTGTTAAATCGCATGATCTCGTGGGCAAATCATCATCACCTAAACGGGAAATTACACGACCAGGAAATGACTCATTCAGTAATTGTATTGTTTCTAGGGCTTTGTACCATGTGTCACCGTCATGTTGAAACCACATGTCGTCCACATCCATATCTTGCAATTTAGGCACACAAAACTGAATTACAATATCGTGATAGTTAGCACTGTTAACCATAATATTATTGCCTGATCAGCAGGATTTTGAAAGGAAAAGTCTGAACCAAATAGAGTGATACGTTGTGGATGCATTTGTTTCTTAACAATCACTCTTGGATTTGCTTAACCCCCAATTCGACATTTTTAACGATTCACAAGGCCATCTAGATGACAAAAAACCTCATCCCTGAAAATGGTTTTGTTTGAAAAATCATCATCCACTTTTTGTTTTTCCATAATCCATTCAATGAACTTCTCTTCGCTGTGGGTGGTCAGTAGACTTCAGTTGCTGAGTCACTTGCATTTTGTATGCATGAAGATGCATGAGAATACGCTGTAGAGAGCTTCTCGAAATGTCCACGGTGAGTTTGAGTTTTTTTGAGTTTCTCTATTTCAAATTTGATGAAACTAAAGCACTAGTCCGAACATACAATATTTTGTACGAAAATTACGGTCTACAGCTGCCAAACCTTCATTATTTTTAAAATATTGCTCAACAATTAAAATGCGTTATTGTTTCGTATAGCGCTCCATTTAATAACCCTGAACTGTCAGATGCCACGGTGTCTTGTTTTTTTTTGTTGGCAATACTTTACCGCATAAATGGCTCAAAATTCAAATGTTGCATGAAGATTTTGACACCCTTTATATGAGAATCTTTACCATATGCGGCAAAGACGAAACTGTGGTAAACCCTCGATCTTAGGATCTTATTACTCCCTACTAACCGTTTTTTCTTTTATAAAAAAATATTACAATTTGTATTGGAAATTTGTCTACTTATGATAATGAATAAGTTCTTGCAGATAGTGGGGAGTGGTATGCTTCAGCAGACAAAGTATCAAATATAAAGAAGGTCTGAGGAAATTAGTAGCCCAACGGCAGTTCTAAAATTTTCGTATCACTCTGGACTATTTCGATAGCTAAATTATATAAAAAAAACTCTGCTTTACTACAATATTTTATAAAGTTTACTACTTCATGAATATGACATATATAGATATACATATATTTATATGTAGTTACACGACTATTGAAAAAGAACTTATTAAAATCCGAAACTTTGAAAGTTTGCCGTAATATCCAATTATAAGTTTTAAGTTTGCTTTCTTTTAAAATTCATCTAAGATGTATTGTAGAGATCCAAAGACAATTGTACATTAGAATATACTTATTCATACCACGCACTTCCGCTGGTAAATAGAGGGTGTTTTTTGTTTAGACTAATAGATGTCCCAAAAGAGATAAATTTCATGCCATGCTGTTATTTTTGCAGCAGTTTTTGAAGTTTGTGCATTATTTGAACATGATGAACAGATTTATACCAAAAGAATGTTTCCGTATCTATTAAGCTTAACATATTTTCAAAATAGACTTTAAATTCACGAAACGTATTGAAGATAGCGCGAATTTGTTGGTACTCATACAAACTGAGCTCTTTATTTGTCGTTTTGTATATAAATTTCCTAACACATACTCTGACTATGATGTAAAGCCTACAAAGCGTCAATGTAATGACCGAAGTAATTGTAATTTAATTCTTTGGCCTACAATGTTCGGACTAATAACAGTTGGATTGAACGGGTGCATCAACTAAAGCTTCAAGGCCATCGAATGCAATGGGAAATCGGGAACTGAGCTCTTGAGCAATTTGAAGTCGAACCTTATTTTTATTGATAACTCATGTTTTAATGCTTTCGCCAATGGCTAATGTTACCGGCAATGATCGAAAATATGTATACCATACCGCTTACAAAGTCATTGACTTACTGAGGACTTAATTCGACAATAGTATATCGCAAGTGTTTCGGAAATTTGTCCATCGAGATCATGCGCTTTGATATTATTCGATTAAATTGCTGGGGCTATATAAAATCTTTGGCGTATGGTGATAAGCCTCAAACTTCTTAGATATAGGAAGACAATCTTAAGCGTATTTTTGGTAGCAATTTTTATATTTTTGGAAACTGACAGGAAGCACTTCGTCAAAAGACTGAAGTGGAGTTTAAAATATAATGTCATGATCCATTCTAGATTTTCATTACAAATTAATTCCTGTCGTTATTGCCTTAAAAATACAGTTTATATATATATATGTATATATGTCTCAACATTTCGAAATTCAGTTCGTTTAAGTTTAGTATTAGTTTTTGTTGCCATTATATTTAAATTTATATCTTTTCTCTAAATAAAGAAAGGCACAGATTAAAATATAAAACGGAAAACCATGAAAAAAAAAATTAGCAGAAGACATTGCATATTGAACAGTGTAACAGTTGCCTATATGATCTGATATACTTTATTTTTAATATACAAGTATCCATTAACATATGTAAAAACTTGAAATATGAGGATAATTTCTTATTAATGTACATAAGAGGAAAGACGGGTAACACATACATACATTGCACTGAATGTATTAAACATTATTTTAAGTGTCTGTAATGTAATCAGCATTATTTCATATATAACATAAATGTAAATTTCGTGTTCCTTTTTTGTAAAGTAATACAAAAAAGACAAAGAAAAACTTGAATGAAACATTGTTTTTTTTTTAAATTAATTTTTATTTGGTTTAAACCAATAATTAAAAATCAATCATTCTTAATATTAAATAAATGGTTGTAAAAATTCCAATTAGAAAATAACGTTTTCAATAAATAAAGTGTTTCTGAATAAATAATCGAAAGATAAACAGGCGTTCAACTAAATCTGTGATACATTCGTTTGAATTGCCAAAATTTTAAAAATCAAGAATTATACAATAAATCTAATAAATAATTTTAAATTTTTCATAGACAACAGATCCCAGATCATAGTGGCTTGCCACTTTTTTTTTCTAGAAATCACATAGCCGTTACGAATGGAAACTTAATAAAATATCACATTAAATGTTTCTTCAAAGTCACAAACAAATGGTGTACCTTACATATAACTAACTTTAGATATTAAAATTAGTTCTCCGCATTAAGCACTGGAGAAAATTCAAAACTTCATTGATATTTATATAGACCACTAATTACAACTTACCATCTCTCCATCGGGGGACTGTTACAAACAATTTATTTCCGAAATGTTCAACTCCAACAGGAAGTGCATTTTGTGGTATATAATCACCAACCGCTTTGGCTTGTTCTTTTAATCTCTGATTAGGAAAAGCAAAATCCAACTCCGTCCAACTGTAACGTTCTTGTAGTTTATACGCCGCGTATCCAAAATCCATAAAAATTAAAAGGATCACACTCCACAAGGAGCACCAACTGTTTACCGAACTCAATTTCATTTTTAACATTCACTTGTAAAGTTTAAACAAAACAGCACAGTTAACGCAATTTTTTTTTTTTACAACTAAGGCTGCTAATCTCACAACCGTGACTGTTGCCCAAATGCACTTAGCACCGAGTTTTATTAACTCCCCACTATACAATCACCACCGTCGATCTTAGGCATATTCGTATTCCACTAAATCAAACAACACTGCCTATATGTGTGGCAAGTAGCATTACTATACAAATTCAATTGAACACTAACAATAACTTTTGGTTGGCGTTTTAAAACATTCATAATATGCTGGTCTAGTTTGTATGAAAGTAGATATTCACCAATCTGAGCTGAAAAGAAAATGCAAAAACAAAAATAAGCTCTGCCATCCACCACCCAACCAAAAGTAAAGAGTCAGAAAAAAAATATAAAGAGAGAAACCACGCAACCACGAAGACATAGGAACAAAAGTGAAAAACATGAAGGAAATAGAAGTCTTTGCATATCAACTACTCGTTGCTCAAAATGCTCTTCTTTCAGATAACATCGATAAAAATTGCACAGCAGACATCTGATGGTAAATACTCATGTTCGTATTGTTAAAAAGGTGATTGGATTAAGCTAGATGTCACTCACACACTTGATCATCTCCGATGGTGACAAAACAAGTTTTCATGTCTAGAAATCGAAAGTTTTCATTCAGCGGTTTAGTCTTCCTAGATATAACGCATACACGAGTGCATACATATTGGATGGATAGGAATTTTAATTGACTGAATTGCTTAGCAGCCAAAAGAATCTCAAAGGAGTGATAATGGTAATGATGACAATTTGCAACCGAAATTTGAGGGAGCAATTTTGCCATATACGAGTATGTACATACATACCGAAATAAATTCGCTATCATCAGATATGTACTGGTCAAAAGTGAAAATAACAATTTCAATGCAAACATATCTATTTACGATTTCAAAATATCAGTTAAGATCCATCATGATGGAAAAAATAATTCAAATAACACTTCACCTATAGTAATAACAAACTTTTGAGTTTTTCTTTCTTTTTTTTAAATGGTGTTTAGTTAATTTTCCATAAAAAAAAAACTTAAAGACTTTATTTAATTGATTTTTTTAGATAAGAACTAGATAGAATATTGACAGTTGATAGCGGACATATTGTTGAAGCTACATCTGTCAAATTGGCTGTCATTTATTCAGTCTGTTTTGCCAAATCACCATGGATGGTCATTTCGGATGCGCGCCAACCAGAGCAGCCGTGGCGGACATTTGAACGATGTTATATAAAAATTGGATGATATCTCACACACCCTTTTATTTATTTAAATTTAAATATATGAAGCGCTTATTGAAAGATCCTTTATAATCCAAAGTAAAAAATCACCACATTCATTGGTAACCTAATAGCTATCAAAACCGGGTGGTTATATCTTCTAAATTCACCAAAATGGCCGAAATTCTAACCCTGCTTTGGATTCATAGGTGAATTAACGTTTAAGAAAATGACCAAGCTGATAAACTGCCAGACGAAACTTTGCTTTCCATTATACACAGAAGGAAAACAACATTTGTCCAGCCCGTCAATCCTCTTCTCTCTCCTCCTACAGACCCATTGCACTTACGACCCTTCCTTCCAAGGTCATGGAAACGCTGATAAATCGTCAGCTCATGAAATATATCGAAATACGAAATCTTCTCAATGACCGACAGTACGGTTTTCATATCAACAGGTCCACTGTCCACTTTCAAGTCTGATATTCACAAAATATATGCTGGTGTGCCCCGATTCTCCGTTCTGTCTCCAACACTCTTTTTAATTTTTATCAATGATCTCTTGTCCGCCACTTCTAATCCAATATATTCCTTTGCTGACGACAGTACTCTCTGCTTTTTATATTCATTTCCGGACTCACGTTCCTGCTCTTAGGCTGTAGAACAGGAACGGCAGCGTATATTAAGCTCATTAAATTAAATTGCGATATTTACACCATAACCAATTAGGGAACTATCAACAGAGTGGAATTTAATACTTCCAAAACACAATGCGTTAAAGCGAAATTTAAACACGCAGTCATTATCCATGAATGGCACTTGCATCGTCGAAAAACTTCCTATTTTCCTTATGTGTGTCAGTGATAACTTACGTTGGAATGATCACATATTCCTCAAACTATTTAACAAATACTTTTCCCCTTCTGACCTGGCCTCAACATATAAGGCATTCATCCGCCCAAAATTGGTGTACAACGCACTCATCTGGTCAGGTGAACCTAAAACTTCTTTGCACCTGCTAGATAGGATTCAAAACCGCGCGATAAAACTCAAAGGTGACGCTAATTCACCCAGGCAATGGACACCCTGGGACACCGACGAAATGTCACTTGTCTCATTTTGTTTTATCGCTATTTCCACCATCAATGCTCCCTAGAAATCGCCCGTAACATTCCGCCCCTTCAAACCTTCAACCGTAGCCCCTTCTCGCTATGAATGCTCATCAGTATACCCTCAAGCAAACTTTCGCACGTGCTGTGAAACATCGTGATTCGTTCCTGAGCCGAACAACTCGCTTGTGGAATGCCCTATGCAGATCTCTATTTCCAAGTCAGTATAGCATTCAGATATTTAAAACCAACGTACCTATCTTTATTTCCTCCATAAAATTCTTTCGCCCGCGCTGTTTCCAAACATTTTAAGGGTACCTTAACTGCTATATGCTGCTATATGCTGCTGAATAGACTCAAATATCGGGCTTCATGTAAACACTTCTTCATATTACTTTCGTATATTGTTCGTACTTTACATCAATGCACAGTGGCCATATCAAATGACATCATATAGAAATGTCGCCCCTTTTCAAGGTACAGAAAGTCAGCATCAGCAGCAATATTGCAGCAAAAAAACATGGGTGGTGGTGTGGCGTCGTAGATATGTTCGCTAACTTCTGGTCAAGAGTATTCAAAATTCACTGAACAGCATAAAACGGAAAAATTAATCTACTCTTTCGAGATCATCATCTCTCCGGTAATGACAAAGTACCGAAAGTTTAAATTTTTGCCTATGAAAAAGTTACTCACAAGTATTTTCTCACTGTACACCAAAATGACAAGATAAACAATGACACGCATATGAAGCCAATGAACACTAGTAATCAATCAAATGAATTCAAAAGAACCTAATAAAATAAGTAGAAGCTCTCACCTTGGGTGCATCTTTCCTGATTTACGTATAAAAGAGGGATATCTTAGGACTGTGTCCAAAAACCTCAGATATTTGTACGAGTACAACTCACACATTCGAAGTATAGACTATTTGTTGTGATTATAAAATAAAAAAGTTTTACTAAATACTTACTTCTATGAGTTAATGATTATTAGTAAATATAACTCCTCACTATACAATAAAAGAATCAGTTTCTCTTGATTACGATGAGTATTTTGTTTCTTTTTTCAACTCTTATTTCTATGACAATAATCTTGGCACGTTCTTTTTAAAGAAATTCATATTGGTTTCGTTGCTGAGGGCTATGGCGGTTTTTTTTCTCTGCTAGTCCCAAGTTAAATAAACTATGACTTATTTTGGAGTTCAAAAGTCAGAAGGAAAATCTGTTATGTAATAAAACAAAAAAATAAATCCTGCTCGGATTAATGCAAGGACCGTATGACCAAAATTAATCCATCCAGTTTTTGCTGAACCTGCCTTAAAATACAAAGTACGTCATTAAGAAGCATCCAATCATTTCGTTAAAATGGCCAGGAATCGAATACCATGTCTGGTTCTGTCAACAAATGGTCGTACATAATTTGAATAAAATATTAACCTTGGATCCCTAACCTTCATCTTAAAACGCAAAGATGCATTATCAAAGAATCTCACACATTTGTCATGCCACTAATGTGTAAACCCAAAATAAAATTTCATGTTTTCTGAGAACGTTTTCCGCCATACTCAAGAAACTATTTTATTAATATTGAATTGATGTCCTCTGTCACTTCAATATGCTGTATTTCTAAGCAGACTGTTATAAGTTGCCTACTTATGTATCATAGATCGCCAAACACAAATATCGGGTAGACCAAATTTGACTGTTTTCAAAAATTTGTATCTTTAGTGTGTGATTATATTTGTTTGGCAAGTTAAATAAGAGGGTAGCTACTTAAATTATGAGATACGGTAATCCCAGGCCACCTTGTTTCGCTGGTTTTCCGAATTCAATCGTGGTCGTCGTTCGCTCCAGGACGAGTTTCGTGAAGCTCGTCTAAAATTAGTTGTTGTGCCAGAAAACATCGATGCTCTGCAGAAACGTTGCGGGAAAAATCGCCATATGACTTATCGTGAAATTAAGATATGCTTTGGCATTAGTTCCACTCGCATACGTTTAATATTGTATGGACATTTGGCATCGTTAAAAAAAGGATCGTGTCGAAATGTTGTGAAAATTGTTGTAAAAAAACGTATAACATCGTGGCAGGCCACCAATCATAGATCTATGCATATGAGGCTGAAACTAAATAGCAGTCGACTGTATAGGTCTTTCAAGACGAGTCAAATCCAACATAAGTTGTTCTCGCACAAAGCACTTCAAATCAAATGGTCGCTTGTGCCATTAGAGCGACATAGAACGGTCTAATTTTTTTTCCATAAGTCTTTGGAGAAATAAGGAAAAAGAACCGCCGAACACGGATCAATAACTTGATACCCAATAACTTATTACTTATTTTTATTCTCCCACCAAAAATGAATAGTGATAAATAGTAAAACGCTTTTTTGGGAGTTACCACGTGTAGATTTTTCTTGGAGAGTATTTTGAAAAACAATAAAGTCATTATCGATGATAAATGTTTATTCATAGTGGCTACATACTTAATGCAACAACGAGTTAATTATTTTTCACAACGACTTATTATTATTGTACAATGCAAATAGAACAGCGCCAGTTCCTAATGATCCGTCATTCTCTTCGTAATGAAGAAGCTTTGGGGGAGTTGATATAAAGTATTAACGATAATTCATCTGTGCCTACTTGTTGATGTGCAACTGTAGAATATCGGTAAGAAGGATTTTAAAATTTGATCTGAAGTTTGATCCATACACGATTCTATTGTTTTATCAGGGGATTGAAGAACAGCGCTTGCGATATGCCAATTGATTCTCACATGATTCGAGAGTTCAGAATGATCCCTTAAATATTGTCCCAGTAGGTTGGAGCCACAGCATACTCTGTATGTGCGACACCTAATCGAAAGATTTGACAGCAGCTGGTCTATTTTTCTGGAACTACTCGTACATAAAGCGACAGATTAGCATGAACACCTTAAACAATTCAGAAGCTTTAGCAAAATATTCGTATTGAAATAACAAATTTGAAGCCAGAAATATCGCGTGTCATACATTACCAGTATGTGTCAACAAGAAAATGAAAGACATTTAAATGATGTTATTTCCCACATATTGATCAAAAATATAATTTTCAGAATATTTTATATAGATATTTAATTAATAAGAAACTAAGCGCTTTATTTAGCAGCAGAATAAAGTACAACTTAATTAGATTTCATTTAGAATGAAGATTTATAGTTAAAGTAAAACATGCTCATTTGTTCTAAAAATTCCAACCGTGAATAAGCTCACGAAGTGACTGTTTGCGTTTCTTAGTATTCTCCAGAAAAATTCTAAAAAAATTAATACATTAACGATGTTACTTAATTACGAATATTTACCTTTGTACACTTTATTTTTTAAGTCATAAATCATTTACCAGCCATTCCAAGTTATTTTTTTTTCTTGTGGTAAAATATTTTCTTTCCTGTTTACAATGGCAATTTGTGCAACGAACCGCTGCCAATGGATGGAGAGCTTATAACCTGCTAGATATACAGCCGGCATTATCATCACGAATATTCATTGTATCTTATACTACCAGAAGAAAGAAAGTGGTTAGTAGCCTCAGTAAACACATTGGAGTGATTTTTTTTTTGCTGGGGAAAGAAGTACCCGCTATAGACACTGCAAGCAAAAATGCAGCAAGTCAAACGAAGAAGTTCAGCGGCTTCGCTCAGAAATGAAAATTGCTAAAATGCTGCATTATTTGCAACAATATTCATCAACGAAAACATACCGAAATAAAGCAAATCAAAGGACTGTTGATAGAGTATACTAAAATTGTGGAACTCATTACAAAAAAAATATATTGAATTAAATAACGCTTTTAAAAAAATACAAACACTAATGCAAGGTAAATAAAAGCCCAGGAATAAAAATTAATTTGTTGGATTAAAAGCCTTGAAAGAAATATGGAAATTAAATGCGTTAAATGCAAAAGGAAAACCTACATCTCCTTTGTAGCCTTTTTCAATACAAACCGTTAATATGTAACGCGTTGTTAAATAAATTTAATTTTCGGACCTCATTCTACAGGCCGATATATTTTGAATTACTTCGTTAGTCAAGTCAAGAGATTGCTGATGTTTTAAAATAATTATACAAACTATTTTTGTTCGACCTTTTTTTCGAATCTAGGCTTAAGTCTCTATTGCTTTTTGGATGTACGTCGAACATGACAAAATCAGCTGATTTGTTCAGCCGGAAGTTTGTACACTATCGATTTGTTATTGTGGAGCCGTCCGCTAATGCGCGTACTTGCTATAAGATCACGTTTTGCTATACCCGCTAATTAATTAAATCTTAACAATTTTATTTCTGTCGCTTTCATTTTTCATTTATACTACTCGTATATCTTCCAATATTACGATACGTATGTTAATTACTAGACTAAATAAAACAAATAAGACCTTATCTGATGTTCGTCGACATAAATATTTGGAGCTCAGGCCGGTATGGATTCAGGTTCTTGAAAAAGGGATGGTGAAGGATGAGCTCTCAATGGACCAATGGCAGCACTCACATCCCTGAACGGGTTACTGGCTTCGGTTTAACTGACCCCTCATTTTAGGGGTATCTTTAATGGAACTGCCTATCAAGGTTTTGGCTATTGCCTTCTGGGTAATTGACCAGCAATGGAAAAAAAATCTACAGCTACGAAACAACAGCAAGCCTCTGGTACGAGCGTTAACAACTTCTGCTAACGAAATAAGAACAACGAACCTCGGATATATAAGTGGAATTTTAGGCCCCTTAATATACCACGTTCATAAGGGGACTTGGAAAACTACTGATCAATCAACCGTCAGCCAGATTGATCACATTGCGATCGATTCCAGGTACTCCTCCAGAATTATGGATGGCCGAACGTTTCGAGAGGCCAACACCGATTTAGACCATTACCTTGTTTTAACCAAGTTATGGTTGCGGATATCCCGATTATCGCGAAGACTGTCTAATACTGTGAGGAAAACTGACGTCAGACGGATATAGTTGCAAGAGATCGCCAAATCCTTTTTCGATCGAGTCTCCCTTAATCTCTTAAGAGGTCCTTTGCCACAAGCATCAAGTATCAAATACCAGTGGCAACATTGCCAAAACGCCATAGTTGCAAGAGATCGCCAAATCCTTTTTCGATCAAGTCTCCCTTAATCTCTTAAGAGGTCCTTTGCCACAAGCATCAAGTATCGAATACCAGTGGCAACATTTCCAAAACGCCATCAGAGGAGCCGTCTCTTTCTGGTTTATTGACAAGTCTCGAAAAGCACATGCAACTAAGCCAGAGACATAGAAGGACTACAGCTGCTCACGAGCTCTACGAACAGGAGGAAAAAGAAGGAGCATGATAAGCGCACGGTCGAGAAAATTGAGAGATGCTACTCAAGGAATGAGATACGGAAGTTTCACAAAAAGTTTCACTGAAGCCTGTAGATTAGAACATAGCAGTGCAGTCGCAGTCGATGCTGAGGATTTGGAAAGAGCATATCTGTAGGCTGTATAACGGCGATAAAGAAGCAAATACCTCTATCTGATGGAATGAACTCTTCAATCTGGACGGTGCAGACCAACAATTCCGTCATACCTAGATGAAGAAAAGACAGCCATATCTAAGCTCAGGTGCAACAAAGCTGCTGCAGCTGACAGCCTGATTGCCGCGTTCTTTTATGCGGCAGGCCATGACTTGGTAAAGAACATATAACAACTCATCTATTAAATATAGTCACACGAAAGTATGCCCGAACATCAGTATTGATTGTTCGATCTTCAAGAAAGGAGACCATCTGCGCCACTACAGAGGCATCAGCCTTCTTACATCGCCTATCTGCCGTTCCTCAACGTCGTGGTTAGTTCATACCAGGATTGGAAAGTCCACCACCGACCAAATATTCACATTATGGCAAATCTTGGAAAAAACCCATGGGCTCCATCCTATCGATGCACACCACCTATTCATTGATTTTAAGCCCGCGTATGACAGCATCTGTAGAGAAGAGGCATACAGTGCAATGTTCAGTTTTACCATCCCTGCCAAACTCGTCCGTTTGTGCGGGATGACGATGGAAAAGGCACGCTGCTCTTATCTCCAGTCAAAATCAACTCTGCTTGTATCACTTCATTAAAGCAATAAAGAAACAACGCGATAACTACGCCTTGTACTCGTACTGCAAAACAATGACACCCCATCCTTTAATTCTTCTAGAGGTTCTAATTTAGTTGCAAGTTTTTTTCGTCTCACCATACCGAAGAACCTGAGTATGATTACATCGGTTATATGAATTACTGACCTCAAAACATCCCTAGTCGCCGATGGCAAAGGGAGCAGGAAGCTAAGGCAAGCTCTCAACAGCAACATCAACTGCAGGAAAAAAGTGTGCAGAAACAACAACAAACACAACAAGTGCAAAAACAGCAGAAAACGCAGCAAAAAACGCAACAACGGCAGCAGTAAAAACGTCACCAAAAACAGCAACATCAGCAGAAACAACAACAGCAACAGAAACAACAACTGCAACTGCAGCAGAAAATGAAAAAAGAAAAGGTGCCTCCAATCAACACCCACAACATGGAGGTCGAGGAAACCAAGGACTTGTGTAAGTCGGGCATAGGTTAGCACTTTATCATTAAAAGATTATGCTAGATTAGCACATCTGTACTGTAATTCAGTGTATGGCTACAAAAAAAAAACTGTTGAAGGAAATACCGAGGGAGTACTTCACGTACACATAGAACGGTGATCAATTTAAAACAGTTCTATAAAGCACTGGAACATCCACTGATCCCGATGAGCTATTAAAACTGCGTCAAGATAAAGAGGGCAACGGTTTCAAATTTGTGGGGCCTTTTACCACTGCAAGAGCAAAAAGGGAGAAGCGGAAACTAGCCTCCTTCATAGTACAGCTCACTCCCAACAGCACACTTGATAGTATAAGGAGTATCAAAGTCCTGGACTACCAGATTGTTCACTGGGAGAAATTAAAAAGGAGCGATAACATTATACTCGTACAATGTGTTCACTGCCAAAGGTTCGGCCACGCCGCATCGAACTGCCAAATGCAGCCTCGATGCGTTTATTGTGGAAAGAACCACAATTCTCAGGAATGTGCCTTGGGTTAGGAGAAAGAGTCAGAAAAGCCAACTCTCATGTGCTTTATGCAAGAACTCGGGACACACCACTAACTATCAGGGTTGTCCCAAGTTCCAAGATATAAAGAAAGCAAATATGTCTCGTCAGCAGAAAGAGGAGATTAAACGTCCATCCACTCAGCTTCAAATTCCAGCCGTCACGCACCGAATTACCTTCGCCCAAATGGCGGCAGGTAGGGGTAGAATGGTACAAAAACCACGGTTGCTTCCCCGCCCCAGCGCCAAGAGCACCGAAAGCTGTATCTGACATGTTAGCTATCTTGCTCTCTATTCAAGGGCAGATACCGCAGATTCAACGTTAAGTACAGGAACAGGCTAAGCCAAGGTCCTTGCAGTGAATCTCAATTCACTAATTAAGATCGAGCGAAGAGCCGCGCTGTTTAAGTTGCTGGAAGACCAAGCTATTGATGTGCTTTTCACTAGCCAAATAAGCTTACAATTGTACAAATGTACAGTTTATACCTGCGAAATGACATACAGAACTGGCGATTCGAGAACTCGGGTTTCACCCAGTTCAGTGATGAGAATATGGCAAATAATGTCATCTCCAATGAAGGACTCCATGAGATCTTCGACACAATAAGATGTAAAAAATCTGTGGTAATCGATGGAATACCGAATATTGTGCTTCGACATCTCCCTCTAGAATCGGTGGACATTTACACCACCCTGTTTAACAATGCAATGAATAATGCACATTATCCAGACCATTGGAAAACTGCGGTGGTTTACCCATCCCTAAAAGGGGTAAGGATACATCCAATCCAGCGAATCCCCGGTCGATAAGTCTCCTTCGGAATGTAAGGTGTTCAAAAAGGTAATCAATAGGGTTTTGACTCAGTGGGTTGAGGACAAAACTACAGTTCCGGATAATCAATTCGGTTTTAAGGCGGGGCATGATGTCATACATGTCGCGTCTAAACTGGTGTCAGATATCCAATGGAATAAAAGCAAAACCAGTGTACTTGTAAACCACTTTTATACATTATTCATAATATGCTCACCAACATGCAACTTCTGTTGGAACATTTCACATTAAAAACGGTCTGCAACAAGATGCGGTTAATTCGCTGATCCTATTCAACATTTACACAAGCGATTTGATAGGTTCACTTCCCCATTGCATTGCGTACGTACACGACTTGATAGCGTACAGAACAGGTTCAAAAGTCGAGGTCATGAACGTGCTTTTGCTAAGTGACTTCGAACAAATTAGGCGATTTTGCGATGACTGGAAGCTGAAAATCTATATATCAACAAGTATGTAGATGTTGCTCTGGCCAAAGCCAAATGTGCTTTTGCCTTTACAAAGAGACTGTTTTATAGCAGCCAACTCGGCTTAATGGATAAGATTCGGGTGTTTGAGAGGGCTTGCCTTAGGGTTTGTCTTTACCTTTACAGAGCACCAGAATCGGAGTACACAAAATTATATCCCAGTGAGGTTCTATAACATACAATAAGGCGAATCTAATAAGAGTGGACAACTTCGCTATGAAGTTGACCCGAAGGCATATTCCAAGAGCAATGACTTCATCCAACAACCTGATATCTGGGGCCCACTACCCCAACTACTTATATCATGAGAGTATGCGCTTCATCCCCACTGAAGCGTTCCTCTATTTTGTCATGAAAGAGATGATCCAGGATAGGTTTGTGGTACCGTTAATCTTCTCCGTTGCTCGTACAGTTGGTAAGAGGCGACATAAATACAACAGAGATGTCGCACACGGCAGTGTTGAACGTCTCAGGTTTAGTAGGGCGGCTTCAAAACGCGATAAAAAAAATGTTGTTTTGCAGCACCAAAATATTTGTTGGTTGAGTGAAGAAGACCCGATTCCTTCGTCGTTTCCTTCAAGTCCGAGTTAGCCTGGTTAGAAAGCAAAGTGGGCCACATTTTCCTTGCTATGTTTAGCAAATGGCTGACTTACATAATGTTGGGTAGTTTTCAGATGTTTAAGGTTAGCAACCGTGGGTTAACTAGCAATTAGGTTGGCAACTTTAAGTTTGCTAACAATTAGGTTGAATTAGATTGTATAGTTAGGCTAAGTAAAGTTTAGTATAAGTTAGCACAGGTAGATAGTTTAAGTAGTTTAAGTTAGAGGTATAAGTTTTATGTAAATACAAAAAAAAAGTTCATTTACTAAGTTTTTTCTTAAGCTCTTAACGTTTTTCTTAGTTTAACTATAACAGATGTTCATGAACAGTAATTAAGATTAAAAATGGTAAATTAGACGTCGAAAGACATAAAATAAAAATATGTTATAGTTTAGCTTAGAGGGCCAGTAAGTTAGAATAAGTTAATTAAGTTATGTTACGCTAGCATTTAAGCATTTTTTCTGTTAGCATATAAGTTTAGTAAATTTAAGATGAATAAAATAAAATGCATTAAAAATGGAAAAAAATTAATGGATTATCCACAACAAAGTTAGCCGAGAAAAAAGTTGTAGCACCTGAAAAGCCAGCAAAGGTGGACATCCACCAAAAGGTAATGCTTTTAATCTGATGGGATTGGAAGGGACCACTCTTCTATGAGCTGCCCCCGGAGAACAAAACTATTAATTCTAATGTCTCCTGTAAGCGGCCACAGAAATTAAGTTATGCCGTCGCAGAGAACGGTCCCGAGTTGATCAATCGTAAATCCGTGGTGTTTCACCACGAGAACATGAGACTACACACTAGTTTGATCACTCGGCAAAAATTGTTGCAGTTTGGTTGAGATCGTTGCTACACCCACGGTATAGACCAGATTTTGCGCCATCAGACTTCGACTCCTTGCAAAACTCTTTGAATAGTAGAACGTTTGTTTTCAAGAGCTCATCAAACGGCATCTGGACAAGTTTCTTGCATAGGAAGTTTTATGAACGCGGTATTCTGAAGTTGCCCGAGAGATGGCAGAACGTTATCGAACAAAACAGCCAATACATCATAGCTTAATACAAGGTGAAGCAAAAGTAATATCATAATGTAAATTGGCTGCCATTTTGTTATAATTGAAAAAAATTGTGTTTAGTCTTCACGAAGGTGTAAAATTGATGACATTCAATTGGAAAAGGATACCTTTCAAATGACCACCTCCTGAGTTGATGCGCATTTGAATTATTGCTCGCAAAACATCTGGACCCAAATTGGTGATGTTCCTTCAATATTGGCTTTCAAGACTTGCAAGGTATGTGATCTGTTGTGGTAAACGCGGCCAGTTCAAATCGCCAAAATGAGAGATCACATCGCCTGGAAATTGGTGATCCAAAATCTCCATCGTTGCCCGAGCTGTGCGAGCGGTTGCTCCATCCTCCTGGAATCAACAATGCTCGAGACTCAATCCACAAACTTGTGGCAAAAAAACTCCTTTAACATATGTCTGCAGCGCTCACCAGTTACGGTGGTTACGTCAGCGTCCTCAAAAAAAAAAAATGACAATCACTTTGTCACTGTTAATGCCGCACTAAACAGCTTCTTTGGCTCTTCGTGGATTCTCCATTCTCCGTGCCCCAACGTATTCACATAACCACTTAAGTAGCAATGGGCTTCGTTGCTCATTATGATTTTGGATACAAAATCATCCTCTTCTGGCACCAGGTTTAACAGAATATTTTAACTTCACTTGACGGTCAGCAGGTAGCTATTGATATACGGTTTTCCCTTTATTAGGGAAAATCTTCAGAACTTTCACCAAAATTCAACGAAATGAATGTCCGCTGATGCCAAATTGTATGCATCGTTGTCCCCTCAGCAGCGATATTCTCGGTCAAACAAGCGATACGGGGGCGGCCACTTTTGGCGACATCTTTCGTGGACCCAGTTTTCATGAGACGCTCAGCCAAGCGGTTAATTGTTCGTGCACATGGTGCATGTTGACGACTAAATTGGCGACGAAATTCACGCTGCATCGTGTTTTTCAGGTATGTATCGCTCCATTGCTTATTGTCAACTAAGTCTTTATCTGTCTGCAACCTAAATATCACAGTACAATGACACTTGACAATAATACATCTTGTATTTCTTCAAATCTTGCGCATGAAGTGTTCAAAGCTCATTCTAGAGTCAATATTGAATCCCAAGTACGTAAACTCATCCACATTCAGTATTAAGAAAAGCTTATCTACTGAAAATTGGAGAATTTACAGTTTCACAAGTGCATCCTGTCAATCCAATGCATACAAATATAGCTCAACATTTTCTTTTCAGGAAAAATATAAAATAAATCGAGTTTGCAAAGGTTTGGCGGCTGTGCAGCGTTACTCAGATGACCTCTTTTTTCTTGAAGTGTCTATAGCCGTACCAACAGTTCCTAAATGTGTTTATTGCACATAACAACAGCTAGTGTTATGTAGGATTTTTTGATATATTTATTTTTGGCCGAATGACGCACTTCCAAAGTCTAACTTGCAAAAACTTGAAAAATCCCCAACAAATTGTTATTAAAAAATGAACTACGCCATATAAAAAAACATTGTTCAAGTTATGGGTGCGGCCAAATTGAAAAATACATTTTTGAGATGAACGCTTTTAAAATTATAAGTTATAGAAAGCCTACCTTGCGGCCTTGTGCTATGCTTTGAAAAACAAATACTTCGAGATGTTTCCCGGCCATAATCTTTTGGGATATCATTTTTGAATTCCTAAGGGAACATTGAAATCAATAAGAAAAATCTATTTTTTTAAATCCTAGAGTGGCCTAACCCCTTAATCTATGTTCAGCGAACTAGATCCTAAATATGTTCAAGTCGCAGTTAATGTTAGCAGCCAAGTTCAAAATACTTTCGGCATCGTACTCACAGCTATCATCGAAGGCAGTAAGTTTAAATTCAGTTTACGGGTTAAACAAAACTTGACGGAAACTCGAAATGATGCGCTGCTGTTCGAATTGTTGGCCAGGAAGTTTAACACGGTAATTCATGAGCATGGTATGAAAATGACCTTATTTTAAATATATGGAATATTAATTTCATATACAGTAGCAAACAAATCGACCGAATAAATTACGAAATCGATAAAGCAATTTTATTTCTAAACACATATACCATACTTAAATATAAATCTAATATCATAGACAACAGCTTTAAACGAAGCCTTAAAGGGGCACCAATAAAAAAAACGAAAACTGTCTACCATTTGCTTTTTTCCATCGATGTAAAAAAATAGAACGTGTTGAATACATTAATCGGTTTGCTATTTAGTAGGATAAGCATCCACTCATCATACAGGCTGGTTGGATTCTTTTGATTGAAAATGATAACAGAAAATGTAGAAAATGAAATTCAATAATTTAATAATTTAAATCATGTGCCAGCACACATAATAGTATGTGATTCAATACGTTAGATAACATACTATTTCGTATGACTTCACATTTTCTAAGAATTATTTTAGAACACTGTGCTGACGTTGTACGAGTATTATAAATGGTATAGCAGTACAAGATTTTACTATACTGTATACCGCTATCTCTTCAGCGTAAATAATAGCATGGTATTATATATTTTGCCAAAGTATGTTAAGTTAAGTACGTTAAGAGAAAATATAATGGAGATAGTGATATCCTCGAATCGTGAATCTGTAGATTCCTAAAATACTGAAATACCGGAATGGAATTCGAAAACACTTATGAGTTAAATATATTTTCTATATGACTTTATTTTGAAGTCCTTTACTAATTACAGAATTAGTAATTTCGAAAGTTATTCATCTAATATGATTCACCAGCTGATTGGATCGGATGCTATGGAACCGTTTAAGTATTGACTTGTTTCAGGTTTCTTGGTCTATTAAATAGTGAAAGATATGAACAATAGCAATGATACCAACAACACTATAAAAATTAAACAACCTATGTTTGATGTTGGTTTGCAGTTTAAATTGTGTTTCTCCTCTAATGAGCATACATTATACTTATACAAGTTATTAACTCGCGCCTTTTTTATTACGATTATTTAGTGAACATTTTAATAATTTATTTTGAGTGATAGATATCGGACAAAATCTTCTCTATTTACCACTTATCTAAATCAAAACCCATTAGTCAACAGTATTCAGTTATTAACACATCCAATTTTTGTATCTGCAAATAGTGCCTGCAACTAGACAAGAGCGACGCGTGTTTTTCAATATAAGATAAGCCTGTTTAGATGTGCAGTTAATTGAATATCCCCACACCATGTAATTATAAAAATGAGATTCGACAGATATTTATCTATCTTATGCTCTTATTAATAAATATCCAGCTAGCGATGTCTACATTGCAATTGAAATCTAAAAATAAATAGGTACATATTCCGTTTGCAGACAAGTGTATTTAATTTCTTTGCTAACATTATTATTATTATTTACGTCATCATCACGATTTCCTGTTGTTTGAATATTGAAGGAAACTGTTAATTTAGAAGTTAATCTTATTGAATTTTTAATTTTGGTAATGATACTATAATTTCTGTCCCAAAGAAAACCCGATAATGGGTCTTTCGAAATGCCATCAACTATTTCGAGACTATAGCGAGATCTTCACGATGAACCAAATCTAAAGTGTGTGTATAAAATGGACTCTGACAAACAAGTTCCAGCACTGACTGCGAAATGAACTATATATACGAGTACATGTATACGTGGGTTGGAAGCTATGCACGATAATTACTTGAAAGGATGATTGATAGAGTAATGTCCCAGCATAAGGAAAACTGCGAAACTGGACTTTGTGTATTAGCACACACGTTTTACTAAGCCACCCGTGGTGTTAATGTAAGACCACATGTTGCATAACTTTAACTTGCTTTCAGAGCATTGAGGTCTCTACCAATTGCCGTCTAATTAATGAATGATCCATCGAAGGAATGTTGGAAAAAAGTTTCCATAATCGACCTTGTGCTCATTTCATATTCTATGCTGGCTAATCTTATTTGAAGCGTAAAAATTGATCATGTTTCCACAATATGATCGTTGCTTCAAAATGCGTATACGAGTAAAACAATTCGTTGGTGAAATTAAATTTTACACAACGTAAGGAATATACACGTACTTAAATTCGTTTTAACAGGCTGCAGATACAATTTGGTTAATATTCGCAATCTATCTGCCGGAGTTCCTTGGAATTTTTATATTACATACATTGCATTTTGTTTCGAGTATTCTTCAGAATATTAAACGACAGAAGAACATGCGTCTTACCATGGGCAAAAGGGAAGCACACAGGAAATCGAAAGTCTCATGCTCCAAACTCTGTCTAAGGTGCAGTATGCCTTTCAATGCAAACGGTCTTGTAAGACTTCACATTGAAATCTGAAAAAATAGAATGGAATATGCCCTCATAGCAACTGATGTAATGACACCAAAATTACGATAGCTGCGGAAATACTAAGTTGAATTTCCCCATGCTCATCCTATGGCCAGACTCTAAGCCAGGAAAGGAATATAGTCGATTTTTTACGGATAGCTCAAAAGCCAAATGAATATTTGAGACTTTATTACTCGTTAGGTAAATGTTCGTGAAATTTATAAGGTCTACTTCTGTGACTTACGCAATCTTAGTGGTGATGAATAATATTCTGACGAAAAAATGGAAGTAACTTAGCTTTATAACGACAACCAAGTTACGCTTAAAGTCTTGCTGAATTTTGCAACTACTTTCAAGCTAATTCAAGAAAGTTAAACATTTCTGAATGGAATCGAAAGTCTGAATTTTCTTAGTCTTTTCTAGTTGCCTATTCACAATTGAATCATAGGCAACGAAGACTCCCCAGGCTCCCCCATTGCAATAACATGAATTGTCGGTTAAGGCTTCATTTAGAGGCGTTTTTCTAGTGAACACAACTGTAAGTGGCACGAATTTTTTGATAATTACATACCAGTATGTATGAGACGGTAATTGTATAATCAGATTGTTATGATGAACTCTTACATAAACCTTTACTTAATTATATAAATAATAAGTTGCGCCACTTTGGAGCCTTCAAAAATTAAAAGAAAAAAAACTTAATGCAGCACAATATCATTGGAATAAAATAATCAGCGAGTCATCTTAAAGTTAGCTAAATTGACTAAAGTGCAAGAGAATTGTTGCCCTAATTGCCTGATCAAGGCTTCCTAAATTTGCTATACGTTCAGAGAAATGCAAACTAGACCAAGGTAATAAAGGTAATAAAGAATACCCCACTTCATTCCTGGGACTTGCTGACTTTGCTCTTTTCCGCTCCAATGACTAAACTAAATTTTGAAGATTATTCTGTCCAATATATTTTGAATAAGAATAACTAAATAACGTAGGTACACATCATTCATAAATTCAAGACCCTAAGAAATATTATAAAAAAAGTGTTAAAAGAAATGTTAAAATAATTTTAATTCGTTTATGTTCATTTATTGGAAATAAATACTACAAAAATGCACTTTAAACTAATTTCAATCAAATTGAGTGTTGAAGAATTGGATTATTTTATCCAAACTTTGATGGTTGTGATCATAGGTGCATGAACCTACATCTACCGATGGTGATTATACAAGTCGATTCTTGTATCGATTGTATGGAAAAGCAGAAACAGTCCTCCAAGCAGACTCACTTGAAGAGAAAAAAGTCTTGTGTAACTGTTTATAAGCTTCTGGTCTTACTTTATTTTATTCCTCTTATTTATACTAACAAAAATTCAATAAATGCTTAGTCTACAATTCATACTTTTCAAACAATAAATGCTAAGTTGCAAAATGATAGTTCGCAACAATATTCAATAATGCTGAATCTACATTTCTTTAAAGCGAATGAACCTGAAGATATTCAATTCCAGGTGGCATTGAAATTTGTTTTATTTATTTTTTTTATGTGAACTCGTATGATATGCATACGTAATCATATCACAATTATGAGATTTAACATTGAGAATGAGTTCGAAAAAAATTAAACTTCAACTTTATCGAAATATTCTCTTCGAGATTTTATAACGGCTTTAACTAATCTGGACATCGTTCTATTAATTTTGGTATTACTTTGGTTTGAATGTTAATTCAGCACAGCGTGATAATGTTTTGATAACATGTACGAGTATGATGATATGTGTAACTGTTTCTTTATAGTTACTTAAAATAATAATGGAAAGCAAAACTGTCCCATCACGTCAACTTCTCGCCTTTATGAAAGCAACCTTCATGTGTTAAGTGAACTAATAATTCAATTTACTTGTCATTTTCATTTTTGTATTTACATAAAACTTTTACCTCTAACTTAAACTACTTAAACTATCTACCTGTGCTAACTTATACTAAACTTTACTTAGCCTAACTATACAATCTAATTCAACCTAATTGTTAGCAAACTTAAAGTTGCTAACCTAATTGCTAGTTAACCCACGGTTGCTAACCTTAAACATCTTAAAACTACCCAACATTATGTAAGTCAACCATTTGCTAAACATAGCAAGGAAAATGTGGCCCACTTTGCTTTCTAACCAGGCTAACTCGGACTTGAAGGAAACGACGAAGGAATCGGGTCTTCTTCACTCAACCAACAAATATTTTGGTGCTGCAAAACAACATCTTTTTTATCGCGTTTTGAAGCCGCCCTACTAAACCTGAGACGTTCAACACTGCCGTGTGCGACATCTCTGTTGTATTTGAGTCGCCTCTTACCAACTGTACGAGCAACGTGGAAGATTAACGGTACCACAAACCTATCCTGGATCATCTCTTTCATGACAAAATAGAGGAACGCTTCAGTGGGGATGAAGCGCATACTCTCATGATATAAGTAGTTGGGGTAGTGGGCCCCAGATATCAGGTTCTTGGATGAAGTCATTGCTCTTGGAATATGCCTTCGGGTCAACTTCTTATAGAACCTCATTGGGATAGAATTTTGTGTACTCCGATTCTGGTGCTCTCTAAAGGTAAAGACAAACCCTAAGGCAAGCTCTCTCAAACACCCGAATCTTATCCATTAAGCCGAGTTGGTTGCTATAAAACAGACTCTTTGTAAAGGCAAAAGCACATTTGGCTCTGGCCAGAGCAACACCTACATCCTTGTTGATATATAGATTTTCAGCTTCCAGTCATCGCAAAATCGCCCAATTTGTTCGAAGTCACTTTGCAAAAGAGCGTTCATGACCTCGACTTTTGGACCTGTTCTGTACGCTATCAAGTCGTGTGCGTACGCAATGCAATGGGGAAGTGAACCTATCAAATCGCTTGTGTAAATGTTGAATAGGATCGGCGAATTAACCGCATCTTGTTGCAGACCGTTTTTAATGTGAAATGTTCCAACAGAAGTTGCATGTTGGTGAGCATATTATGAATAATGTATAAAAGTACTTGTAACTGGTTTTGCTTTTATTCCATTGGATATCTGACACCAGTTTAGACGCGACATGTATGACATCATGCCCCGCCTTAAAACTTTTATGGACTAATTTCAAATGTCAACTGTATCCCTGGAGATGAATCTAAAAGTGATGGTGATGAAGTAGCAGACTCCGATGTGGGATTTGAGACCGCACTAAACAACAGTGACTGCCTTATAGTGCCCGAAACTGACACCGAATCTAAGCCTGCAATCGAACTATTTGCATCGACTTAAAAAAAAAAAAAAGACTGAAAATATTTTGCATTGGAGAAAAGAACAATTGGAATCCGTACGATGAAAAGAATTTTGAATTTATGGGTGAATAGCCAAAATGAGGCTGAACACACAGGGGATTATTCTTCGTCTTAATAATAATAACAACAATATAATAACAACCAAAATGGAGCAGTTTGTTGACATGGTGATTTACATGTTTTGTGTTCCACTAGCATCTTCGACATTATTGGAACCAATTCGTTGGCCAGTAAAACTTTTCGACCCACTGACATGCAGCAGGTGGGAAACAATAATACAGTTCTTACGCTTCAGTGATAACATCAATTTGAAGCCATTTGGAACAGATGGATGCGACAAAGACCATTTTTGGAAAAATTAAATCAGCGGATTCTATAATATTTATTCCAAAAGTAGATCTCCTTGATGTGGGTGAGCAAATAATACCCATTAACTGCCGTCATGAACTGAAGCAGTATAGTTCAACCAAACCTCACAAGTGGGGTTACAAGAACAAAGTTCTAAGTGGAATTTCCCGATTCAGTTACGACTTTTATTCAGTAACACATTCTCCGAAAATTCACCTGATTTAGGAGGCACTGGAAACTTAGTGACTAGGCTTGCATCTACAGTTTTTAAACATGTCAACCATTAATTTTCTCCCGATAATTGGTATCACAGTCAAAAATTGCAAGTTCAAATAGATTACTATCTATGGGAACAGTCGGACTAAACCGAGTCCCCGATTCCAAAAGTTGTGGAAGCATGATTGAAAAGGTGACTACACTTGATGGGATGAAATTGGAACTGGTATCCTAGATTGACAACAAGCCTGCAAACATGTTATCACAGTTTATTGGAAGCAAGCCAATCATCACCAAACTGCGACAAGAAAAACAGTACAGAAATATTCCTGCTCCTCAAGCTGTTGAGGTTTATAAAAAATATATGAGTGGCGTTGATTTGCTGGATTCCACGCTTGGGTTATATAGAGTCACTTTGTCGTCAAAAAAGCGCTAAAAGAAAATGTATTTTCGCATAATTGATTTATGCTCAGTAAAAGTGTGGCTCCATCATCATTTAAAAACTAGCCGTTGTTGAGAATATACCCAAAACACACAAATCACTTTTGAAAAAATGTGGCTGGCCTTGCAGCATGTCAGCTGCAACCAGGAACCCTTATGTACATAGAAAGCCATTTATGGCTTTTTCGTTTTAAACAAATAACAATTTTTAATTTATTTTAATAAAAGTTGTTTAAGAATCCTTAAATAAAACCATTTTAAGAGATTTAAATTTTTTTCCCACTCTGATTTAATGAATGCAGTAGAGGGTTAGAATAAATTTTTTGAGGGCGAGATTACAATTTATATTATAAAAGCTTTGTCGCTGCCATACAAAATCAAAATCGTACAAAATAACGTACGCGTTCTAAATTTATTAAAATTTAACCAAATCCGGGAATGCAACGCGGACGTTATACCATATTCAATGAGATTCAAGAAGACCATTTGGAATTTATTCTCGTAGGTTCATATAAATAATTTAAATATAACATCAAGGTTTTTAGTCTAGTCTACGTCAATTATATTGCATTTCAGTTAACTCCTATTCTTAGCCTTGAACATCAATTAACTCATAGCTATATGTTAGCATTTGCATTAAGTACTACCGCATCTAATAAGCAGTATAAAGAAATGTACCTATGTATGTAATATTCCCATATTACCTCGTGATTCAGATTAGTGCAATGATTTGATATTCTAGAATCCCTTAAGCAAACAGTAAGTAAAGGCTATGAAGGTCTGTGTTTTACAACATCATTCGACGACGAGTTATGCAAACAAATTACCCTCTTTTAAACAAAAATCTGCTCAAAGCTAAGCCTTATAACAGCAGTCTTTTTATGTAATTATGCAGCTTTTCTTATACAAGATGACCGGCTCTATACATGCGGAGACCTCATAGCACCATGTGCAATTAAGCCAGCCAAATTGACTCGTTTTGTGTGCTTGTCTGTAATAAGTTCACATAGTTCAAAGTCAGTTGATTTATGAAACATAATCGTAGAGCTGCACAATTATATTAGCATTAGATTTAGTCAGGCTGAAACCTGTCAACCTTTGGAAGTTTTACGAAAATAATGTACCATATTAAGTCAATAAGACCCATACAGAAACCTCTAGAGATGAGTAAGGAAATTTATTATTAGAGCCATAGTCGGTGATGAGGATATGGAATAATCACTTGTGCAGAGTGTTAAACAAGAAGGCAGGCTCTGTAAACTGTGGCAACAATAGATGCGTTAGTTTCCTTCACAACGTGTACAAGTTCTTGTCTGTACCAAACTGTACTGTATACGGAACCTCTCGTCAATGATCTGGTTGCCAATTGAGCAAATATTTACACTATGGCAGACTCAAAAAACCCAAGAAGTCCAGATTAATACTCTCAATCTATAGAGACCAACTACACACATCCACGATGGGAAACGACCGCGATTCCATAAAGATCAAAAGCAAGCTCACGGAGAGCTTTGATGTCAGAAAGTGTTTAGACAAAGTGACACGCTGTCATATGAGATTTTTAAAATCATACGAAACGAAGCCACAAAAGGAATGTAGTCAGGAATTCACGAATCGCTCGTAAACCGGTCTAGAACCTCAACCCCAGATATAACTACTTGTCTTCTATCGTTTGCCTCCCGAGCGCAGATATATGCAATCTTGATGGCAATAAGCCATAATATATTGTCAGTAGATGCGGCGAAATATCTGCATCTATAGCGCCAGATAAAATGAGCTTCATGCTAGTTCAAAAATACAAGTCTTCTCTGGAAAAAATAGGAAGGCTGAAATCCCTTAGTTTTTTGTTGATCTCAGGTCACAATGGGATCGCGGGAAATAATATCGCCGATTAGTTTGCTAGATTAAAACAAGGCTCAAAAGAGAGTTTCTAGGGACCAGAGTCTACGATAGTATAGCATGTGTTAACGGTAAGCGTTTCCATTGACAATTCCGCTTCGTAGATGGTGTGACTGTCGCATCACAGCAAACGAATACCTCTAGACGTTTAAAAGAATTCTGCTAGCCTGCTGCACTTGAATGCACTTACCCGGCGCTGTCGTGTAGGATGTTCGTGCTTTAGTGCAAAAAATCTGCTCGGTATTTCGGCTCCACAAGATAAAGTAACTTGATTGTACAACAACAAGCGAAAAAACTCGGTATAGGGCATAACACAAGTATTTCAAACATTAACTGAGTATAGCGGTTCGATTCTTGAGTTACAATGCGAACAGTACAAAAAAATGTTAAGAAAGTGGTGACCATGGCTAACGCAATTTACACTATGGGTTAAAATAGCCCTTTAGCTGGCAGAAAATAAAATTTTGAAGTTGAGCTTTTTCTTAAACTAACGTTTTATTACTCTTTTAAAGATGATAGAGAATTAATGTTAGAGAAGAGTCATTTCGGTCACGAGATCTTCAGCAGATCGTCACAAGTGGAGCATTTGTTCACTTTTTTCATCGAGTGCAGACGTGCTTTTTGTGTTTTGAATTGTGTGCAATTTTTTCCCCGTTACTTGGATCAAAATACATTTTTTGCCATGGAATCAGTAAGCCCAGGTGTGATTCTTAAATTGTTATTTTAGTTAATAAAACAATATTTTTTTGTTGTCTTAATTTGTTGTTGAAAATAAAACAAGTTTTAAAAAGCTGTGTGATTTTTGCATTTATCTGAAATCCTTAAGCTTTAAATTGCGTTAGCCGTGAGTTGCCGCAAAGAGTTATATGTTGTTATGTTTAGTGTTGAGTTCAGTATATTTTCAGAATTTATAATTTTTGTTTGCTCTTATTTGTTCCCTTTCATCTACTATACGTTTGTTTGTGACGTCACTCTAAAAAAAATAGGATTTTTTTGTTGTAAAATTATCTTTTATAATTACATCTTAGGCGGAACAACTTTCAAAACCTTGCCTATAACAAGTCAAGACCTTTACAATATAATGAAGAGTTCAAATTGCCAAGGATTGTGTAGCCAAATAGAATTTTTAATGCAAGAAGTTAAAAGACAGGTCCAATGCAGTGGAAATCCTGCTGGGATAAGCTTGGCTTAAAACGCCTATTCTCTTTACCTATGCATGCTCTGCGAACTTTAAACGTGGTCATCCGAAAATTTTTTTTGAAGACGGATCAGACAGAACAAAACGGCAAAAAACTGAAGAACTGAGAAAATCCACTCTCTTTCCGAGTTGGCATATGTAACTGAAATGAGTTTGAAAGCTTCTCTACAGTAGGGGCTGCAAAATTAATTGGCGAAGTTACCACCATTCCCATGCCGAAAAGTATAAAAAAAAATTTTAAATGCGTCCATTGAATCCACTTCAATGACTGGAGAAGAAGCATTGGTAATGATTATCGAAGCAAACCTGTCCCGGTTTCAGTATGAAATCATAAGGTCGAAAGCTCCCAAAATTTTCCCTTCTTACAAAATTGTTCAGGAGTGTAAAAAAATTGCTGCCTGGAAACTGAAAAAATAATTATTTCGGAGACTTCTGTGAATACAGATTTACAAAGTTTGCTTAACTTGCCAGTTGAACATTTAATAACTGTCCAAAACGATGTGATCGATTTCCTAAGTCCCGAAGAATTGAAAGGTGTATGCTTATACATCTTTGATCTTTGATGGAAAGGTTTGTAATGCCACAACCGAAAACTCTTCCACCCAAAAATGTTACATTTGTGATTTTTAATATCTTCTTCAATTAAAAATAACTAACGGGAGATGGACATAAGAAAGTCGTTGCCGAAACAAAGAAAGGAATTCAACGGCAGTTTTGAGATTGTTTGGGTTTGATTTTTGATAAACCGAAGCCCGGCTTTGGAAATTCCACTGACGGAAATACGGCCAGGAGATTCTTCGAAAATGCAGAAATTTCAGCTGAGATAACAAATATAGATGTATGTTTAATTAAAAAATGCATACAATAATGATTGTTGTATCCTACTGTCATGAGGTTAATGCTCTAATTTTTTAGAGCATTTGCACACGAAACTGCGAAATATTTCGCAGCTAAATATCCCTGGTACTACAATATATGTCACCTACCGTCGACATGTACGTAATTCATGGTAATGAGATAATTTCGCCAGCTTTATTACCAATTGGACTAGTGAGTAAAGAAATAAGGACTTTAAAAGATATAGAGTTTATCACTCCCACAAAAATAACCGAGAAAATGCAAATGCAGGTATGCGAAAGATTCCGAAAAAAAATTCAACATCTACCCCAAGAAGCTATCGATTTGCTTAAGTCCCCATCTGTACCATCACCAAACGAAACTTGTTGTGAATTTGAAATCAATGAGAGTGATGAAGATTTGTTAACTGTTCAATGTAATTATACCTAATGAGATTAAAAATGTTTATTTATTAAAAAAATACATAAAAATACTGTCTGATGTGTTCTTTATTAATAATCTTTGACTTTTTAATCAATTAAATTTTATTTAATTTGATTTTTGAAACTCATATACGAGGGGCGTTCGACATATTCTCGGTATCGGGGTGAAGCTGTAGTTGTATATATAAATTGACTTATTTATCAAGTAATACTATTATTTTAGTGCATTCATGTAAAATTTTATATAAATGTGATCATTAATTCGCGTTTTATCTCTAGTTAAACAGAATCATAATGGCAACTGAGACGATGATGGTGAAAATTGAGCATCGCGCTGTAATTAAATTTCTCACTAAGCAAGGAAAAAGTCAAAAAACTATTCATGAAGAGATGGTGGCTGTTTACCAGGGTTCTGCACCTTCATTATCAACTGTGCAAAAGTGGTCAAGTGAGTTCAAGAGAGGCAGAGAGAGCATTGAAGACGACCCCCGCTCCGGCGCCCCGTCTACTGCTTGTACGGGAGAAAGCATCAAAGAAGTCGAAAAACTTGTTCATGAGGATGCCCGAATAATGGTGAAAATGATGGCAGAGATCACCAAGCTTTCAATTGGTACCATTCACACCATTCTTCATGACCATCTTAACCTTTCAAAGGTCAGTGCAAGGTGGGTGCCACGAATGCTCACAGCGCCTCAGAAATAAGTAGAGAGCTTTTGGAGATGTGTAGTGAGAACGCGGACGGTGTTATGGATCGAATTGTTACTGGGGACGAAACATGAGTCCACCACTATGACCCTGAAAGCAAACAAGAGTCCATGCAATGGCATAAAAAAGGAACAGACCCCCCGAAGAAGTTCAAAATCACTCCGTCTGTCGGGAAGCTCATGGCCACAGTTTTTTGGGACTCAAAGGGAATCTTGCTCATTGAGTACAAAAAAAAGGTGAAACCATCAACGCCAAAAGAAAAGACGGGGTAAACTCGCAGCGGGTGTGTTGCTTCTTCATGACAACGCTCCTGTTCACACGGCGCGAGTTTCCAAGGCTGCTGCGCGAGATTGTGGTTTCGAAGAAATCCAACACCCACGCTATAGTCCAGACCTTGCCCCTAGTGATTATTTCCTGTTTCCGGATTTGAAAAAATGTCTTCGTGGAAAAAGATTTTCGGATGATGAAGAACTCAAGTCGGCAATAAATGGGTATTTTGCAGAGAAAGAGGAAATTTATTTTTTTGAGGGTTTAAAAAAGCTTATCTCAAGATGTAACAAATGCATTGATGTTAGGGGAGATTATGTTGAAAAATAAAAACAATTTAAATTGAATTCGCATTTTCCTTCATATCGACACCGAGAATATATTGAACGCCCCTCGTACATAAATAGAAAGGTTTTTTTTTAAGTGGACATTTTAGTGGGCGTGGCCGTAAGTAACTTCGACAATATATTTACAATGGCACCAAGAGCAACGGTGCCAAATTTCAATTTCTCAGCTTTGTTGGTAAATTTAATGACAACATTAAGGGCGTTCTACGCCACTGCGCGACACGTTAGAACATATTCCTTTGCTATCAATTAATTGTTGAAAAGCTACGGAAAATCCCCTATGAAGTAAATAAATCACCAAAATATGTGTATTGAACACGGCCTGTGACGCTATCTAACGGAAAACAATGAAAATTGGGGAGAAAAATCGCGAGGCTGTGAACAATCATGTCATTTTCATCGGTTTGAAAAAATGATCCCAAAGGTCTGTATGGACAGTGGTAATATTTTAAGAATACCGGATATATCATAAGAATAGTAACCTATCTCGGATAGCATAAATTACGGACGTAAACAAAATATGGCTGCTTGGAATTAAAGGTTTGCTATACTCGTATACGCCTGTTTTGCATCGGGATTTCACATACACATCGCATATAAATAATCTCTATGTTAAGTAACCCATAGTGTACAATTTTCAAAGTGAGTAAATCAGATGGTATTGCCATGTTCCATGAAATCTCTCCCAAGAATTCAGTAATTAAAAACAGTAGCCCAAGATCCAACCGATGTTCGAGGAAAAATAATTTAATCACTCAAATCAGCCTTTAAAATGGCACTAGGGATCGTAGATTTAGCCAACCTTACCAGCGTGGCAGTGATGCAGCAAATAAATAAAAGAAATATGTATAATAACATCATAAGATAAGTTTATACACATTACTTCTATAGCAAATCAAATAACAAGACGGGGCGGAATATTTCATAGGTGCAGTCTAACGACTTTCCTTTTTTCCGTGTTTGGGGTTCGACGTTCACCATTTAAAATATGTGTAATGCAAATGCCAAACCTGGCTTTTTTCCGTAAAAAAAGGTAATAAAGTGCTCACCAAATTGTTATCATCACCAATAACATCATTTATATTCAAGACTGATAATTCTTACAGAAGATACCCATTCTTGGCTTCTTTTAAAGACACATTGGTAAAAAAACGGGCTGACAGCAAACGCAAAACTCAATTAAACAAAATTGCAGACATTCATGGCACAACTCATGTATTATTTTATCCATATTTGGATGAGTGTTTTAACAAAATACAAGCTGATTTATTAAGACAGTTTTAATTGATTTCGATAGCATTTTGATTGACGGCGCGGTGTTTCAGTCCAAAATATTCCAATAAATACAAATAAAGCACCTCTTAGTGATTCAGTATGTACACGAGGGAAAGCATATAACCAAAGTGCACTAGTTTGCACAAATCGAGTGTAAAAAATAGAAATCGCGATCTTACCATTTGCCCAAACTTCGAAATGGGAATAGCAAATTTGAAAAATGCAGATCAGTTTCCTTAAAATAATAGTTTGCAATTTTGGAATGCTCGTTGACATCTCAGTTGCTCTTTAAATCCTTAAAAGTATCTACTCACATTAAAATTTATCATAATACTACAAATGTAATCCGAACATTAATTAGTAAAGCGGTTATGTCCATGGGCAGGGTGTTCTGCGAATGGTTTTCAATGATAATTTACATTTAATCATTCCACTCACACATGAAAATGGTCTAAAATTACCGATACGGATTTCAACAAATAAAGCCAATTAACCATTGGAATTTTTTGAAATGTATTGCCTACCTACCCATACTCGGATGTTTCATCTACTTGATTATAAGTACGAGTATCAGGTCGCATTTCGGGGTGTGTTTGATTTGTGTCACTGTCAATCAACCTTTCCGCCAACGCAATAAGCACTTGGAAGCAGGCCATTCCATTTGACTGCATAACAATTCGAACAAATACCAGAAATCTGAATATGAAGTGGTTCAAGGTAGTTTGCTTGCCAAACGGTGAGTTATTTGCTGCAACTGCAAACCTAGTGCCAACAATTTTTCTTCTCATGAATTGTTAACGGATATGTCATAATAAATTGCATAGCGTTGTACAAAGCAAAAACATACGAATGGAGAACATGTTCAAATCAGTTCAGCTCAGTTTAAATGCATTTTTATTTAACTAATTAATTTGCTCTTACATGCTAGACAAAAAAAATGCTTAAAAATTAACTTAAATAACTTACAAATAATTTTATTCTAACTTACTGGCCCCTTGCGGGCGCTCTAACCTAAACCTAACACTTAAACTATGCCTTTCGAGGATTCTTACAGTCTAATTTTATATTTATTTTAACATTACTTAATACTAGGACTAAGAAAATAAATTTTAAGTAAAAACTTAGTAAATGAACTGTTTTTTTATATTATAAAAACCTTATACCAAAAACTTATAGACTACCTAAAAATAAATCTTAATCTACTTAACCTACTTACGTCTAATACATACACATATATACATATACATATATATATATATGTTTTCCATAATACCTATATACTTAATATATAAGTATATGCATATATATATACATATATATTTTTTTAATTTTTTTTTGTGTTTTTATATATTTTTTTCTTAAAACTAACTTAATCCTACCTAAAACTATGTAAGCCGGCGAAGGCTAATAAAACAGTCAGACGACCGACTTTGCTTCCTATGGAGCTACCTAGTCCTGGAGGAAAGCCACCAAAATTATTGGTGCTGCCGAGCAACGTCCCTCATGTCGAGACACCCTACCATCCTACTGAACCGGAGACGCTCCGCACTGCCGTGTGCGACGTCTCTGTCGTAGTTGAGTCGCCTGTCCGCAGCTGTTCGAGCGACGTGGAAGATTAACGGAGCCGCCAATCTGTCCTGGACCAGACCTTTACTATCTAGATAGAGGAACGCTTCTGGAGCAATAAAGCCGTCAAAGCGAACTCTCTCGTGATACATATAATTGGGGTAGAAAGCACCAGAGATCAGGTTGTTCGATGAGGTCATTGCTCTTTCAATGTGCCTTCGAGTCAACTTAATGACGAAATTGTACACTCTTATTAGTTTCGCCCTATTGTACAAGACCTCATTGGGAAAGAATGTACTGAGATTCTGCTGTTCTGTATAAGCGAAGAAAAAGTCCTAAGACAAGCCCTCTCAAACACCCGAATCTTTTCCAATAAACTTGCTCTCACGCTGAATCACATGGGACATCCAAATACAAGCATGGGTCTGATAAGGGCCATGTAGCGGATTACCTTCACCCTCGAATTCGAGGAGAGTACTCTAGTCAGTGTTCTGGTGAAGTGTGTTCAACGCACCCTACTATAATTGTAGGAATGCCTTTGAACAAACTCATCCAATTCCGCAATTTCGTTGGGAACAGTTATTTCGGTGTCATACACGAAAGTGCGCAGACGGTTTGTAGTTTGTTGGTTAGTGCATGTCAATTGTATTCGTGAGTCGAACAGCAGAAGATCCAAATAAGACCCGTGTCTGGGAAACGACGGACTATCCGTCGCCTAAAGCCCGAGTCGATACATTACACTGTGTCCACCAATTGAATAGTAGTTCCCTCTAGTGTTTTGTGTATTATTTCCCCAATCACTATGTTTGGCGTTGAAGTCTCCGCCGATAATAAAATAATTCTCCTCCAATTCCAGCCTTAGGAATCGAAAAAGTGTCTCGAGCTCTGAGATGAATAAGGTGGATTCATTAGCCTTAGGTGCGTAAACAGACACTATGTACTCGTATAACCGCTTTCCGCTACGGAGAGGGATATACACGACGCATGTCTCCAGTACCCGAAACCCACGTACTACGCGACTGTATATTCTTTTAAAACGCAGACCTTTTCTTACAAAGATCGCAATGCCTCCTTGAATGGAGTTGCGTCGGTTTCTTCGTACTATTTTATATCTTCTGTGCCTCATTTTGTGTCTTTTAGTGAGCTTAGTTTCGCTTACCAAAAGAACATCAGGGGCTTGGTCTTTAAGCAACTTAAATAGTGTGACTCTTCGTTCGAGCCTAATCAGTGAATTAACATTCACTGCAAAGACCTTCAGGGTTTGCTCCACCATGTACGTACCATTACGGCTGTAGGTGTGTTAGACCTGGCAGCAGCGCGTATATTTGATCTACCCGCGTAGCTTGTTCTGTTATCTGACGTTGAAGCAGAGCCATCTGCCCCTGAATTGAGAGTAAGATTGCTAGCATGTCAGGTACCGGTTCAGCTGCTCTAGGCGCTGGGGCCTGAGAAGCTACCTTTGTTTTTTGTACCGTATTACCCCTACCTGCTGCCATTTGGGCGTAGGTAATGTGAGGAGTAATGGCTGGTGTTTGTACCTGCAAGAGTGGTCGTTTAACTTCCACTTTCTGCTGCCGAGCCAGATTTACTCTTTTGATATATTGGAATTTGGGACAACCCCGATAATTTGCGGTATGTCCCGTGTTCCTACATAACGCGCAAGAGAGTTGGCTTTTTTCTGACGCTCCGTCCTTGCCTAGAGCGCATTCCTCGGACTTGTGGTTCTTTCCGCACTTTACGCATCGAGGCTGCATTTCGCAGTTCGACGCGGCGTGCCCGAACCTTTGGCAGCGAACACATTGTAAAATGTTTTCGCTCCTCTTTAATTTTTCCCAGTGTACAACCTGGTAGTCTAAAACTTTGATACTCCTTAGACCATCCAGATTACTGTAGGGACTTAGGTGGACCAGGAAGAACGGTAGTTTCTGCTTCTCCCTTTTAGCTCTACCCGTGACAAACGGCTTGACCCCCATGAATTTGAGCCCTTCGCACTCTTTCTCTTTCAGCAGCTTCTTCCCCTTCGGGGTATAGGAGAAGAATTCCGTCGTCGTATCCTTCAGTACATTTTTAATTTGTTGGTATCGCTCCACTATGTTGCAGTGGATCGCATATCTATTAATACTTAAACGCTTTGTAAAAAATTTATTTCCTATAGCCGACTTACATAGCTCAATGGTGTTTTTAATTCCATGTTGAAGGTGTTGATTGGTGGCACCCTTTGCTTGATTGTTTTCTGCTGATGTTGTTGCTGTTTTTGCTGCTGTTGTTGTTTTTGTTGTTTCTGCTGTAGTTGCTTTTGTTGTTGTTGATTTTGTTATTGTTGGTTTTCTTGTAGTTGCTGTTTAGCTAGTTTTTTTGTTGTTTGCTTTACTTGTTGTTACTGTTGCGGATGTTTTTGAGTTTTAGTTTGGGATTGTTGCTGTGCTGTTGAGAGCTCTGTGGCTCTTGCTGTTCCCTCGCCCTTCTCGCTATTTGCTTAGCCTTAATATCTAGAACTCGTTGTTGCAGCTGCTGTATGCTGTTGTTTATATTTTCTACCTCTTCTTCTTCGTCGTCTGATTCGGAGGCAGCTAGACAGGCGAAGTTATTATGGGCACCCATGTAATGGCCTTCACCACTGTCGGAGACGTAAGGGTATTCAGCGACCACAGGTGTGTCCTTCTTCCTAGCTGCTGTAGTTGATGTTTTCGCCTCTCTCCTGGCTTCAACCGGCAGCTTTTCGGTTGAAGCTGATAAGGAAAGGCGTTTAACAGTTATAGTTGGGTTTAGCTTCCTCCTTCTTTTTACGGTCCCTCCGCTCTGTGATGTACCTCTCTGGTCCGACATTATTTCCTCATCGGCTGATTTGATCACGCCATACACTGGATCCGCTATTGCGTGAGCGGACCGCTCGTCTTTATCCATCAGTTGATGGATACTCTTATGTGTTGTTATGTCTTGTTTTTTTCTTTTTTCTATTAATTATAGAGAAAAAAAAAAGGAAAAAAGTAAGTTCCCCCACCAGGAGTCGAGAACTCGGCTCGCTTTGTCGCCGATTGATTGTCACTTCCACTAGGCCAACTTGCCCCTTTTGAAATTTTTGTCAAACACTTTATTTTTACTATGTGCAATTCTAATTCTTAGAAATTACTAATTACTAATTCACAAGAAAATCCGAAACACGTCTCTTCGCCTCGATGGTCGATGGACGAATGGAGAACATGTTCAAGTTCAGGGAACAGTTTAAACCTTGGGGCACGAAAATATGAATTGAAAAATATTGACTTAGTGGTATATATCCATACATTTCATGTGGTAAATTAAGTACTTAGTAAAAACCTTAAAACGTCGGTATTTCGTTCAGCGACATTATGAAAACCATTAACGCACTTACGCATGTCATGGTTGTTGGTTAAAGGTTTGACTGATTTTAGGTTATCAGAAATTGAATGACATCTATAGTGATAAAGGCCCGACAGTAGCCAAGTGCAGATATTTTGTTGTGGATTGAAATGCAGATGAGCTATTTATTGTCACCTATGTATTTCTGCCAAAATAACGCAAGTATGTTCAGCCTACATCAACTCATAAAGAATAGAAAGTTTGCCTCTCAAAAGCAGTACTGACGCGAAGTTGAACCTTAATTGTTCACTCGTTCGGGCAACTATGTCCGAACATTAAATTTATATTTCTCTGTGTGCAGCTTAAATTTTTCTAGTTCGGATTCTGCAGTTCGCATTCGTTTAGTAGTCCCACCATGTTACCTAATGTCCAGATATATATATGTAGATGGCTTCAATGACTTGGTAATATACTTCGGATCTGTACGTGGAATATTAGGTCCCTTAATAGGCCACGTGCAGCCGAACAACTACTGGTAGCACATTACCTGCTGCAGAGCAGATGTTACCGCTATCCAAAACAAAAAATGAGGAAAAACTGCAATATTTATTACGGCAGTTATGTTATCAAAGGCAAAAACAGCGCCTGTTTGGATGCAGATTTGCTGTTAGAGGCAGACTTAGGCAAGAAGACTTGAATTCCCCGCATTTTAACGATGGCCTCGCAACAATCTGCTCTAAGGCTAAATTTACCAAATTTAGTCTTATATGCGCACACGCCTCCATAGAGGAGAAACATGACGACACCAGATATAACTTCTACGACCTCTTGGACAAGAGGCAGCTGCAACATTAAAATTGTCCTCGAAGATTTTAATGCAAAGTTAGTGAGAGAAGGTATCTTTGGTTCTATGTCGCCAGCATTAAGTATCGGAGACCAGTGGCAATATTGCCAAAAAGATATCAATTGGCCACCAAATCGAAACCCCTGGTTTGACAATGAGTACCGGCAAGTACAACTGCACAGTGCAGTTACAAAGCGGCGCTGGATAGAAAGACTATAGCTGCTCACGAGTTCTACGAGCCAAAGAGGAGGACAAACACCGGCTTCTCATGGGACCTCTAGGGGTTTGTGTGCCCTTAATGTGATTGTACACAGCGCGGGCAAAGGAAATTTAGGAAGGAAGAAAAGAGAGGTACCGATATACATCGTTTCTAAATGTTTGTAAGTTATAACGACCAGGAAAAGGAATGAGATTCGGAAGTTTTTCCAAAAAGCTTCACCGAAGCCTGTAGAGATAAACAATATAACATAGCAGTAGAGTCGCAGTCGATGCTGATTATTTGGAAAGAGCATCTCTGTAGATTGTATAACGACGATGAAGGACCAAATATTTAGCATTGTTTGCCCGATCCTCAAAAAGGGGACCCTTTGAAGTGCGCCAACTACAGAGGCATCAGCCTTCTTAACATCGCCTACAAGACCTTATCTGCACTATTGTGTGAATGCCTGAAGCCGTTCATCAACAACCTGGTTGGTCCATATCAGTGAGGCTTTAGGCTAGGAAAGACCACAATCGACCGAATATTCACACTACGGCAGATCTTGTAAAAAACCCATGAGCTTCAAGTCGATACACACTATCTATTCATCGATTTCAAAGCCGCGTATGACACCATTCTATAACGGGCTATACAGAGCAAAATCTTGTTTTGGCATCCCTACCAAACTCGTCCGTTTGTACAAAATGATGAAGGAGAATGCACGCTGGCCCATCGAGGTCGGTAAAGAACTCTCCGAAATATTTGATATCAAAAAAGCATTTAGACAAGTCGACGTGCTGTTATGCAATTTCTTTAGCATTATTTTTGAAATAATAGTGCAAAACTCATGTGCCAACACAAGAGACACAATCTTTTAAAAGTCCTTCCAATTACTCGCATACACCGACGATATTGACATAATCAGAAGAAAACAGCGTGATGTCCCTTGCGCTTTCACGTGTGTTGAAACGGAAGCGGCTAAGGTGGGTTTACCGATTAATGAGGGCAAGACCAAGTATATGCTGTCAACACCGTCGTCTCGCAAAGAACATCACCCCCGACAGAAATAACTTTGGGGTAGTTAAGGACTTTGTCTACCTAGGCTCCGCTATCAATCCAGACAACAGCACCAGCGCTGAGATCAATCAAATAATAACTCTTGCCAATCGCTGCTTTTTTGGACTAAGAAGGCAAGCCAACAAAGCGAACAACTAAAGCGACCCTACATAAGACCTTAATAATCCCAGTCCTGTCCTTTGGCGCATATACATGAACTTTATCAAAAATGGATGAGGGTGCTCTTGGGTGCTTTGAGTGATTTTCGGTCTCGTCTGCATGGATGGTGAGTGGAGGAGGAGATACAACGACGAACTGCACGGTCTGTAAAGCAATATCGACTTAACCAGAAGAGTGAAGGTCCAACAATTGAGGTGGCTGGGCCATGTAGAGTGAATGCACAACAACGTTCCGGTCCGAAAAGTCTTCGCAGTAGAGGAAGACTGCCACTCAGGTGGCGCACATAAGTGGAAGCGGACCTCAACCGCTTGAAGCTCTTGGAGACGCTTGTTGGCTGAGACCCAGGTCAATCCGAACTGTAGTATGTAAGTATTTGCATTGACGTTGAATGAAGGAGAAGCCACAAACTGTATGAGCTGCATAACGACACCAACCTAGGAAAAGAATTTGAGTAGAATAACTACAATACGTAGGACATGTAGAGTGGATGATAACCAGAATCATAAAATGCACCCAAGAAGGACAGGGGAGTAAAAAACGACAATGAATCAGGTGAAGCCACCCCATCCAACTCGGCATGCATAACCGGAGATAGCTAACTTGTAATAGATCTAGATGAGAAAGCTTATTATTAGCTTAATTCAAACCCTGATATAAAATATTGAGACTTTAAACAGAGCAAACATTTGGTTCCTTGGTACTGATGCTCTACTCCTAAGCAATTGGTAAATGCTTGGTGCTTTCAAGACGGAAATTTGTCGTCAAGAGATAGGTTACACAATTTCATGAAATCAATTAAAAAGATTTTCAAAGTATACGAGTACATGAAGGATCGGCTGAATTTGACTATCACCGCAACCATAATAGTAATCAAAACCAGTCTACTGCCAAAGTCTTGGAATTTCAAACATCTTTACCATACTATTATAATAACTAAAAAAGTGCTGCCGTTTCCACAATCAATAAGAAATTTGCCAAATATTACTTGGTAACATTCAATAAGTGAACAATTTATTATTATTTCTGAACAAAACATACTCATGTGTTCCTGCACATTGCTGACTAAGACTCCGGAAAATAAACTTCATTCTTTCTTAATGACTCCTCCACTAGCAAGTTGTCTAGCAGATTAGCAGATTTTCACTTTCCGCTACTACATTCCGTTTATTAACAACTGTTGGTTCCTAACACAACATAAAACATTTAAATGTTTACGATTTTACATATAATTTGACAAAACTAAAACACCACCGAACACCACGGATAAGAACACGAAATGTTAACAAATGTCAACATCCTCGTAGCAGATGGTCTCCCTCTAGTACACGTATGTACGTAAAACGAGGTCAGCAGTCATCTCACCGTTTTTTTTTTGAAGTCAAGAAATTTTTGAGCCAAGACAACATTGCTTGACATTTCTAACTTGAGTTAGAACAACAACAGTTCAATTCCGCTTATAGACTTCCGTGAGAAATATCTTGATGGGTCTTTCCAGAGCTACCATGTATGAGTTCATTTTAAGTCCGAAATGTGTCCGATAGTAACAATTTGCTTCAGGCGGTCTCTTTACTTAAATATTTTGTATTTGAAGTGTCTTACCTCTCGCACAGTTTAACTTGCGTCAGCAAAGAAAAAATAGCACCACTTAACCAATTAGTCACAAAAGGCATTTCTTGTCTTGGCTATAAACCGATTAATTTTTTTTTTGTTTTTTAGTAACTTAACATTCAAGTGAGTATAACTACACTTAAAGCGCCTGAGCACATGTTAAGTTTTTCGGAAAACTGGAACAGAAGAGAAACAGAAAGATGTTTGAGCTCAGTGACTATTTCGCCCCATGGGCGGCATCCAACATTTAATGGGGAGACTAAATTATTAGTGTAAATTGACTTGATGTTGTATTTAGGCAACCATTCATCTCACGTGATTTTAGTTTCCTGAAAAAAAATCTTTTAGTCACGGCTGGTATTGAACCCAGAACCATCCGATTGGGAAGCCAATACAATACCACTTGAGCCACTGCCACCCAATTTGGTCAGATGGAAGTTAAGATTTACGAAAAGTTGTTTATCATGAAGAGCTGTAAATGAATTGCAGGCTTTAGAAGCGCGAGGGAACTTAGATTTAACTGGCTGTCAGACTACTCGTACGAGTATTTAACATGACTGAGTCACATATAGTATAGTTAAAATTGGTTTTGAATTGCAATCGATTTGTGCAATCGATGATGGTCATGTCAGAAGAGTAGATCACTTTATCTGTTTTTTTGACGTTGGTTGAGTTTTGAACCTAACAATGCATCGTACTACCACGGGGTCATAAATTGAAGCCCACAGTGCGGGAAGTACTTAAACGATACGTGGTTGGAATACCTATTTAAAACTATAAATAGTACGATATTATGTTCATTTGCTTCTTGACAAACTTCTTAGATTAAAAAGTAGAATGTTCGAAACATCCATATAGAGCCTTAAGAGAAAATTGTAAGTAAAGAAACCTCGCCATTTCTCTTTATGTTGCCTGAAATTTATGTAATCACTACAATATTTATGCTAAACTGATTTACCAAAAGACATCTTCCGAAGCGTATAACTCAAAGGAGTACAATCGATGAATAAATTCCCTTGATAAAATGATTACTGTAGCCAAGACAGCCATTATGACATAAAAGAACCGTGAAGACTTTATGAGGCTCTTGGGATTGAGAATATTTGAAAATGGTGTGACTGACACAGCTCTTCTCAGTCGTTTTTCCCAAAGTGGCGTGGCCCTATAGGTTGTATGTTAATGGCTGGACACGTCAAGCTTATCACATGTGCCAATCAAAGATCTCTTGATCTTTTCACTAAAGCCATAGGTGGTTTAGGAGAGATTTAGCCAGGTGCAGCTCGAGGTCGTGTGTAAGGAGGACATCCCTAATATATAAATATATGTATGTGCGAGTATATATATTTTTGTTTTTTTTATTTTTTATTTTTTTTGTTTTTATATTTTTTTTTTCTTAAAATCTAACTTATACCTACCTAAAACTATGTAATCCGGCCATGGCTAAAAAAATTAGGCTGGCCCACTTTGCTTCACAAGAAGCTACATATTACTGAAGGAGTTCGACGACGAAGCATCCTCCTCTTCAACTAGCCACCAAAAGTGTTGGTGCTGCCGAGCAACATCCCTCATGTCGCGACTCCCTACCGCCCTACTGAACCACTGTTCGAGCGACGTGGAAGATTAGCGGCACCGCCAATCTGTCCTAGACCAGACCTTTGCTATCTAGGTAGAGGAACGCTTCTGGAGGAATAAAGCCGTCAAAGCGAACTCTCTCGTGATACATATAATTGGGGTAGTAAGCCCCGGAGATCAGGTTGTTTGATGAGGCCATTGCTCTTGCAACGTGCCTTCGAGTCCACTTAATGACGAAATTGTCCACTCTTATTAGGTTCGCCCTATTGTATAAGACCTCATTAGGATAGAATTTTATGTACTCAGACTCTGGTGTTCTGTATAAGCGAAGACAAGTCCTAAGACAAGCCCTCTCAAACACCCGAATCTTTTCCAATAAGCTTGCTCTCACGTTGAACCACACGGGACATCCAAATACAAGTATGGGCCTGATAAGGGCCATGTAGCAGATTACCTTCACCCTCGCATCGAGTTGGCTGTTATAAAACAGTCTCTTTGTAAGGGCAAAAGCACCTTTAGCTCTGGCCAGAGCAACATCTATATGTTTGTTAAAATACAGAAATTGATCTAGCCAGATCCCAAGGTATCTGACTACATTTAGACAAGCAAGTGGCTGCCCGTGTTGTCCTACGATCGAGAACTTTCGCCAATTCTTTCTGGTGTCCCTAGAGGCCCCAGACAAAGGCGTCCTAAACAGAATGGTTTCCGACTTCTGAAAATTGATTTTCAACTTCCAGTCATCGCAATATCGCTTAATTTTGTCGAAGTCACGCTGCAAAAGTATATTAATGATCTCAATCTTTGGACCTGATCTGTACGCGATTAAGTCGTCTGCGTACGCTATAGCATGGTGAAGTGAACCTATCAGATCACTCGTGTAAATGTTGAATAGGATCGGCGAATTTACCGCAGCTTGTTGCAGACCGTTTTTAATGTTAAATGTTCCAGCAGAAGTCACATCGCCATTCTTCACGATGAACTGTCTACTGGAGAGCATATCGAAAATAATATACAGCAGTGGCTTACTAATGCCCAACCTGTCCAGCCTGAAAAGAGTTCGGTATCGAAGGCTTTCTCCAAGTCAATCAGGCAGGCACCAGTGCACTGGTTCTTGGCTTTGTTCCATTGGATATCAGAAACCAGTTTCGACGCAGCATGAATGATATCATGCCCCGCCTTGAAACCGAACTGATTATCCGGAACTATGTGTTTGTCCTCAACCCACTTAGTCAGGACTCTATTGATCACCTTCTCGAACACGAAAGACATAGTTTAAGTGTTAGGTTTAACTTAGAGTGCCCGCATGAGGCCAGTAAGTTAGTATAAAATAATATTAGCTAATTTTTAAGCATTTTTTTGTCTAGCATGTAAGAGCAATTTAAGGCGTATAAATAAAAATGCAAATAAACTGAAACTGAACTGACACATATAGAATGGACTCGGCTATAGATACTTCATCACCTAACCTTGTTTGCGTAAAGTGTATCGAGTCACCAGGTAAATTAGCAGATAGCTGAAAATGTGGATTTATATTACTTGTTCACTCAAGATAATACTTACCTCTAAGGGTAAATATGTATATACATATATATTGCGTTTGTATTCCGTGGGTGAAATCAACTTGTTTCTGATTAGCAATATTAAGGAGGACGACTTATATACTCTCAATAAGTGTAAGCCAAACTGGGTTTACTATTTCAACAAACCAATTGAGATAAAGTGCCAGTTAATGCTAAATCACCTGGTTTGTGTCTATGGTGTTTTGAGAAATTGTTACATTTTAGGAAATTAACTTCCTAGGATTAGGGAAAACGAGATTTAACAAAAACAGTTCCTTGCTTTGAAAAACGCGAAGAACGTTGATACTGTACATCCCAATTTTCAAAATAATATCGACCCATGATCCTGATCATTGCGTTCAAAATGCATAAGAGGTCACGCAGTTACTTACGTAAATTTTTAGCGTGGTAAACCCCAATAATTTTTCCGTTCTAGTTTTCTATCTCATAAGTTTGTCACTTAATGGTAAACATTGCATGTCGCCATCTTCAAGTCATTTCAAATCCCGATATACATTCTGAAGCCAGTGAAAATAGACGCGTTAGCCTGCGGAAATCTGAGCTGAAAATCTTTGGATACAAATTGCTGACCGCTGTCACTGTGAATGAATTCCGGAAAACCAAACTGGTGAAAAACATTTTGCCTTAGGCATTCTATAACTGCGCTCGTGTTAGCCTTACACATCATTTTAAGAAGAACAAACTTAGGGAAACCATCAAGAACAACAAAGATAAACGCGTTTTCTCCCTTCGTCCTGCGATAAGGTCCCAAGAAATCTATGTAAAGCTTTTGAAATGGGCGATGAATTTCATAGTAAGATCTCACTGCAGATCTCAATGTTAGATTGGGTGATTTATTTTCTTTACATTTCAAACAATTTCGCTCGAAGTTACGCATTTAGTTTGCCACATTAGGCCAATAATATAATTTTGAATCCTTAAAAGCGTTTTCAGAATTTCTCCATGTTAACAGTTTGGAGGGTGATGACACATTCAATTTTCAGGTACTCACAATTCCCACTAGAATGGTTATTCCCATCTTTCTGAACTAATTTCTTGTAAAAAATCCATTTTGTATGTCTAGTTCTGGTAAGTTATCTTAATTTTCTTCAATTTTTGTGCTGAAAGTTCGACATTCTGGGTCCCTTTCCTATGCTGGATGTCGAAAGAGAGTGCTTGAAGTTTAACTTAAGTCCTTGAACTCCATCAACCATTTAAAGCTGGCATGGTCAGTCACGATTGTAAAGGGTGAAAATTCAACATAAGAGCGAAACTAACATGCTGACATTTGTTCAGTTTTTCAGTGAAATACTCGTATGCGATAAGCTTTTTATTATTTTCATCGTCATACTGAAGCAAGGCACCTCCTATGCCATAATTAAACGGATCATACTGGATAATAAACTGTTTTGTAAAATCAGGATTAGACAAGAGGGGAGCAGTAACAAGAGCAGTTTTTAAAGCGTCAAAGGAGAATAAAACAGGGGAAGTCATAAGAAATATTTTATTTTTATTAAATGTGGACCAGCGATTGCAGTGAAATTTCGAAAAAATCTATGGTACAAACCACATAGACTAAGAAATCCTTGAACTTGTTTCAGGGATGTTGGCAGTGGAAAATTGTATTGCAGAAACTTTGCTAGGATCTGATTTTATATGACCACCTCCGACAAAATATCCGAAATACTTCAATTCTTTAAAGTAAAAACGGGATTTTTCCACCACGTTAATTGTTAAGTTTTCCGTTCGCAAACACGCCGCAACTTTCTCTAAGATTTCTAGATAGCTGATAAAGTCCTTGGATATGACTAGAAAATCTTCCAAATATACAAAAACTTGTTCCCTAAGTACACTGGGGACTACTTTATCCATTAACCGTACACATCATTTGAGTAGCAATCCACAATCCAAAAAGGATGGCAGTAAATTGATAAAGCGGTCTTCCTGGCACAGTGAAAGCCGCTCTGTCTATATGAGGAAAAGGATAGGCGTTTTCTTTTCTGAATGAATTCAGAGATTCAAAATAAAGCCTTTTCTTACTAGGTTTCCTAATAAGAACGATTGGTGAACTCTATGAAATTCTGGTCTCTTCAATCACTCCCAAAGAAAGCATGCTATCTAATTTGTCGTATATCATTGAATTGGTGATGAGGTAGGGAAAGTGCCGCTTTCTTACCGGCTTAGTCTTACCTGTGTAAATAATATGAATTTCTAGAGAAGGTTTTTCCTTAATCCTTTTGAGGGAAAGAGCAGAATTTTGTTGTAATCTTTTTAAGTCTTTCCTTGTTAAAGTCGCTTCAGTCTAGTTCCAGTTTTCCATCCTTAATTGTATTCATTTCCAGCTCTCGATCATCGATTGTCTCTCTTATGATGTTAGGCGTCATTCTAAGCTTTCGCCTAAAATCTGTGACAAGATAAAGTGATTGAAACAAGGATGGGATAATCAAGTCTTTCTCTTCGATAATTAAAAATAACTTCAGTGTTGATCCTGCTTATGATGGATCGTTTCCGACCATCGGTCTTGATGAAAGACGAGAACTCAAGAATACGGATATTTAACACATCCTTTTTCTAACCGATCCTTCCCGAGACAAGAAATGCTTCTGTCTCCACTATCTAACAGGCCAACCATCTATTTTGATTATTGCGTATGGTCGAGAATCTAAGGTGTTATTGCGGCTATTGCAAGAAATTCTTCGTTTCTTGAATGGTAAGCGATTTTTCGAAAATTTCTTTGCTTCTCTGCATAGCTTAAGTTCATTTATGTTGAATATCTTTTCGTGAAGTTGTTTATACTTTTTTACTCTCTCTTCATATGGTAGACTTCGAAACGTATGCGTTTTTAAAAGCTTAGTCGATTTTTTTTGTGTGTCACTAGTGTCGGTTGTACAAATATACAGGGTGTCCCCTAATTTGTCAAGGATAGTTTGGAAAATGATTCTTGGGTATATTCTAATAAAAAAAATCGTTCTACAGTAAGGGAGTAAGGGTCTATATCTAACGTTGACAGCATTTATCGAGGTTTTGTTAAAATGTTAACGGAAATTGCTCTGTTAGTACTAATGCTAAAAACTTCGAGCAGGACTGTACTTTTAGAAGTAATTCTAGCCTTTGTAATGGTATTTAAATAAAGTTGATATCTTGTTTGAGTCTTTAGACCTCCAATTTCTAAGCCTGTTCCATTTTCATTGCCCATGCTAATTTTTGATTTTGAAGTCACTTTTCCCCAGAAAATACGTACTAAACATAACATTTTACTATTTATTTCTTATGAACGCAACAATAGTACAAAAAAATTATCAACTTGTTTGCAGAAAAACTCACAGATTTTATGATACTTGGTAAAAACTGCAACAGGTAAAATATTAAAAAAAGGCTATTAATAAAAAATGATTTTGTGTAGTCTTAGGAAATTTTTACTTTATGTGTTTAGTACACAGGAATTATAACAGTTGCTCAAAGTGTCCTCTTTGGCTTTGGATGCATGCTAACTGCTAACTGCTGCCTCACTTAAAAGTTGCTATTTCGGTTGAATAAATAAGTTCTTTCTTACTTCCCCATACAAAAAAATCCAATTCAGTAAGGTCAGGAGATCTTACAGGCCAGTAGACTGGTCCATTTCTTCGTATCCAACGTTTACCGTGGTCTTCATCTAGCCAATTCTTAACCTCACGACTATAGTGGGCTCGAGCACAGTCCTGTTGAAAGTAGGATGAAGCTAGTTGAATCAGTGGAAAATAGTTCCGGTAAATCATTTTGCAAAAACTCCAGATTGTAGATTTCAGTTTAGGTGGTAGTTTGAAGTGGCCGATTAACTTGTTTCCAATTATCCCTGCCCACATATTGATGCTGAATTTGTGTTGAAATGATTTATGTCTTTTTGAATATGGATTATCTGCAGCCCATGTATGAAGATTATGAAAATTTGGGATCCCATCTCTTATAAATTCAGATTCGTCAATCCAAATAATTCTGCTAGTAAACTCGTTGTCACCCAAGCTCTGCTCCAGGAACCAGTTAGAAAACTCAAGTCTCTTGTACAGCTACATGGTGGTATGAATAAAGAAATTCTCCATGCAGTACATTAGAAATTTTATGTCTGGAAACATTGAATTGCAAAGATAAGCATCTGATGCTGATTGATGGATTAGTTGTAACACCTCCCAGTATTATTTCATCAGCCGAAATTCTTCTTACTTGTGGAGCTCCCGCGTTAGGTCGTGTACTTAAAACTGATGCCATTTCTCGAAGCCTTCGATATGTATTTCTAAATACTCCTTCACTAGAAACTCGTCGGTTAAGATATAGTGAAGTTCATGGTATCTTTGTCGCGCTGTACTTGAATTTCCATTGCACAGCGTAAATAATGTCTGTGTATTGGTTTGCAGACATTTCACATAGCGTTTCTAACCAACTGTAACCTCTTTTATACCACACCAAACCTAACTCTAGCTGAGAACTTTTAAGGAACAGGGTAAGGAAACAAGGTTTTTGACAGGTAGTCAAATAAATAGGCATGCTTTAAAACTTTTTAATAGCTATTTTAAAAAGTTGTTGGAAAATTACTAATTCTTGGAAAACAATAATTGTTGTTAGAAACGTTTTAAAAAATCATTCCTTTTTTACCTGCTGCAGGTTCTCCCAAGTATTATAAAATCTATGAATTTTTCTGCAAACTTATTGATGATTATGTTTTACTATTGTTACGTTCATAAGAAAAAAAATAGTAAACGTTATGTTTATTACGCATTTTCTGGAGGAAAGTGACCTCAAAATCAAAAATTAGAATTGGCAAGAAAATTGAAACATGCTTAGATATTGAATATCTTAAGACTCAAATAGGATATCAACTTTATTTAGACAGAGTTATAAAGGCTGGTACTTCTTCTAAAAATGAAATCCTAAACGAAGTTTCTACCATTAGTATTAACAAACCATTTTCAGTGAACATGGGTCAGGGTACACCAAAGTAAACTTTTTCTCAAATCCTCGATAAATGCTGTCAACATTGGAGATAGACCCTTACTGTAGAACGATTTTTTCCACTTGAGAATTACACACAAAATTGGTTTCTTTTGCATATTATTGAAGTGTTGTGTTGTGGGGTGCACACGCATTTTAATTTCGCTCTAAATAAAGTAATAAAACTAGACAAAAAAAAAAAACAAAAAACAGTGACTAAATAGTATCAAAACAATTCTAATACTCAAAAGTATAGTCTGAACATGAGTACACAAGGTCATTAAATTTTGAAGTGAAAAAAATTTCTTTTTCTTTTAATTCAAATTCAAAACAAACCCTGAGAATGCATTGTCTTTGTGGAAAAAAAGTTGATCGTAATGACGTCAAAATTGAATGCAATGACTGTAAAACTCTCTTTCATATAAAATGTGTAAATGTGCTACCAACTGATTTGGACTACATAAAAAAAAACCGTAACATCTGGAGATGCTCTAAATGTGAGAAATCACGTAGAAGCTCATTCTCTCTAAATAGTCCTCTCCCTCTCCCGGCTTCTTACATTGAGAGGAAAACAGTTGATCAAGAAAAACATTCCAGTGAGACTATAACAATTGAAATGGTGTTCGAAGAGTTAAAAAAAATAAATTATGAAATCCTTGAATTAAAAAAAAATAAACCAGGACTGTTTAGTTAATATTAATTTGTTACAAAATGAAAATAAAGAACTAAAGGGGACAGTGTATGCATTGCAGGAGCGGGTTAATTTCTTAAAGCAGGCACAACTCAATGACTCTATTGAAATTTATAATGTGCCTGACGTCAATAATTCAAACGCTGTGCAAGCTGCACTGCAAATTTTGCGCGAAGGACTAAACGTACAAATAAGTGAAAGTGATATTAACTCTTGTTTCGTGAAACAAATAAAAAACAAAAAAGTAAGAGAGCACCATCATCGAGTAATAACTCAGCTAAGTCCATAAACGTTGTGTCAGTAAGTTTCATTCAGCAATTAACGAAAGAGAAAATAATGAGATGAAATGAACACGTTACTTAAAGATATAAAGAGTAAGAATTTATTAGTTGTGGGTGATATTAATATAGATATTTTGAAAAGTACATATGACGCCTATAATTATATGCTTTTAATGTCATCTTATGGCTTAGAACCTCTAGTAATGGAACCAACTCGTATCACAGATGACACGCGGACGTGCATCGACCATATTTTTGTAAGATTAGGTAATAGTTTTCCACATCGTCTTTCTGCTGAGGTATTAGAGCTTAAGACTACTGATCATTGCATGACCAATTTAAACGTGGAAACAGTATACTTGAGTTCCACAGATAAGTGTGTTCCATTCTCTACAGCTCGCTAAATAGATTTTACTCGTAGTAAGTTAGTTTCAAACTTGATTTTTGAGTTCTGGGAACCAGTTTATGCAGAAAGAAATCCTTCGGTGGCCTATGTTATTTTTTTTGATATCCTACAAAAACATATTTCCATTTGTACTCAATCATCGGCTTCAGGCAATTGTAAGTTGAAGCGTTTAAGGCCTTGGATCAGTAGAAATCTTTTAGAAAAAAGATCGAAAAAAAATACTATAAGGAAAAGATGTCTACGTCAGCCTCATAACAAAAGTTTAAAAGAATATTACCTAAAACTGAATGAATAGGTAAAAGAATAAGTACAAATAAGTAAAGACAATTATTACGCAAATAAATTCCAATACTGTAGAGGAAGGGTTAAGGAAGAGTGGAAAGTTATAAATAATATTCTTAGTAAGTCAGAAGCAAAATAGAAGTTGGAGGTGAAAGGTAGCTGATCAGTTGGTTATTGCCAACCATTTCAACAAGTTTTTTGCGTCAATTGCCAACCAGTCAAAACCTGTTCCATCTCCATATGATTGTAGCTGCAATCCATATGCATACGTAGTTGACGATAAATTCGAAAATAGAACTTTTGCTTTCACGCAATTCACAGGTATGGAAATACATAAACAAATTATGCAACTGAACAACAAAAACTCCAGTACTTCTGACAATATTACTAACTGTCTTTTAAAGCGTATATCGCTATATGTCGTTGATGTGCTATGTTATCTGTTTAATATGAGTGTAAATTGTGGGGTATTTCCATCGTCCTTGAAATGTGCTGAAATAATTCCTTTATTCAAAAAAGGTAATAGAAACTTAGTTTCTCGATATAGGCCAATATCGATACTGCCTACATTTTCTAAATTATTCGAAAAATTAATGAAAGTTCGTCTAGTATCTTTTCTTAATAAAAACAAATATTTCTGCAATGATCAGCTTGGATTTCGAGAAGGCAAGTCAACCGAAGATGCGATCCTTAGACTATGTAATGAGATCAGTGAATGCTTCAACAAAAATGTTAATCCCTCAGTCCTTTTTATAGATATGACAAAGGCTTTTGACATGGTTAACCATAAGATACTCTTGGATAAATTATACAAAGGTGGACTGAGAGGAGTAATTCACTTCCTATTTAGCTGGTCGAGCTCAACGAGTTAAATTGAAAAACGTGTACAGTACAGAATTAGAAACATGTATTGGAGTGCCTCAAGGATCAGTCCTTGGCCCCATACTATTTCTAATTTATATCAATTCCTTATTTTCCCAAAATCTTAACAGCCATATTACAGCATTTGCTGATGACTTTGCATTGTCCTATACAAATGACAGCTCAACAAACTTATCAATAAAGATCCTTAATGATACACATATACTACGACAATGGTTTGCCAAGCATCAACTGTTAATTAGTGAAAAAACAAAATTAATGTCTTTCAACTTAAAAGGTCCTTGTCGTAATGACTGTCTCATCTCGTTTCACTCCGCTGTATGTAAAAAGCTGTCTTTATCTGTTCATACTTGTGGAAAACCTAATTTTTCACAAGAATATGCTTGTAGTTCTAGTTGTTTTGAAATTGAAAATGTAGATAGTCTTAAATACTTGGGAATACTAATTGACAGGCATTTAAATTGGAAAAAACATGTTAAGGAATTAAAAAAATATATGTTAGCTGTTACACGTAAAATGTACCTACTCAAACCACATTGTGTAAAAAGGATTTTGCTGATTATATACTATGGACTTGCACACTCCAAACTACAATATGAGATTACAAGTTGGGGAGGTGCCTACATCTCAACAACAAAAATCCTGCACATAGCTCATAAGCACTTAATGAAAATAATTTGTAGGTTAAACAGATTTACAGCAAGTTGGCCTCTTTTTTGTAATCTTAGAGTACTTCCACCAAATCACCTTTATATCTTTAAAGTACTTAAAGCATTCTTCTTGCGAAGTGGTTACAGCTCAACTCTTAGAAGCTCAAATATTTACGGATTGAGAGTTAATAATATGGCGCTTGTAAAAATCCCGGCAGCTAAAAAAACGCATTTTCAGAGGTCTTTTATTGTGACAGCACCCAGATTTTTTAATAAGCTACCGCTTGAAACTAGAACAACTATTCCACCAACTATATTTCTAAAAACAGTAAAGATATGGCTTTTTAATATGGATAGTTCTGCAGTCAATTTATTAATTAACCAAAATTAACAAATATTATTATTATTATTATTATTATTATTATTACTATTATTATATTTTTTTTTTCTTGTACTAAATAATTTTGAATTGAATAGAATACATTTTTATCTTTTGTATCTACCCCACAAATACACAAATATATTGGTAAACTGAATTTATGGATCATTCGCCACAGCCACGTAAAGTGCTATAGAATGATTCAAGTTATTAAAATTGTTATAACACAATTAAGATATGTATATAACACAATGTAAGAAATATAAAATGTAAATGTAACAATTTTAAGAAAATAATAAAAAATAATAAAAAATAAAAAATTATTTACAAGTACTCCGATAATGCTTGAAAAGTCTGAAACATCGCATTCAATACAAAGACTGCTTAGGGATCATTTACTCTTTCAAGCTCATGAAGTGAATAACATGAGTTTGTCCTATTACGAATAGTGGAACGGGAATCCAGCATTCGTTCAGTTCTTTTGCACTCGACTATATGCTTTCTGAGCATTAGGACCTGAGCTAACAATGTAAAAAAAGCAACAAGCAGTCTTGACAATTAGTATTCCACGGAAATGATAAGCAAACAAACGTAAAACTTCCACGAAACGCTGACAAGATTTTTGTTATATAAAAAGCAAATTGACTCAAGAACGAAGCGGACTTAAAATCTACCTGGTGCCTCGTGTTTGTAATTATGTATTTCGATATTTTTTATAATATAACCATTTCATATATACATACTATATTGTAGTGTGATTAATCACCATCGGTATCTCGATACTTACCACCGACCACCCTATTATTGTAAAAAACAATTGGCCTAAATTGATCTCTTTTTTCAATATCAACCGTTTTGCTTAAGCTGTCAATCAAGGTTAGCGTTGTTTCACTCTCTATAAAGACCCAAGATACCCAGCTTCAGTAACACAGTAACAATGTGAAATCGATTTTTATAAATTGAAATGAAAGTCATTTGGAGCGTGTAAATCAAACTCGAACCTAAACAAGCCTACCACATTGAACACAAAAAAAAATATATCTAAGTAAATTAATTAATCACTGTGGTTTTTCAAGGTAAGATCCATCATGCTTTGCTTGTCATGATGGATCCTACATTGGCTCATGCCTTATACCGCTTGCGCAATCGCAGAGTCTTACGACACGAAAAAGCTACCCAATCTCATTAAAACAACTGTAAAGTGAAAGATACAAGGATGTAAATATTATAATATCTATCCATATAAGACTTCCTATTTTACATTGTTATACCCAGTTTTTCCTAATCTAGCCATCCTTTTGAGTCGGCATAAGGTGGATCATCTGTGGCTTTGGTTCAAAATGTGCTGACATTATGTGCACTTGTATCTAATTATCTCAGATTGTCTTGTTTCTTTCTTTACAGGAGAAAAAATATCCCAAACTGTCGCCATTTCCAAGTTCAAGGAAGCAAACCGCCTTTTTATTTTTTAATCAGTATGTACATATCAAGTTAAACAACTTCTGTCTGTTCCATTAAGACTGATGAAGAAAAACGTGCATCCAAGCTAAATTAAACGTGTAAGCTATGCCAATAGCCTGCAGGGTAAACGGTCATGCAAACTCTTTATCCATCCACAACATCTCCATAAATTCAATTGTCTAGTGGAGAAGTTGTTTTCTTTTACTCGTTAGTATCTTACGGTTTGTGTCTATTTTTGTATGTATGTATATGAAATGACTGAAATTGAAGTGTACTATGTAGGCTTGTGCGGGGAAGAGAAGTAAATAATTGCAAAGTGGCTTGATCATTGGTACCGGGATATGAGCTGGTTATGTATCTGTCGCTGGTTTGACTTTAAATGACTTTAATCTAACGGTCCGATTGGCGGCTTTCAATAAACTTGATGAATTTTATAATAAAATAATGCAGAATGTTTTTGTGCAAAGTATATGACGCATGCAACATGGAATGGGGAAAGCCTACAATAAATATAAAATTAATGATTTGTAAACTTACGTATGTACATACGTACACATTGTAAAGCTAAAAATTGCTCTTTAATATAAAATTTACATCAAATTATTCGTGTGAATAGTTTTTGAATAATTCGCACTCAAACTTAAATTTTTGGTAAAAATTGAAAAAACAAATTTTTTTAAATCAATATTCTTCAAAATTGTGGGATGATTTGCCCAATTAGTTTTTTGTATATCACTTCTGAATCGAACACAAAAAACCGCATGGCTGTATATCTTCTAGTTTTTGAGAAAATTGAAAATTACTAAAACTATTTTTTATAAAACGTTGTTTTTTTGGTATTTATGGTGATCTCCATTTGAGGATTAATATTGATGATACGAGTAGGGTCATCTTTGTAAGTAAAGTACAGCAAATCATTTAGAGTGACCCAGAATGCACCACGAGGAGGTAGATTTGCATTGCATTCCACGTCTAAGTCAGTCAGTTTGTGAGTAAGTTAGGTGTTAGTTAAGAATAGTCAATTAAATGTTCAATGTACGAGTACATATTAAAAAGGTATGTAAGTTTCGTCAATGAAGTCATCGTCCGTACTGGTGTCAATGTCGAGTTCGTTGAGTTCGTCGATGATGGTGAAGAGCCGAGGTTGTTTTGGTGGTAAAATACATACCTTCTAAGTGCTCATTGTGAACGGTCGGTGGGTCGAAGTCCTTCAGTTGCAAACCCACACTTTCTTTACCTGTGACAAAACGTGGGTACACTTTTTTTACGTCAATTAAAAATTCCGTGATTTGGGAGCCCATATCATCCTTATAATTTTTTTCAAGGCATTATTTCCGGTAAAAGAAAAGTGCCATATATTGGTGAAGGTGCTGCGTTGTATTGCGGCATAAAATTGATTTTTTCAGAAGCTTATTCTGATTCTCAAGATCATTTATAGTATTGGTTGCATTGGTCTTGTGAACATATTCGCCTTTGCTGTGGTTTGTAATTTCATGAGTCGTAGAAGTAGGGAGCATTTTCTCAATACCTATGTATTGGCGTGCACTGTCGGTACAAATACGACTGCTGTTGGGGTTAACGTATTTGTGTATATAAGGCCACAAGTCTTCTTTACTTTTAGAGTTCACTTTAAAGAAGCGTCCGGCCTTATCTTCTTTACAAAATAACCCCAACACTACGATTTTCATTTGTTCGGTTACACGGCTTCTGTGGTATTTCCTTTTTGTAAGAAAGGTCACGTCGATTAGTACAGTTTTTCCTTCGCCGCCAATATTAACATCGACGTGAGATGCTATTATTTCGGATGTTTCACGACAATAGTTATAGTAATCTATTATAGTAGATTTACTAAGCTCACTTTTATTGTCGTGATGGCGCCAAGCGATTATATGCTAATTTTAAAATAATCACATACATGTAATAATATTTTTAAAAAATCCTTAGGTTGTAGCTTAAGGTTTAATTAATTTACCTGAAAAACCGTGTTCACAGGCATTTTGATAACAAAAGCTATAATTATTGCAAGCACCTCGCGAATCTCTAGCCGACATTCAGGTCCATGGAAAAATGTACCGATAAGTGGGTTGATTGTATATCTACAATGTTTATCACCTTTTTTTTTAGAGCTTTGAGCATCGCCACATCCAACCGAACTTTACATTTCTACACTTTTCTACCTTCATATGTAAGTTGCAACACAGTGGGGGAAGGGATGTTTTAGTGGGAATTAAACCAGATTCTTCTAAAAATTCAATGCTTCTTTCGTTGATCGACACCAAATCTCCGAACGAACAAAACACTGAGAAGTTATTTAGTTATTTAGGATGGGTTAGAGGATGCTTAGCCGTCATTGCTTATTCACAAAAAATATCACTTGATTCGCACTACGGTTGAACACAGAGTGATCTTTGTGAATATCAATAACTACACGCCTTATCACAAAAAGAAAATAACGGTATAAAAGCCAAACATTTATTCGATTACATTTTTGCATCATTATCAAGTGTATTACATATTACATACGTACAAACATAGATATTTCGCAAAGTAAATAATTTACTGCAACATTGGAACATGTGAATTTTCTATAATGCGAATTAGTGAAATTTTGTTATTAATGGGAAATTTGTAACTTTGTGATGAGTACTGTGGATGAAGAGTATTGATGACATAGGCGCCTGCCTGACGAAAAGCACATACCCCGAGCGGAGAAACGAAGTTGCGTGAGCGGGACCTGCCGCTTGAGGAAAGAGAGTTGAAATCCCTTAATCCAGCGAAACGGGTCACCCGTGTACTCTTAATTAAGAAAACTATTGATATAGGCGTCTGCTAGATTTTTAAATAATACTCATTAACTTATTCAAAAAAGGAAGACTATGTACATAAATGCCAAAAAACAAAACTAAAGTAGTAATTTCAATTTTAATTTGCTCAAAAACTAGAGGACATAAAGCCATGCGGTTTTTTGTGTTCGATTCAGAATTAATACGCGCATTGAATACAATTTTTCACAATTTTGAGTAATATTGTTAAAATTTTTTTTGTGAATTATTCAAAAACTATTCACACGAATAATTTGATGTAAATTTTATATTAAAGAACAAGTTTCGGGCTTTCATATTCTGTATAGTACTTTATTGTAAGTGTTACCATTTTTAAATAATTTTTTTCCCATCTTAAGTCATTTGTTTTTAAATTGCCCATAACTCCTAAACGGGTCGAGATGGACTCCCCTCCCATAGTAAAAAATGCTAGTTTTTAACTCCTCTACAAAATACCGTTATCAATTCTTGGCGCCAAAGTTATCGTACTCGTGGCAAATGTTGTAAACTATTAATATATGTATGTATACAGCAGTAACTGAATGGAGTTTATTAGAAACTTCTGAATGGGCTCTGAAAAATGAATGGAACCTTGAAAAAGCATTTGAGGTACTTCTTACCTAGAATATAAGAGAGAGTACAACAGGATATCAAGGAGGAGGCTTTTCGATAGGGATAGACCTTTAACAGGTACTGTGGAGGAATCTGGCATCATCGGTGCTACTACAAGGTAGATGGCGCCATACACTTTCTACATATTTTTTTTATTGTTAGTCAATTGGTCACACTGCAAATGGCACGTTTTAAATTTGCCCTTGTTGGAAATCGTCCATTTGCTTTTGATACGAGAATTTCAACAGTCGAATTGTGAACTTGAATAAGTAAAATAAATTTCTTAAAATATTGTTAAAAAGAAAACGAATATCCTGAAAACAAATGTAAGATTTCATATATTGTATACCTATTATTGTAATAAACTTATCAAATTACTTATTTAGGAAGTTTTAGCAAGTCCTAGACCGACGCTGAACGTCTGAATAAAGATTGCTCAAAATTTGCAAAAAAAAAAGGATTTTAATTCGTTTCAACATTCTAAAATTTCATTTGGTTTAACCAAATCATCCAAAACTAACGTTGGAAACATAAAAAGCGTACAAGCGATCCCAAGTCAAATAAAAAATACCTTCACCATTAGAAGGTGTTCTCTTGACATAAACTGTACCACAAACTGTTGAACAAGATGATTTTTTTTTTTTAAAGAACTTAACACTCAAGTGGGTACTAATACACTTAAAATGCCTGAGCACGTGTTAAGTTTTTAGGAAAATGGGACAGAGAGAGAAAGAAAGATTTTTGGGCTCAGTGGTTATTTCGCTCCATGGGTGGCATCCAACATTTAATGGGGAGACTAAATTATTAGTGTAATTGGACTTGTTATTGAGAGGCAACCATTCGTCTTACGAGAATTAAGTTGCCTGAAAAAAAGGATGTCTTGCGGACGAGGCTGGGATTCGAACACCGAACCTTCCGATTTGGAAGTCAACACACTACCACTTGAGCCACGGCCACCCCCAGCAGTCTCGGGAGCCGCACGGCAAGATACAAGAAATTCCCTTTTTTTTTACTTTTTCCACCTGATCAGTCCAAATTAATCAACCCGCATCATCAAGAACTCCCTTTACAACGTGCTTTTCCACCCGTACCTACGCACCCGCGATACGCCGCGTCGAAGTTTTATGTCGCCTCATCCACAAAATCGAAAGACTTTTCCCGAAAGAAAATTTCTCTTCAATTAAAACGCCTTGAAGAACAAAAGGCATTGGAAGAAAAGTTTCTTGCGAAAAAATATGAAATCCTTCAGGGCATTAATTCGGACGAAGAGGAGGACGAGGATGATAACCCAGACCACGCCGACAATGTTATTCCACCTGCAGCTTCAAGAGGCAAAGTAGAGCACTGGTTGAAGTGGCAGAATGAAACACAAAACCCAACACGCCGAGCGGAAATACCGCATAGCAGCATGCTCAACAAAACCTGGTTTGCCCCAAAACCACCTCCACATGACCACGAAAATACTTTACTAATCAACAATCACCATCACAATGAAGAACCAATTCTTCCCTCCGCGGCTACTCAACGTGGTTTTCGATCAACACGACCAGGAGATTCCCACGAAGGACATAGACTAACACAGAGGCAAATGGCAGCTCGTCAATCGATCCCCAAAGAACTGCCAACATTCCATGGGAACTCTGAGGATTGGGCTCTGTTTATCAGCTCTTTCGAGAGCAGCACGAACGTTTGCGGATTTTCAGAAGAAGAAAACCTGGGAAGACTACGTGCTTGTCTCAGAGGAAAGGCATTCGAAGCAGTGAGATGTCGTTTATCGCAACCAGGCCAAGTGCAACGGAAAATTTCCACTTTGCAGTTGATGTTCGGACGCCCAGAAATTATAATAAATTCTCAGCTCCTTAAGATGAGACGCGAATCACTACCTAAAGCGGATAAGCTAGACTCGATCGTGAAATACGCACTGGATGTCGAGAATATTTGTGCCACCATGAAAATTTCCGGTTGTGCCTCTCATATAAACAATCCCATTTTGTTACAGGAACTAGTAGAAAGATTACCACCCTCAATTCGCTTGAATTGGTCAATATACAAACATACGCTCCCGCTCATAAATATATCACAGCTTAGTGCATGGCTGTTTGAAGTTGGAAGAGCGGCAAACGACGTGACATTCTCTTACTCTACCAATGAAACCAAGCTAGAACATAAACAAAAACCGTACATTAATGTTCACAATGAAATTTCATCTAACAATAAGAAATGTAAAATCTGCAATAGAAATTGTCCAGCGGTAAAAAACTGTGAAACGTTTTTAATTTACAACATACAGCAACGATGGGCCGTGCTAAAAGAAAAAAAACTTTGTCGCACTTGTCTTCAACGTCACACCAACAACTGCAAGTCCAATCAACTGTGTGGAGAAAACGGATGTACTTATCGTCACAATAGACTACTGCATAAACACAACCCGAACATCAGTAGAGAGAAAGAGTCGTCATTACCACGTACAATAACTCGCCACCACTCCACTCGTCCCGAAGCCCTGAACTATACACTTGGGCACTCTACGGAGGGCAATTCTGCCCCTGTCACAGTACCATCAACTGCTACCCAGCCGACAATCCTATGCTACACTCAATCGAAGGAAAATACAATCCTTTGTACAATACAATCCTTAATACAAATGTTTGGCGTACGCACTGTGAAACAATTGGATTTACCCCAGCAAACGGTCGATGTCATATCACTGGCTAAACGGTTTAAACATCTAAAGGGTATACCAATTAACTCATTTTCAAACGCAAATCCACGCATTCTAATAGGGTTGAAGAATTGGAATCTAGGGATACCATTAAAAACAAAATAAGGAAAAGCTGATGAGCCAGTCGCTACTAAAACACAATTGGGTTGGGTTGTATTTGGTCCATGCGACACCAGGTCCCACAAAAATTTAAGTTTGAATTATCATTTGAGTATATGTAACTGCGATTTTAGAGACGACGAGCCTCTGCATCTGGTTATGAAAGAGTTTTGTGCCATAGAAAGCATGGGGACAAAAAGAGTTTACCTCCAATCGCCTGACGATGAAAAGGCAACGCGACTACTCGACGCTGGTTGCAAAAGAGTTAGTAATCATTTTGAAGTGCCATTGCTATGGAAGAATACGAAAGTGAGTTTACCCGACAGCGAACCCAATGCGATTCGTCGCCTTCAGTGTTTGGTGAGAAGATTAGAAAAGGAGCCGAATCTCTATAAATTGATATCGGAGCTTATACAAGATTATGTTGAAAAAGGGTACGCTAGGAAAATCGACTTCACAACGAAAAAAAAAACCATAAAACGTGGTACTTGCCGATTTTTCCCGTTTTTAACATCAATAAACCGAACAAAATCCGCCTAATATGGGACGCATCATCAGAGGTGAACGGAGTTTCATTAAACACGTTCCTCTTAACCGGTCCAGATATCGTATCGCTACTTCTTGGGATTCTTTTCCGTTTCAGAGAAAGGAAAGTGGGCCTGTGTGCTGACATTAAAGAAATGTTTCACCAGGTCCGCATCCGAGAAGAAGACCAAGAATCACAACGCTTCCTTTGGCAAAATGGGGAAACAGGTGAAATCGAAACATACGTGCTTCAAGTTTTATCGTTTGGCGCTACTTCATCACCTTTCTGTGCTCAATATGTAAAAAAACAGAAACGCAGAAGACTTTAGAGAACAATTTCCAGATGCAGTACACGCTATAGTGAATGATCACTATGTCAACGATTTCATAGCTAGTTATGATAGCGAAGAAGAAGCAGCAAAGATTGCAAAGGAGGTAGTGTATGTCCATAATCAAGGTGGTTTCGAGATCAGAAATTTCCGATCTAATGCTCAAACCGTTATGAACGCATTGGAACACCGTGTTGAAGGCAAGAATTTGAGTATACCCACGACAAGCGCTGAAAAGTTTCTAGGGATGTGGTGGTCGCCAGCGATGGACGAATTTTTTTTTAAATTTAACTTTGATCGAATGAGTCCGGAGGTGATGAGTGGCAAAAAAGCACCAACTAAAAGGGAAGTCCTTAGTCTTCTTATGAGGATTTACGATCCTATTGGACTAATTGCCAATTTGTTGGTGAATATACGTAAAAGTAAGAAGATCAGTCAATTTGGAGATCTGGCATTGGTTGGGATGAGCCGTAAAACATGAACAACTTATTGTCTGGAACAAGTGGCTAAGACTATTGCCTTTGATAAACAACATTAGAGTTTCCCGGACATATTTAACAACTTTAAGCTTTGCAAATGCAGACAGAATAGAGCTTCATATATTCTGCGATGCAAGCGAAGAAGCATTGTCGGCCGTCGCTTACATTCGAGTTAGATTCAGAGAACAGTTCGAAAGCAGGTTGATAGCAGCAAAAACCAAAGTTGCTCCATTGCGTCGAATATCAATCCCAAGGATGGAGCTCGAGGCTGCAGTTCTCGGAAGCAGACTTGCATCTACGATCATTGACTCTCACTCGATCAGATTTACGCAGCAAACCTATTGGACCGATTCCAAAACGGTTATATATTGGATTCGATCACCAACTTCTAAGTTTCAACAATTTGTCTCTTTAAGGATCGGAGAAATTCTTGAGAGGACTAATGCTGCATTTTGGAAGTGGGTACCCTCTAAATTAAACGTGGCAGACGAGGCTACAAAAATAAGAACGACATTCGACTTTTCTTCCCACAGCATTTGGTATTGTGGACCTCACTATCTTAAGGAAGATGAGAAATATTGGCCTGTGTTTGAACATGAATCCAATCGTGAAATCCAAATGAAATCTGTGTTATTGACATAAACAGATCTTCCAAATGGAGAAAACTACTCAACACAATGACGAAAGTACTTTGGTTTGTTGATTTGTGTCAAAGAAATCAGTACCAAAACTCCAAATTCAAGTTCTTCTGCAAAAGGCAGAACGTTATTTGTGAAAACAAGCTCAGAGAGAGGCATACAACGAAGAGATACGTGTGCTCGATGTTGCCACAACACAAGAAGAAAGCGTCATACCCAAAACAAGCAAATTATATAAGTTATCCCCATACCTTGACGAAAATGGACTGCTGAGGATAGCAGGAAGAATCGACGCGATGGAAGGGTTGAACTATGATGTCAAGAGGCCAATCGTACTTCCAAGGGACCACCATACAACACGTTTAATTCTGGACCATTATCACCGGAAATTTCACCACCAGTACAACGAGACCGTTGTAAATGAGGTCCGCCAAACGTTCTATATTCCTGGGTTACGTACGATGGTAAAGAAAGTACAAAATCAATGCCAGCAATGTCGAAATAGGAGAGCTGAACCATCGGTTCCTATAATGGGGCCCCTCTCCCCCGCAAGACTTAAAACGTTCACGAGACCTTTCTGATTTATTGGTATGGCCTATTTTGGACCATTGATACTGGCAGTTGGGGGTGCTGATTACGTGTTTGACTATAAGAGCAATTCATATTGAAATTGCATATTCACTAACCACTGATTCTTGTATTCAAGCACTACAGAGATTCATCGCGAGAAGAGGAATGCCAACGCATATATATATAGACAATGGGACGAATTTTCGTGGTGCCAGTAGAGAGTTGCGGGTGGCAATTGATCAAATCGACGGCAAAAAACTGGTGGAAGGCATAGGTAAGGGAAAGCTTGAATGGTCATTTATTCCGCCAGGTGCTCCACATATGGATGGTTCTTGGGAGAGGCTAGTTCGCTCTGTAAAGCAAATCCTTGCACAAATCAATTTCAATAGAATTCCATGTGATGAACTGTTGCAGACGATGCTGGCCGAGGTGGAAAACATAATTAACTCCCGCCCTCTGACACATGTGCCCATTAGTGCAGAAAATGAAGAAGCTCTAACCCCCAATCATTTCTTGTTGGGGTCCTCAAACGGGTCAAAGCCTGTTGGGAGTTTCCAAGATGGGGGTGTTATTCTGAAGCAGAATTGGCTAGCCGCTGAACAATTTGGAGACGATGGATTCGCGAATATTTGCCCAATCTGACAAGAAGGACTAAGTGGTTCCAGCCCACCAATCCGATTTCCGTCAACGACATTGTCATCGTGGTTGGCCAAAGCAACCCCAGGAATTCGTGGCCTAAAGGTCGTGTGTTAGAAGTTAACCCTGGTCGGGACGGTAAAATTAGAAGTTTTACTATCCAGACAAAAAAGGAGTTTACACCCGTCCAGTTTCCAAGTTATCCATTTTGGATGTAGCCAGTTCCAAAGATAGTGGTAAGCAGGACCAGCGTGACCAAAGCCCCAACTTACCAGGGCTAAGTGTTGAGGAATCTGGCACCATCGGTGCTACTACAAGGTAGATGGCGCCATACACTTTCTACATATTTTTTTTTATTGTTAGTCAATTGGTCACACTGCAAATGGCACGTTTTAAATTTGCCTTTGTTGGAAATCGGCCATTTGCTTTTGATAGGAGAAATTCAACAGTCGAACTGTGAACTTGAATAAGTAAAATAAATTTCTTACAATATTGTTAAAAAAAAGAAAAGAAAACGTTCTTTTAAGAAATTTATTTTACTTACAAATGTAAGATTTCATATATTGTATACCTATTATTGTAATAAACTTATCAAATTACTTATTTAGGAAATTTTAGCAAGTCCTAGACCGACGCTGAACGTCTGAATAAAGATTGCTCAAAATTTGCAAAAAAAAAAGGATTTTAATTCGTTTCAACAGGTACATATGCAATACCTCCTACTTGTTACCTAGATATCGTTTTCAAAACCCCAAATAAAGCCAATGCGACCGGTGATGAAACCTTTCAGCTTTATGAGCAGGTACAGATGTACGGGCTAACATGAACGCAAATTCAGGTATGCGAACGCAAACGTAGGATATTTTGTCTTGTTGCGAACAGGTATTGCGATTAAACTGGATTTAGAACCAACCCAATCGTCTGGAAAACACCAAAAATCTCAAAGGCGTTCAGAAATTTTCACATTGCTTTACTTTTCTTTATTGCACCATAAATTTATATATAACATACATGTTTGAAAACTATTGCACAATTTACAGAGATCTGGTATAATTTACCTTACTACTGAAATATTCTTAACATTATTACAACATACATAGGTATCCAGTATCACAGATAAATATTTGTGGTGGGATTGCATTGAAAGTAAAAAGCTATATTTTCTTTGCGAAGGAAGCATTTAAGCCTCAGTCTATCATAAGTAAAAAATACGAGTATATTTCTTCTTCCTCGTTTTCCTCATCTGAACATTGCCCATATAAAGTTAGAGTATGATGATGCGGACACCTGTGAGAGGTAATTGCGTGACGCAGTGGCAATGGCAAATCTCCGAAAGTGAAATCTTCTGCATATGGAAAAGGCTCTTACTCTACCGCCGTTCGGAGTCGGTAAAGACGAACTACAAAGTGAGTGGGAGAAATTGGCCCCTGCGTGGAGCTAACCTGACTGCTGCGCCAATAATTTTTTTTGTCTATTTATTTGTTGTCCTCCATGAATAGATAGTGAAAAAAGTTCACTCGATGATGGAAAAATTCCGCAGATCATCGGCGAGACATCAACGTACAATAATTAATGTGTTTGCCTGGGAAAGCAATGTTATCAATGGTACGGTTGAGTTTGTAACCCGTAGTACTAACTCGATTGGGCAGAACGTCACAGTTGACATATAAATTCTAGTTAATAAAGGTCTTTGGGGACCTGCCCATCCAGTAGCATAATACTAGCTTACGTCGTCATAGGGCTCACAATCCTATAAAAAGATGTGACGAACCAAATAATGGCATCGGATATATACGGATTCACTGTTGACGAGCCTCTCAAACATTTAAAGAAGAACGATCTTCGGATCTGCATATGGTATGTTCGGACCCTTAACAGGCGATGTGCAGCCGTGCAATTAGCAGAGGCCCTTGCCTGCTTCACATAGATGTCACCGCCATCTATGAAGTGCGATGAGATGGGCTGGATATGAGGAGAATGAAAAACTGTGATTTACATATATAATGACGGTGATTGGGAAAAGAAACGGCGCTTATTCGGTTCCGGCTTTGCTATATGCGGCAGACTTATGAAAGCAGTCTTGAGCTTCCGACACATTAGCAAACGTTTTAGGACAATCCACAGCAAGGCTAAATTTACTAATATAAGTCTAATATGCGCCCATGACCATACAGAGAACAAGGACAACGCCACCAAGAATGTCGAGTCGAGCACCTCGGCTAGATAGAAGAGGAATGTTCGAATTATGATGCCGGGACAGAAAAGGAGGACATCTTTGGTAGGACAGCTGGTAAGCATAGCTTACGCGACAGCACGTCTGGCAACGGACTTAGGCCTATTGACTTTGCGACCGACGGGACGAAATATCACTATAATAAGCACACGGTTGACTCATCTCAGTATACACAAGTTGACATGGCGGTCTCCGCATCATGAAATACTAAATCAAATTTATCACATTGCGGTAGACGTAAGGCATGCCTCTAATATTCTGAACGTCCGAACGTTCCGGGCAGTCAACATTGACTCGGATCACCACCTCGTTGCAGCCAAGGTGCAAATGCGGATTACCCAAGCACCACAATAAAGAAGATTTAATATGAGAAGGTATAATGTAGAAAAGCTGTAATTACAAGAGACCACCAGAATTATCGCCGAACGCGTATCCTGAAATCTCTCAGCTACTCATATGGCGTCAGCATCAAATATCGAAGACCGGTGGTAACGCTGCTAACTTGACATCAGAGACGCCGCAGCTAATGTGCAGGGTTCCACCCGACCACCTCCAAGAAATCCCTGTTTGTTGAAGAATGCCGGCAAGCACAAACTAAATGGCGCTGCAAAACTGTGGAGAGCCACTTGTGAGTTTTACAAGTAGAAGAGCCTGGAAGAACATCGGCTACAGAAGGGGAAAAAAAGGGCATCAGAATCGCGTAGTCGAAGATATTGACAGGTTGTACACCAGCGATAACTTACGGACGTTTTAGCAACAGGAAAACATAACATGTCAAGACTAGAAGACCCTTACAGAAGCCTGTAGAAATGAAGAAGGAAACCTTGTAGTTGAGTCACAGTCGAGAATATGGAAGAACCTTTTCTGCAGACTGTATAACGACGAAGAAGCACAACCTCCAGCCGTCAGGTAGAATAGACCATTCCATTTAGACGTTGATAGCCAAAAGTTCCAAAATGAAATAAGGAAAGCAATATCTAAGCTGAAATCCAACAAAGCAGCTGCACCTGACGGGTGAGGTATTCACAACTGCTGGAAATTTTTTATTTTTTTTTGTTATAATGAGCGCGCGCTCAAGGGGTTTGAGTACCCTTAAGGTGATTGCGGGCAAAGGAAATTTAGGGAGGAAGAAAAGAGAGGTACCAATGTACATTGTCTTTAAATGTTTGCAAGTTATAACGACCAGGAAAAATAGAGATCGGCAGGGGATTCCATAAGCGAGTTGTACGGCTTAGGAACGAATCACTATATTTTAGAGTACGTCCGAAAATGGGCTTGAGGGTATACTGATGAGCATTCATAGCGAGACGGGTGTTACGGTTGAAAGTTTGAATGGGCGGAATGCTACTGGCGATTTCAGTGGAGCACTGGTGGTGGAAATAGCAATAAAACAAAGTGAGACACGAGACATTTCGTCGGTGTTCGAGGGTGTCCATTGATTGACTGATATTAGTATCATCAATAAGTTTTATCGCACGGTTTTGAATCCTATCTAGCAGGTGTAGAGATGTTTTAGGAGCACCTGACCAGATGTGGGAGTTGTACTCCAATTTTGGGCGGATGAATGCCTTATATATTGAGGCCAGATCAGAAGGTTTAAAATATTTCTTACATCGCTTGAAGAAACCTAGACATTTCGCAGCATTTTTGGCGATATCAAATATGTGGTCATTCCAACGTAAGTTGTCGTGGACACACATACCGAGAATGGAAAATTTTTCGGTTTCGACGATGCAAGTGCCATTCATGGATAATGGCTGGGTGTTTAAATTTCGCTTTAAGGACAGCAGACAGCATTGTGTTTTGGAAGCATTAAATTCCACTCTGTTGATAGTTCCCCAATTGGTTATGATGTTGATAACGGAATTTAATGAGCTTAGCATACGCTGCCGTTCTCATTCTACAGCCGAAGAGCAGGGCCGTGAGTCCGGGAACGAATATGAAAAGCAGAGAGTACTGTCATCAGCAAAGGAAAATATTGGATTAGAAGTAGCAGACAAGAGATCGTTAATGAAAATTAAAATGAGTGTCGGTGACAGAACAGAGCCCTGGGGCACACCAGCATTTATTTTGTGAATATCAGACTTGAAACCGTCCAAGACAACTTGAATTGAACGTTCCGAAAGGTAATTTCTAATCCATTGAAGAAGAGAGTCGTCGATCGCAAATGCACGCATTTTCGACAAAAGAGCCTGATGCCAAACTTTGTCAAATGCCTTAAAAATATCAAGTGCAACTATCTTGCTTTCGCCACATTGATTTACGCTTTGGTTCCACTTTTCGGTGAGATATGCCATCAAATCACCTGTGGACCTAATGCTACGAAAACCGTACTGCCGGTCATTGAGAAGTTTTCGTGTTTCGAGATATTTCATGAGCTGACGATTTATCAGTGTTTCCATGACCTTGAAAAGAAGGGACGTAAGTGCAATGGGTCTGTAGGAGGAGAGAGAAGATGATTCGCCTTTTTTAGGGACGGGCTGGACAAATGCTGTTTTCCATCTGCTCGGGAAGAGTCCTAAAGAGTAGGATTGATGAAAAAGCTTAAGCAGTGGTTTTGCCAGGGAGGAAGAAAGCCTCTTCAGAAGAAGGCGAGATATACCATCTGGACCAGAGGATTTATGTAGGTTGAGATCTTTAAGTACTCTTGCTACTACACGAGTGCGAAAGTAGATTCGTCCCATTGAAGATTCGACGCACTCAAGTGTATCCGGAGACAAAGCACAACCTGCAAGTGTACAACAAGCAAATTAGCCTTTTCAAAAGAGCTGACAACTGGAATTTAATTATAAATCAGCCATGGGATGGAGGATGAAGTAGAATTTCTAATATTTTTGACAGACGGCCAAAAATTTTTACTACCTTAGGGACATTGTAGTATTTTTTGCCTCAGTTTCTGCTCGTATAAGAATTTTACGTTCACATGCTTAAGAAAGGCGTTGCAGTCATTTCTGGCTCGTTTGAACTTTTTTCGGTTTTCCTCTGTCGAGTTGGTCTTGTAGGACCGAAAAAAACATTTCTCTAACCCTGACGGCCTCTTTACAGCTCGAGTCGTACCATGCCTTTTCTTTGGGTTTGATACTCTTCATCCGATGAGGAATAAAGGATCTCATACCAAAGAGAATGGCGTCTGTAATCATATCAGCAGCGGCATTCACGTCATTATCGAGGAAGCATAACGACCAGGTAAAATACCTAAAGAAGCTGCTAAGACCGCTCCAGTTGGCTTTCTCGTATTGCCGTACGGTTCTTTTAGGAATTTTTCCTCTAACTGTGTGGTCGGTGTACGAGAAATTAGCTGATATGACACAATGGTCCGACGAGACTAGAGGGAAGAGCACATCAATGGTGTACTTATCAGGGTGAGAAGTTAAAAACAAGTCCAGGGTGTTGGCGGTATGACTATCAACGTCTGGTATTCGCGTGGGCTCATTTACAAGCTGCGTTAGGTTGTTTTCCGCAGCGAAGATCTCAACACACCGTCCTTCGGGTGTTGTCTGTCCAGAATGTCGAAGCCACCCAGAATTGTGTATATTCAAGTCGCCCGTAATAACGATTTCAGTATGAGGATACAGGGATACAATTCTTGGAATAGAGTCAGACAGCGCATCAAACTCGTTAAAAGTCGAATTGCTGTCCAGTTTGGGGCTTCTATAAAAAAAGCAGTAGTGGATAATTTGCTTACGGAGATGGAATTTTAACCACATGAAGTTGAATTCCGGATTGGAACATGGATCACATTGTGGTGGAGTTTGGTAAGCTACATCACTACGTACGTAAATGGCAAGACCGCGGTGAGAGAAGAATAATGGTACTAGTTTGTAGCCAGGAAGCTTCAGATCAGAATGATCTGAGAGGTATGGGCGGGGATCTACCTGTGTTTCACTAAGTGCCAAAATAGCTGGTCTGTACTTACAGACGTGGACGTACGCAGAAAAGCGATTTCTTTTTAGCCCGCGTATATTGGCTACGTCCACTCTGAATTCTCTAGTCATAATCTACTACAAACACAAAAAACACAAATACGGACAATGCTAAGCAAAGCTGCGAAGTGAGAATTCTGACATTGATTTACCGGATCAAAATGCCGTAGGTGTTATGCCCTTACAACAATATAAAACAGTGCACCAACAAAATTTTCACTCACAACCAGCTATACATCAGTTGTTACATACACTCAGCCACTTGCCCGTATCATATGGTAAATACAGTAATGGCAGTGATTGAGTGCAAGCAACAGTACTTTGACCAGGAGCGGGAGAGGTGGGATACCCGCACTGTGTGATTTTTTTTCCACTGCACTGCACGGCACTGCAAAAAGTTATATATATTTTTTTTTTGCACACGCGCGCGGGTTTTTGGAGAACATAAACCAACTCATTTCTCAGATATCGGCAGAAGAGTATATGCCCGATGAATGGAATCTCAGTATTGTTTGCCAGTTCCACAAAAAAGCAGACCCCTCAACTGCGCTAACTATGGAAGTATAAGTCTCCTCAACATCACATATAAGATTTTATCTGCAATATTATAGGAACGTCTAAAACCCTTCGTCAACAACCTGACTGGTCCCTATGAGTGCGGGTTTAGACCAAAGCTTTACACTCCGGCTGACCCTCAACAAACTCAAGAAGTCCAAATCGATACCCACCATCTTTTTTTGGATCTTAAGGGCACACATGAGTATGAGTCGTGTCTAGTTTTCGCATCTCTGTCAAACTTCTTTAACATGATATTTGAAATAATTGTGCTGGACTTACAAGCTAACACTGTAGGGACAATCTTTTAAAAGTCTGTACTACAACTACCACTAGCGTACGCCGATGATATTGACATTATTAACAGAGCTCAGAGGTCTGTCACTTGTGTGTTCGCTATTATTGAAACAGAAGCCCGTATAATGGGTTTAGCGGCAAATGACAATCCAAATTTATACTGTCAACAAGAAGGGACACACAACATCGACGAATTGAACATAACTTCACAGCCAGCTGCTATAATTTCGAGGTAGTAAGGGCCTTTGTCTATCTCGACTCTGCTATAAATTCTTCCAACAACACCTCAGCAGAATTAAAATGAGTACCAATTGCTGTTTCTTTGGGCTAAGAAGGCAATTGAGTAGTAAGGCCCCATCCAAAAAAAAAATAAAGAAACTCTATATAATGCCTTGATCAGTCCAGCCCGCAAAGTCTTCGAATCTAACGCTGAGTCATTGTATCTGCTTTTATTGCCTTTTACCTAACTGGATTTCCTTCTTATACCATATCCACAGCTGAAAATCGTTTATTTGTTAACAGAATGGAAAGCATTTGAGACGAAACTGAGTTATTGGATTCGTACATGAGCTCGTATGGCCGCCTTCGCAGGCCTGGATTACGAAAAAGGAGCTGTGAGCAACACTCTGATGAAATTGCGGCAGCGAGAACATACGAGATATGTAAACAACCGCCTTAGTTTAGGTGAACAATTTTTTTTTTAATTTCTACAAACACGTACCCAAGGCACAGCTCTAGTATTCTGGATATTCGGCCGGTTCCCACCGGCCACCATGAGCAAAGAAGGCTGTAGGAACATCGGCTTCTTAAAAAAATAGCCAGTGAATGCAATCTCAGCATCGTCTGCTCGATCCTCAAGAAGGACGACTCCCTAAACCACACCAACTTTAAAGGAAACAGACGTAAGCATAAAAGTCGGCTAAAAGAAAAAACAAAACGAATTTCGACAAAGTGAAGCGCTGCCATATGATTTCTTTAAACCATACTTGAAACAATTGTGCGAAATTCGTAGGCCAATAGTAAAGGTAGAATACTTCAATAACATCTTCTACTGTTGTATATGCAGATGACATCGACGTTATTGGAAGAAATCAGCGAAATTGGAGCGCTTACGGGCCTATCTAAAGTGAATAATGAAAATACCTTTAGTTGATTTAAGAAAAAAGACCTTTGAGTGATTTACGACACCTTCTGCGTAAAGGGGATTAATAGTAGTATAAGTAGTAAAAGTATTAATTTATTCTTTAAAATATTCAAATTATGACAATACAATTAGTTTTTGAATTTACATTATGGAATATGATATATGAATTAAAAATAAACCTGCAATCTATAGTTCAGGAGGAACTAGAGGTGAAAACAGGGAGCCATGTAAAAATTAATATCCTTACTCTTCAATAAATCGATTGTAGCGTATTCTGTGTGGCTTGTGGCATCATCCTGTTGAAACCACATGTCGTCTAAGTTCATATCTTCGAATTCGGGCCAAAAATAATCGGTGATCATGGCGCGATAACGCTGACCATTCACAGTAACGTGGCGATCGTTATCGTCGACGAAAAAATATGGTCGAATTTCTCCGGCGGCATGTAAACTGCACCAAAACTGTTATTTTTTGTGGTTATTCATGAAGCACATGTGGATTTTCACCCGACCAATAACGCATATTTTGCTGATTGACGAACCCATTGAGCCAAAAATAAGCTTCGTCACTAAAGATGATTTTGCGATGAAATTATCATCTTGGAGCGTCTTCTCCAGAACCCAATCGGAGAACGTACGTCGCTTCAAATGGTCCATCGGCTTCAATTCTTGAGTCAGCTTGATCTTGTATGGGTGTAAACGCAAAATACGCCATAATGTGGTCTGAGCGATGCCCAATTCTTGAGAACGCCGTGGAATTGACTGATTTGGATCGTTTGCTACTGACGCCTGAACGGCAGCGATATTTTCAACACTTCAACCAACCCGTTGTCTCACTGATACGGCAACATCACACAACGAATATGTAGACTCAAATTTTTGCACTAAACTTGTTATTGCCTAGGGCGAGAATTACGACCGAAAATTGGAGTTATCGCTCTTAAAGTTGCAGTCACCGACTCCGAAATTCGGTAGAAAATTTTTATAATTTACAGACGTTGCTCGTTCGTGTACTTTACCATGATGAAAATGTTGAGTTACTGAATAAATTGACAGTGACAGTTTTATGATTAGTAAAAGAGTGCGTTCACAAATTAAATTCAAAGTTGTCAAGTCCCTATTGCAAAACCCCTTATAATATAAGTAGAGAATTATTTTGATGACAACACAAAGCAGGTTAGAAATGTCATTATAGCTTTTATACAGGAGCCATAGTTTTATCATCTTTAGAAATACTGATTTAATTCTAACTATTCTAATGTTATGTTGTAAGTTATTATAGAGTCTGGGAGCCAAAACCGTAAAAAACTTGAAAAAAATCTGCAGATTATGATGTCTTACAGTAACTAGATTCAAATTGTTGGTCCTTAGGTTATAGTAATCGGAGCTTCTATTCACTTCATAGGCTAATCTAGAAAAAAATATCTTTAAGACCTTATAACAGTATAAATGTTTTAAGGGAAGCATTTTAAGGCCTCTGAAAGTAACAGACTAGTGAAACGACGATTTTTGTTACAGATAAGACGAATAATGTGTTTTTGAGAAATTAGAAGTTAGTTCATTTTGTTGTAATGAGTCCCACCCCAGGAAACTAAACCATATTCAAGCCTAGAATGGACTAACCCATAATAAATGCACTTAAGAAGATCTCGGGAACAGAATGATTGTAAAAAGTATAACTGTCTTGTGGCAGCTATAAGGTACTTTTTAAGCGCATTCGTATATTCGGACCAACTCATCGTCGAGTCAAGTGCAACACGATTTAACATTTTCTATAACGAAGCAATTCTCAGAACATGTAAGGGACTCAAAATATGTTTGTGCAGTTGCTCCTGATTTACATATATTTTTACTATGTAAAAATAGATTAAAAAACATCATCTTTGTTTTATCACTAATCACCAGATTATACTGTTGGAACCAATGACCCAGAACTTCCAGGTCGTGATTCATGTCAGCTATTAAGTTAAAAGGAGAGTTACATTGAAAAGTACATGCCACGTCATCAGCAAACGCATTAATCTTACTACGAAAGTTCTGAAAAAAGAGTGAGTTAATAAAGATTAAGAAAAGTATCGGTCCTAGCAGGGAACCTTGAGGAACTCCTATGGAGATATTTCTAAAAGAACGCATTTGCCCATTAATTTGTACCCTCTGTTTCCTGTTTGATAAATACAAGGACGACCTGAACCAGTTATATATATTACCCCTAAAACCACAATTTATAATTTTACTAAAAGAATATTATGATCGACAGTATCAAAAGCTTTCGTAAAGACAATGAAAAGAGCCGCAGTCAGATTTCCGCAGTTAAAACTATCACAAATGTTTGTGCAGAAATCTAACAGGGCTCCTTCAGTAGAAAAACCTGACCGAAAACCAAATTGGTACTTGCTAAAGAAATTATTTTTATCTAAGAATTTGATCATTCTATTCTTTATAGCTTTTTCAAAAACCTTCGTAAACACTGGGAGTAAAGAAATAGGCCCACAATTATTGATAGCAGATTTTTCACCTTTCTTATATAAAGGTATAACTTCGGCTTGCTTAAGACCGTCTGGAAAAATGCCACAGGAGATAATTTTGTTAAAAATATTACAAAGAATATCGCAAATGTTTAGAGCTACTTTTTTAACGAAATTGTTTGAAAAACAGTTTGTTGTTGAAGAGTTCCAGTTTCTTAGTGAGTTAATAATTCTAAACAGTTCAAAGGACGTTATCGATTCGGCAAAGAAACTATGAGCGAATGATTTATCAACAACTGTGCAATTGCAGTTAGAGAATTCAGAACAGCTATCCGATACTACCTTAGTGCCAATCGAAGCGGAATACTCGTTAAATTTTTCAGCCAATCTTTGGGGTCATTAATGGTGACATCATTACATTTAATACTATGAACTAGTGGGCTGACCGAAGATTTATTCTGAATTTCTTTACCTCACGAAACCTGTTAGAATAATAGTTGTTTTTACACAGAATAACATTTTTGGAAATATCTTTACATAGTTGACATTATTCAGATATTTCGTCTTTTTCTTGTATAATTTATTCTTTTCTTTTATTTTGATAACTAAGTCAGTATTGATTCAAGGCGTTAATCTTTTCAATTTATTCCCGCTATTCCTTACTATTTTCGAACAACATGAGACATGTTTATTTAAGGTAACAATGAACTTACTATAAGACATCACTTAAGATGTCTGTATTGATATCACCCAATAAAATTATGTCATTTGAATCCTTCGAAATACATTATTTAAGTCAGAAGGCTCAATAAATCTATAAACAGACAATTCACAACATCATATAACTAATTTTCACTTTTAACACATCACAGCTCTGCAAATCTTCAGAGGTAATAAAAATATTTTAATCATGTAACTCCTTTTTAACAAGCACGACCACATAGACATACCCAGAAGCATATTCATTATTACAACAAGGAATTAATTCATACCCTTCAATACCATATAAAGATTTTTCTTCCTCATAAATCCATACCACCAACAAAAAGTTCTCGGATTTATTCGGAAAATTAAAAATACAAGTTTATTCATCTAAATCTATAGTTTCCCCTTCAAAGTCATCCACATCGACTGCAACACACTTATGCCAGCGCTTGATCCAATCCTCGAAACATTTTTTATATTTGGTTTTCGGTATGTCCATCAGTGCTTCCTGTGATTTTTCCATTACTTCCTCTCGGCTGCTGAAACGCGTTCCCCCTAGTGGTTCTTTAACTCGATTGAACAGAAAGAAGTCACAGGGAGCCAAATCAGGTGAATTTGGTGGCTGTTGGATGGTATTTGTCAAATTTTTTGTCAAAAAATTACGAATAATGATGGCACTGTGCGACGGTGCGTTATCATGGTGCAAAATCCACGAGTTTTCTGCCCACAATTCTGGTCTCTTTCGGCGAATTGCTTCACGCAAACGTCTCATAACGCCCAAATAATACTCTCTATTTACTGTCTGGCCTTCTGGCAAAAATTACACCGTTGTAATCCATGAGAACCGTGAGCATTGCCTCCTTTTTTGACTGAAAACGACGTGGTTTTTTGGTCTCGGCTCATTTGGTGAACGCCATTCGCTTGCCCGATGTCTGGATTGCGTGTCGTACTCATAAACCCACGTCTCGTCTCCAATAATGATCCTTTTGATGAATGTGGGATCGGATTCAGCCTCGCAAATCATCTCTTTTGCGACGTCAACACGGTCTCTTTTATGCATGAAATTGAGGTCTTTTGGCATCAACTTTACTGCTACACGACGGAAACCCAAATCATTAACTAAAATATCTTGGATGGATCTTTTACTCCATCAATGTTTTCGTCGGTTTTCGATGTCGATGGTCTGCCACTGCGTTCATCATCTTCGATTGACTCACGACCACTTTTGAACCGCTCGTGCCTCTGGTAAACGACCGTTTTCTTTAGAGAATCCCTGCCGAAACACTTTTCCAATATTTCCAACGGTCGCGCACCATTAAATCCGTTTTCTACGCAAAATTTAATACAAGTTCGTTGTTGCAAATTTAAATCCATTTCTAAAATTGTAAAAAATCGCCAACACACCCAGAGATATATGTGCTCTTGGCTACGTAACTTTTGCAAATGTCAAGCTATGTCGCTAAGATTTAGAGAGAATGTCAACAACAGATTTACCAACTTATCTCTCTGATGGTGAATTTGCAGTTATTGACCAACATTTCTTTTACTCCATCAAAGTTTTCGTCGGTTTTCGATGTCGATGGTCTGCCACTGCATTCATCATCTTCGATTGACTCACGACCACTTTTGAACCGCTCGTGCCACTGGTAAACGACTGTTTTCTTTAGAGAATCGTTGCCAAACACTTTTCCAACATTTCCAACGGTCGCGCACTATTAAATCCGTTTTTTACGCAAAATTTAATACAAGTTCATTGTTGCAAATTTAAATCCATTTCTAAAATTGTAAAAAATTGCCAACACACACAGAGATAGATGTGCTCTTGTAACTTTTGCAAATGTTAAGCTATGACGCTTAGATTTAGAGAGAATGTCAACAACCGATTTACCAACTTAATAAAAAAAAACAAAAACATAACTCAAATCGGAACAACGTGAGCGCCACACTGTGGTTATTCCTGGATTATTTTTGATCAAGGTGGTATTTCCGTTAAGAAAATAAGAACTGGCATTGCCTTTAAACAGCAATACAGAGTATTTAAAGAAGAAGCCGGTTTTGCTGAATGTTCAACAAATTGAACACGACAGTGGACAGATGTCATACGATTCGTTTTTTATCATTTATTTATATTTCTTATTGAACGAAATTTCCAAAGCTGACAGCCATATCTAAGTACTATAGACTAATCTCTTTAGTGCATTCATAATCTTATATGGGTGCAAGCCATGCTATAACTGAGCTCAGCAAGACTAAAATGTGAAGAAATACCAATACCGACTTCCAGCTAGGAACACTTGTATATTCGTACCAATGCAATGTCACCAATTAATCAATTTAGAAAAGGTGTTGATATGATGGAAAAGGCATGCAGTCAGCTTAGTGCTTTCATTTGATTAAAAACGTTAATCATAATTAATTTGTTAATCTTCGACATAGTGGATTTTGCTTTAATATTGTACTATAAATTAACTTAACTAAAACACATAATGGAGTAAGTTTACAATTTGTTGCAGATCGAAGCCAAGAAGATACTGTTTAGTTCTTAAGAATGAGTACAAATTTCTTACGATACGAATTTCGATTGGAAGTGAATTAGACAATTTACATGAAAAGATAGAAGCTTGTAGTCGGGAATAATGGAACAGTAACAACAAACATGGAGTTGCTTCGAAGGCTTCTGACATTGTAAAAATTCTTCTAATAAAAAATTCTTTCAAGACTTTGAAATAATATTAGTGATGTACTGGTAGGATTCCTAGGTTTTTAAACAGCTCCGTTGTGTGAGCATAACGATTGTTCTTACAAACTTTTCTGATCGCAGCTTTTTGAATTACAAGAAGATATTGAAACTAGCTAAGGTAAGCACCGCCCCAACAACAAAGACCGTACTGCAGTTTCGATGGAAAAATACCATAATAAACTGTTTTCAACATATTTAAAGAAGAGTATTTTTGCAGCCTGTAGAAACAGCGGGTAGTTGAGAGTAGATATTGTTTTATATTTGAAATGTGTTTGGACCACTTCAAGTTTTTATCAATAATAATACAAAGGTATTTAAACTCGTCGACATATTCATTCCTAATATAATTAACATTGCAGTCGGCATTCTTATTGAAGAATTCTAGGCAGTGTGTTCTGCACTTACTATTTATTAGAAAGTGATTCTCACAGTCAAACGAGTGAAACATTACATCTAAATCTGGATCATCATTACCTGATAGACTGAAGAATATTACTTTAGTTTTACGACTTAGAAATAGTTCATGTTTGGCGAACCAACATCTCAATAAGTGAACATCATGATTTAACTCAGCAATAAGATTTAATTTGCTACCAGAACTGTACGCGATTCCAAGGTCATCCATTTTCCCAAGAATGGAAGCAAAAACAATGAGTTTATGAAGATGAGAAATAAATTAGGACCAAGTACTGAGGCTTGGGAACACCAATGTTACTAATTTTTGGAGTACTAACCGTGTTGCCAACTGTCACATACTGCATCCTATATTGAAAGTAAGACTCAAACCATTTGTATATAAATCTTCTGAAATCTGATATCTCCAAGGTTTCCAAAAGAATTTTGTGTCTAACCAAGTCAAATGCTTTCCTTATATCGATAAAAAGGCCAACACAACAGTTTTTGTCACCTAAGCCTTTTTGAATGCAACAACAGAATGCAACAAAACTCCAACAGCGTATTCTCAGTTGAAAGACCAGTTCTAAATTCAAACTGCATAGGGCTAAGCAAATTAATTCTGTCTAGATATGCTAACATTTGGGTCTTGATTACTTTTTCGAAGACTTTGGGAAAAGAGGGCAACAATGAAATCGGTCTGTAATTAGAAATATCTGACTTGATACCCTTCAGTATACTTTAAGTATACTGCAAAGGTACCAGTCAGAATACTGGAATTGAAAAGAAATCTTAGGATATCAACTATCGTGGGACCAATACGATTAAGTAACGAATTTGATATTCCATCAACTCCCTTTGTGTTTGAATTTTTAAGAGAGTGTATGGTTTTCAACAATTCAAGGCCCGTAATTGGCTCAAAAAAGAAGCTATTACTATAATTTTCTTCAAAACTTGTTACGCTGCGACAGTTACAAGTATTATCCTGATTAGTAAAATTACAATTCTCTCCAGTGGATGCAAAGCAGTTGCTAAATTTGTTGGCTACTGAAAAATTTGTGTTTCCATCTTTTAAGATAATTGGTTGCTCCGTATTGGTAGCTTTTCTGCGATTGAAGATTTCGTTTATCACATTCCAGTCTTTTTTGAGATTGGCCTTAGCAGAATTAATTTGAGAATAGTAATAACTATCTCTAGCCTTACGTATTTCGCTATTCACTTTTTTCGAAAACCTAATAAAACGGTTTCTCAAATTATTGTTTGATGGATGACACTTTTTACTTAGCTTATGCTTTAGTTTGATTTTTGCCACTAGGGTATGAGTTATCCAAGGTTTTAAGGTTTTATCAGGCTTTTTGGTAAAACGGATATACTAGATGTAGTTAAGTAATTATTTAAAATCACCAGAAATCTGACAAAGAACTCTAAGGTTACTAACCAACAAATCGAAATTTTAACGCAAACTACGCTCATTTTGATGCAAAATTAAAAATGGTTTGTTAGGCGAATTACAACTAAATGCACTATCATAAATACTACTTATGGTTCTTGTAGAGAGGCTATCGTTCACAATCACATCAGTTAAATCATTGAAAGATTTTATGACGATGACCTCACTATTTTCGAACCTTCGCATTAAAATATTTAAATTTCTAAACCATAGGTACTTAATCTTTTTTTCCTTTTTCAATTTTTTAGCTACCATGAACAACTGTCTGTTGAATTTAGTCAAGCTATCATTAATGAAAATACTTGTTTTACCGACCGCCACAAACAGAGAAGAACACAGCTTGCTCTTCGTATCTCTCTTTTTCAGCATAATCTTCTTCTTGACGTCCAGTGAAGCAAAGTGGTCGCAAAGAATATCACCTCGCCTTGCGCATAATCAGCGTTGTTGTTGTCGATCCTCTTGGCAAAGCATATTTGTATTTGATCTGCAGGCACAGGCACACTCAATGCTCTCTCGAAAATGGCTTGTGCACGCTCCCTTGCGTTAGCATTGTTTACGATCGGTATGCCAACTATTTCTATATTATTCTCCAGCTGTTTCTGGTCCCTTCCAGTTAACCTTGCTCTCTAAGCTAGCCACCAACATGCGTAATAATTTATTTTCCTCCTTCAAGCGCTCAACTGTGGTGAGAAATTCTATGTTATTTTTTTTTCAAGCACAAAATTTCCAGCAGTTGCAGGGCTATTGAACTGCTGCTTACTGTAGACTCAGTGCCTAGTTCATCTGGATGAACAGCGCCAAAAGCATTCCCATTGGGCGTAGGAATATTCGTAGTTTTTGGTGAACCCAAGGAGATGAAGTTTTAAACTCCCGATTTTCAAATATGATAAGCGACATGGAATCTACTTAGTTCATTATAAAGACTCTTCAAGATTACGTTGCATCTGTCTTTAATCAACCTCCAACAAAATTGTTTTTTTTTTTTTAAGGAAATATTCAAGAGGCTATGACAACACTTAAAATGACGGTGCACATGTTAAATTTTTTAGAAACTTTGATAGAGGAAACATCCAAGAGGTCTGGCAGCAAGATACATGACCAAGTGTCTTGGTACTTTCAACGTGGTGATGGCCGAGATTATTATTATTCCTTTTCAACCCAAATTAACATAGGGCATCCACGTTGCGTCGCCTAGATTGCTGCGGACATCCGTGTGCACGAAAGCAATGTGTGATGCGAACCCTGCTGGGTAGAAGGACTTGAAACCTACAATTGACTAGTGAACAGTCAAATAATTTGCGAACATTGTACAGACTGAATAGGAGTAGCTCTGTCCAGTTTGTAGTTGTCCTTAGAGAATATAAGCTGACGTCACTGCTAGCTAGATAATGCAATGGATGGGCCAAAGATGTTCTTATACAGCTGCCCTACGACGAATCACACAAACTTGAATGCCAACGAAGGGGAATTTGCCCTGACCGTCTCAGATGCAGCATCAGACACCAACTCGTAGTTTATAGCACCAAATTCGATAATCAATATATAGTACACACAACTACCTGAATAACCCATGATCGAGAGAAATAAAAGATTGGTATCGCGAGGACACTCCTAGGCGATAGTAAAACGACCTATGCAGGAATTATACTGTGAAAAGAGGAGAACGGTTAGGTTAGGTTAAAAAGGGATGTGATGGATATGCCTTCACACAGACACCAGTCACAAAAACGGGCCATCGCGATCCCTGTGGAACCAGTTGGCAAAAACCTAAGCAATCGCCCTGGTAAAATGCCCATTTTTTTTTTGCCAAAGTCAAGTTCGAAGCCGTGAAGTTCGTGCCATCTATTTCCTCTACGGTTAAAAGTTTGAAGGGCCGGAGTGATACTGTTGATTTCTATGGAGTATAAGTGGTCAAAATAGAGATCGAAAAAGTGAGAAAAGACACATTACGTCGGAGTTCGAGGGTGTCAGTTGGTTGCGTGATATTAGCATTACCTATGAGTTTTATCGCACGGTTTGGAATCCTATCTAGCAGGTGAAGAGATGTTTTATGCGCACCTGACCAGATGTGTGCATTGTACTCCAATTTTTTGCTGATGAATGCATTGTGGTCAGAACGGCAAAAGTATTTCTCACATCTAAACATTTCGCAGCATTTTTGCCGACATCGTATATGTGGTCATTCCAACGTAAGTTGTCGTTGACACACATACCGAGAATGGAATGTTGTTCGGTTTCCACAATGCAAATGCTAATCATGGAGAATGGCTGGGTGTTTAAATTTCACTTTAACGACAGCAGACAGCATTGTGTTTGGAAGCATGCAATTTATATCTGTTTATATTGTATTTCCCGAATTGGTTATGCTGTTAATATCGGAATTTAATGAGGTTAACATACGCTGCCGTTCCCGAAACGAATATGGACAGCAGAGAGTACTGTCGTCAGCAAAGGAATATATTGTATTGGAAGTAGCAGAGAAGAGATCATTTACAATTTGAATTGAACGTTCCGAAAAGTATTATAGTTTCTAATCCATTGAAGAAGAGAGTCGTTGATCTCAAATGAACGCATTTTCGACAAATGAGCCTGATGCCAAACTTTGTCAAATGCCTTAGCAATATCAAGCGCAACTATTTTGTCTTACTTTCACCAGATTGATGTATGCTTTGGTTCCACTTGTCGGTGAGACATACCATCAGATCACCAGTGGACTTGTTGCTACAAAAACCGTACCGCCGGCCATTAAGAAGTTTGCGCGTTTCGAGATATTTCATGGCTGACGATTTATCAGCGTTTCCATGACCTTAGAAAGAAGCGACTTAAGTGCAATGGGTCTGTAGGAGGAGAGAGAAGAAGATTCGCCTTTTTCAGAGACGGGCTGGACAAATGCTGTTTTCCATCTACTCGGAAAGAGCCCTAAAGTGTAGGATTGATGAAAAAGCTTACGTAGTGGAAGAAGAAGAAGGGGAGATATACTATCTGGACCAGCGGATTTATGTAGGTTGAGATCTTTAAGTACTCTTGCTACTACACGAGTGCGAAGGTGGATTCGTCCGATTGACCATTCGATGCACTCAAGTGCAGGCGGAGACAAAGCACAATCTGGAAGTGTTGAGCTGGCCGCAAAGTGTGCAGCAAGCAGATTGGCCTTGTCTAAAAAGCTGACAGCAGGAATGTCATTGTGAAGGAGCGTTGGGATGGAGGATGAGACAGAATTTCTAATGTTTTTGACAAACGAGTCCGCTCCAATTGGCTTTCACCATATGGTTGTTTTAGGAATGTTTTCTCCAACTGAGTAGTTAGTATGCGAGAAATTAGCTAATATGAGACAGTGGTTCGACTACCCTAGAGGGGATAGCAGACTAAAACCAAGTCCATAGTGTTGATGGTATAACTATTAACGTCTGGTATTCGTGTTTGTTCATTTACAAGCTGGGTCAAGTCGTTTCTTTTGGATGTTGTCTGTGCAGAATGTAAAAGCCATCCAGATATTGAAATCACCCGTAAAAACGATTTCAGTATGACGATGCAGGGATACAATTTTTTGCATCAAACTCGTTAAAGATTGAATTGCTGTCCAGTTTGACTCTTCTGTAAATAAAGCGGTAGTGAATAATTTGCTTACGGAGATGGAATTTTAACCACATGAAGTTGAATTCCAAATTGGAAAACGGATGACATTGTGGTGGAGATTGGTAAGCTACTTCACTACGCATGTAAATAGCAGTAGTGTAGTAAAGAAGGCCCAGAAATGTCGACTCGGCCACGATCAGCTGAATTGGGCATTGCCAGAGAGTATACCCGACTTATTTTGCAGTTGGATGTCCGCCTACATCTGTATAAGACTGTGCTGATGCAAGAATTGAAGCCGGACGACCATAGACAACGCAGTGAGATGTTGACAAGAGATCCGGATTTTGGCCAAAAAATCATCTTCTCGGAGAAAGCCCATTTTTGGTTCAGCGGCTATGTCAACAGGAAAAATTGCCGTTATTGGAGCGAACATAATCCACAAATGTTCGGCCAAGCATCAATGCATCCACAAAGACTGACTGTTTAGAGCGGTTTAGCATGGCGGCATCATTGGACCTTATTTATTTCGAAATGAGGAATGTGACACCATTACCGTCAATGGTATCAGGTATAGACTTGTGGTTCCAACAAGACGGTGCTACATGCCATACAAACGACGCAACGCTCAAAATTGTGAAGGAGAAATTTGGCGATAGGGTCATCTCACGGCGAGCGTTCATCAATTAGCTGCCGCGATCGAGCGATTTGACACCACTCGATTATTTTCTCTGGGGCTGCGTAAAGTCCTTAGTCTGCGTTAATAAGCCAACCACATTGAACGAGCTCGAGGCCAACATTCGATACGCTATTGCCGGAATAACGACAAAAATATTGTACCGAGCATGAAAATTTTGGACCGACAGCTTGAAGCACTGCCAATGCAGCCGAGGCGGCCATTTGAATGATTTGCTATTCCACACATAATAGCATCACCGTAGCTTCAAAATAAAGTCGCAATTAATTTCATATCTCATACCGTTTTTGTTTTATTTAATTGTTTCTCTGGTCACCCTATGTTTTCGTTTTCATCTGTAATTGGTTTTGACAGTTGATTCTGCACTTATCCCTGCCGAAATTTCTTTTATTTAACTACAAAATGCACCCTTTATATGAATTGGAGAATAGAAATGAGGTGATATCGCTAAAACCCCAACAAAATTTTAAATCTCAACATCTAAATATTTTAGTTAAAAGTTTAAAATCATGCATAGTTTTAGGAGTCGAATAACTTTATATTGATGTGTTAAAAGTTATAGCATAAGTTCAGGCGGAAAATTTTGGTCTTCGATCTTTGTTATCGATAACTTCTAGCAGTGACGTAAACCAATAGTTAAAAATCACCTTTTTGCAATCCTAGATACCGCTAAGTTGTCCTTCATTACATTCTTACGATTGTGTCGATGGCAGGCTTTTGATTCTTAATCTTAAAGTCTGTTTGCGTACTGTCCGAAAGTACGAAAAACAGCCCGAAACGTTCAAAAATACTTTTAATTGTTGTTATTTTTCATATTGGGTTGTACTGCATGGAATGCCCGATTTTCGCTCAGTCGGAAACATAGATAAACTAACCTAGATGTCAAACTTCCCAGATATTGGAAAATCAAAACCGGTTTTCTACTGATCGCCCCTATCCGTGCGACCCTGTCTGTGAATACGTGTGAATTGTGTGAAAACGTGAAATGGCAATTTTCTTCCCATTTTAATTAAAAAACCGTCATCCACATTACACACACTCGTGCAAATGACTCTCCTTCTAGCAATTTTACTTGTAAATTGCTCTCGTTCTAACTAATTTTGACAAAGTTATAGAGATGTAAATGTGTCGAAATTCACTTACTGTGAAGTTAAGGGTTTGCAAACGTATAAGTAGAGTTTGCCATTTAGGTTAGTTTTTCTATGGTCGGAAATAGGAAGTTCTCTAGTGAACATCTGTGCCAGAACGTTAAATTTTTTTTTTTTATAAAATAAAGTGGACGTGTGCTTGACGTGTGAGAAATTTTGGGTTAGTTACAAATACCGTTATTTTTCTTCTAGGAATTATTTACCATGCTGTCGGCAGTTCAAATTCGAACCCTCTTCCTTTACGAATTTAAAATGGGACCACGTGGAAAGCCGGTAACGTTAGTTGACGACGATGTTTTAAAAGCAACGGTGGATGCGGATCCAACGAAATCGGTGCGAGAGATTGCACAAAGCACGGGAGTATCCCCAATGACAATAAGTAAACGCCTTTCTCTCCTTTACCCCATGAACTGAACGAATCCCAAAGCCTACGCCGCGCCGCCCTGAAATCTGAGCATCGCTTACATTAAGAAACCAAACTGAACCGTTTTTGCACCGGATAGTCACCTGTGATGAAAAGTGGATACTGTATAATAATCGTAAAAGATCTGGGCAGTGATTGGATGCAGATGATATTTACTATAAAATCGGACATTTCATGTGGTTTTGGACAGCGGGCTTTTATTCAAATGGCGTTTGTTCTTACTGATAGATATTCCAAACGCATAACGATCGAACCTTGCTGCCATTCCTAACAGTTTCTTGACATTTATGTGTAGAAAAAATTGTTACGGAGAGAGTGGCGGTAGGTCCGGAATTGTCAGCCCGTTGTCGATTGGGAAAGCTTGTCCTTTGCAAAAATATCTCAGCATTTACCTGAGTAAAATACAGACGGTACACAAGCTAAAGCTACGACGCGACTGGTGTTTGTGCATTAGGCTCTTGAGCAGATTGATGTCCGTCCTTATTTTCATTGAAAAATTTCCATTTCTGGAGTGTGAAAAATCTAGAAGAGTCTCATGAGACTCAATTTCACCAACAAAAGTCTACTGGTTAGTATGGTCGACACTACATGTTGGTCGCGACCAGCCTTTATTTATTTCCAATATGAAACTTAGACTCATGACTCAGTTAATGGTCAACGTTACGGTACAATGATCAGTGATTATGTTTTCGAAAATATGGACGGGGTTAATCCGGCTGATATAATCGCATGGTTCTAGCAGGGTGATCATTGATTTACGGAGGACTTGATTCAATGATAACATTAGGACTGCTTCTTGGCATCGGTATCGGCGCTTAATTTTCAGAGCCCAAAAAAACCGCAATCGACGTTAACCATTTGTCATTTTATTCGTTCAAAAAGTGGCACATCTTTTGGCGTTCCCAAACAAGTTATAGCTATCATGGAAAAATAGGTCTGGACACATTGTAACTATATGCGTTAACTCCCATAAATATCTTACATTAAGCTAGCGCGTATAGGTTAAGATGTTAGTGTAGTTTGCACGTGTAGATTAGAAATAAGAGCTGATACTGACGCCAAAAAACACACCTACATATTATATCGCGAAATGGACCAGTGATTTGAACGTATGTATACTGATAAATCGCAAACTTAGGCTTTGTAACCTGTGCGTAATTGATTAGATATAGTCTCAAATGCTCGAAGAGTTGCTTTAACTTGGACTTCGTCTGAAAGGTGAGAAGTCGTGTTTGAAACATAACGTTTTGAACCGCTCTTTATAATGAATAAAAATTATTGGCTCAAACTTAATTCCTACCTTTATGGATAGAAAAAAACTCCTTAAAGCACGAGCCTATTTTGCAAGGTAATGTAACTCAGCTCATTTAATGTAACTTTCAAATTTTCTATGAAAAGCGTGTAGTAGGGAATTTTAAAACTTTGTTTACAACTTCAAGAAATAGTTCCTCTTTTTTCTCTTTCTAATCTTCGTGTGCTACTCTTCTTTTACACGGGTTTATGGGGCCTCTGAATGTTAGGTCATACAAGAATGTCTTCAAAAGCAGAATTTTTGTTTTGTTTTGCACTGTTCAAGAATGATGTTATAGAAATAGCATAACAGCGCGTTGCCTTGTCTGAATCCTTTTCTCGTCTCGGCGAGTTCTTTACCGACCTTGATGGCGTAGCGTGCATTCTCCATCGTCATCCTGCACAACCGGACGAGTTTGGTAGGGATGCCAAAACTTTACATTGCTCTGTATAGCTCATTTCTATAGATGTTGTCATACGCGGACTTAAAATCGATGAATAGGTAGTTTTTATCGATTTAGAGCTGATAGGTTTTTTCCAAGATCTGGCGTAGTGCGAATATTTGGTCGATGGTTGACTTTCTTGGCCTAAAGCCACACTGATATGGGCCAATCAGGTTGTTGGCGAATGGCTTCAAGCGCTCATATAATACTGCAGATAGGATCTTATAGGCGATGTTAAGTAGACTTATGCCTCAGTAGTTGGTGCAGTTAAGAGGGTCTCATTTCTTAAGGATCGGACAAATAATGCTGAGATTCCATTTATCGGGCGTACTTTCGTACGACCATATTTTACAGATAAGTTGGTGTATGCTCCTTATCTAGTCGTCACCTGCGCTTTGAAAAGCTCAGAGGTCAGGACGTCTGCTTAGCAGCTTTGTTGGATATGGCGCTCCTTACTTCATCCAGGTCGGATGGGCGGAATTGTTGGTCTACATCGCATTGAAAGGTTCATTCCGCCTGATAGAGGTATTTGGTAAGTCATTGCCGATATACAGCTTGCAGAAATGCTCTTTCCAAATCCTTAGCATCGACTGCGACTCCACTTCTATGTTCTTTTGTTCGTCTCTACAGGCATCGGTTAGAGGTTTGTGTCTGTAGCATGTTTTTTCACATTTTGGTAAAACTTCCGAATCTCATTCCTGGAGTAGCATCTCTCAATTCTCTCAATTTTCTCATGCTCGTTCTTTTTCCTCCTGAGAAGCCGGTGTTCATCTCTCCTCTTCTGTTCTGTTAGAGCTCGTGAGCAGCTCTAGTCCTTCCATGGAGCGCCGATTTGTATGCATTTTGCTTAGCTACATGTGCTTGCTCACGCTCGTCATCAAACCAGGGGTTTCGTTGTGGTTGTTGAGTGAAACCCAGCACATCTGAGTAGTCATCTCTGATGGCTTTTTGACAATGTGGCCACCGGTCTTCGATACCAGATTCTGGGGGTATAGGATCTCTCAAGAGATTAACGGAGACTCGATCGGAGAAAGATTTGGCTATCTTTTGCGATTGTAACCGTCCGACGTCAAACTTCCTCACAGCATTCCTTGCCTTTGCGATGTTCGGGAGATCCACAACCGTATCTTGGCTAAAATGAGAAGTTCGGACATCCATACTACTGGAGGAGTGCCTTACGTCGATCGCAATGTGGTCAATCTGGTTGACGCTTGATTGATCAGGAGTTCTCCAAATCCCCTTATGAATATCAAGATGAGGAAACCGCGTGCTAGCTACAACAATGTTTCGCCCAGCCGGAAAGTTAACTAGCCCGACTGCATTATCGGAGGTGGTGTCATGCTGGCTATACCTTCCGAAAGTATTAACAAAGATAGCCTCTCTTTCGTCCTAACTTTGCATTTAAATCGCCGAGGACAATTTCAATGTCATAGCTGCGGCATTGCTCGTAGGTCTTGTCCAAGGGATCGTAGAAGCTGTAAGGGGTTGTGCGCATATAAGCCTATTATTGGCAACTTTACATTAAAACGGACTGTTTTGATCAGTGGTGCCTCTTAAGTTGAGTGTCTAATGATATTTTCATATTCCACGATTTTGCTAAGTTACACTCGCAGCCTTTCGTTGAAGTTGTGGAAAATGTGATCGTTTTGTCCATTTAGCACATATCGTATACTGTGAAAAGAAATGTTACCACTTTTCCATTCCATTAAATACGATTTCTCAAATAATTTGCTCCGTGTTTAAATTCCAATTTTTAGCTGATTAAACCGCTTGAATCAACACAGTTCCTTAACATTTAATACTGTATTATCTTTGGCAGCAGATATCTCATTTCGTTCACAAGAAGTAAGGCTTCATATACCTACCACATCCTTAACCCTTAAATGTTCTCCATACTAAAGATACTTATTAAGCCCTTTTCTGTCTACTATTATTTTTATCGCAAGCCTCCAAATCTAAATGAGCGATTTGTTAAACAAACAAATTCCACCAAATAACCAGGTATCTGGATTCTGTATTCCGGATCCTGAATGAACCAATTACTATTCAAACTTTAGCGGCCTCAAGCGAAGGAAGGTCTCTCTTTCAATTCCAAATCCACATGGTTCATCTTTAAGTTTTATTACCGTCTATGCAAATAACACCTCATTATTGGCACCACTGCAATCGGCCGAAGAGCATCTGAATTCTAATGCTAAGCTCTACTTTTAACTGATTCCATTTGAAGGTGATGCATCCATCCGTAAGCTCTACCATTCTTAATGATACGCTATCCCGTGAATGAGTAATGAGCCTGACGCTTGAAATACGAAATACGGATATCTGGGGGATGTCAGTGGCACGGCTGTGGCTTCACGGAAATTTGTATAATTTACCAGAACAAAACGAACGACCAGACGGACTTTGAATGCACGGACGGGCGGATGGACCAACAAAGAGGGTAGATGCAAATTTAATGCGAATTTGGTTCGGTTGATCATCGTAAATTATTGTCGGCCACACCAGCCATGATAGGCGATAATAGGTTAACGCGGTCGCCACTCTCCAGTTAGTGTCAGAATTGGATAAACAAAGTTTTTGGCTGCGGTTGGAAGCCGTCAGATAAGTGGTTTTGCATTCGAGACGTGCTGCTGTGGTTTACATTGATTTAGTTGTGTCCGTACGGTTTGGTTTTGTTGAATTTGTCGATGTTGTATGGCGGTGTGTTGGTCTGATTTGAATCAAATTACAAAGTTAAAGGTACCACTTTAGATGAAGAGATAACACGAGGTTTTTATTGATTGTGAAGTTCCTTAGATTTATGGAAAGTGAATATCTCGTCAGTGGCCGGAAACATGTGTATTTTGAACTGTAATTTGCTTGTAAACTGTGTATCTAAAGCATAAGGTAATTAATTTTAGCAGTTAAGTTAAATAACTGAAACTGTATGGAAGATCTTGGAAGCGCTTAGCTCTTTCTAACTGAAATATATGATACATACGGCCTATTGTGTTGTTCGGCCAGTCAGGGTGGCTACGGTTTTCTTTTTTTTTTACTCTGAATAGCAAACGTTCTTAGAGGCACCAACTGTATTATTTCTGTTCGTTTTATTGCATTTGGACTAATGTCGCTTGTATGGTACCCAATGAACAAATCCCAATACAACGCCTATGATTAAATTCAAAACAGATCTTTATAACCTGAAGTAAGTCAACAAATATCAACGTTGTTAAACATTTATATGTATATGTAAATGGAACCAGAAAACAAAAGAGTTGAGCTGCGAACTCTATTTATTAACAGACATCGAAACTAGTTTTAGCAGAACTAAGGAGAAAATTGGCCCAACATTTTACAGAAGCTCCTCAGAGAACGTCAAAGCAGCTGAAATGCTTTAACTAGACAATCAGCAGTCCGAACAAGCAGGTCAATGTTGGCGGCACTAAACAATTATTCAGACTGTCAAAAGTAATCACAAGTCCTATGAGTGTCTAAGATTAAAGCGGGCTAATTCCAACGGCATGTGGAAGGTAACCTGCATCGCGATTGATTGGGAAACTGCTGACTGTCCTATAACATGTATTGGACCAGCAGCGCAACAACTAAGTTCGTAACGAAGTTATTGCCTTACATCTGTGATCACTGCTAATTGTGGTAGGTCCATACTCGACCAATAGCATAATACTGGCCTTCGCCATTATAGGGCTCACAACGGTATACAAAGGAGATTGCAAAGTGGATGGAAATGGATTCACTGTTGATGACCGCAGCAAAGATTTAAATGAGAAGGATCTTCGGATCTGCACTTGGAATGTTTGGACGCTAAACCGGCCACCACGCAGCCGAGTAATTAGAAGAGACCTTTGACTGTTATCACGAAGGTATAATCGCCATCCACAAAGTGCGATGGTATGGGCCGAAAATCGCTTATTCGGCTACGGGTTTGCCATATGTGACATACTTAGGCAAGAAGCGATCATCTTATTCCAGAGTGCATCAAGGCCAAATTCGCTAACATAAGCCTAATATACGTCCATGCCTCTACTGAAGACAAGAACGACGTCACCAAAGAATGTTTCTACAAGCTCCTCGATAAGATATATGAGCAATATCCTGAGTATGACGTTAATCATAGAAGGCAATTTTGATGCCGCGATAGGAAAGGATGACATTTCGTAGGATAGTTGATAGTTGGTAAGCATAGCCTACATGACACCACGTATGGCAACGGACTTAGGCTTATTATCTCTCTGGCGGGGAAGACTGTTACTATAGCAAACACACGGTTTCCTCATCTCAATATACCCAAGGAGACATAGCGCTCTTCGGATCATCAAACGCTAAATGAAATTGGTCATTTTGCGATTGACGTAAGGCATGCTACCAGTATTTTGGGATTCCGAATGGTGCGAATGATTATTTTCCAAATATCACAATAAAGAATAAAGTATAACGTAGAAAAGCTGCAATCGCAAGAGACCTAATCTTCGCCGAACGTGAAACCCGAAATCTCTCAACAACTCCTATGCTGTCAGCTTCAAGTACCAAAAACCAGTGGCAGCGCCCTCAATCTACCATCAGGGACTCCGCAAAACGCGCTGGTTTTCATCCGACTACCACCAAGAAACCCCCAGTTTTATGAAGCTAAGCAGAAAGCCTACACTGTGGCGCTGCAATGAAAAATGAGAGCTGCTTTCGCACTCTACCAGCAGAAGAAACGGGAAGAACATCGGCTTCCACAGAAGAAGAAAAAAGAGCACGAGAAGCACGCGATCGATCTTGATCCAATAATAGCAGGGATGAAAAAGGAAACCTTGTAGTAGAGCCACTGTCGGTGCTGAGAATATGGAAAAACTTTTTCTGCAGACTGTATAACGGCGAAGAACCCCAACATCCCTCTGTCATGCAGAATAGACCATTCAACGTAGACAATGATAGCCAAAACCTTCGTCCTCCTAACCAAAATGAGGTATGGATAGCAATATCTAAACTGGAATCCAACAACGGAGCTGGACCTGATGGCTTACCGACTGAGATATCCAAAGCTGCAGGAACTGACTTTGTGATCAGATCTGATCAAAAGAATGTATGGTATGCCTGATGATGGAACTTATCGTTTACCAGATCCACAAAACACGAGACCCCCTCAACTGTCCTAACTTTAAAGGTATATGTAAGTCTCCTCAACATCGCATACAAGATCTTATTTGCCATATCGTGTGAACGTTTGAAGCTCTATTGACTGATAGCGACATCAGTCCGATTTGAGACCAGAAAAATCCACAATCGACCAAATTTTCACACTCCGGTGGATCCTGGGAAAAACGTCCAAATCAATAACCATCATCTTTTCATCGATTTTAAGCCCGCATTTATAGAGACGAGCTATCGACATAATGACGTGCGTGCGCTAGTATTGAAACAGACGCTGCCAAAGTGGGTTTAGTGGTAAATGAAGGCAAAACCAAGAATATGCTGTCAACAAGAAGGGGCACACAACATCGACGAATTGGAGAGGACATCATTGCCAATATGCTATATTTTGAGGTAGTAAGGGACTTTGTCTATCTCGGCTCTGCTATAAATTCTGCCTCAGTAGGAATTAAATGAATAAAAACTTTTACCGCTTGCTGTTTCTTTGGGCTAAGAAGGCAATTATATATGATAGTAAGTCCCAATCCCGATGAACCAAGCAGACTATATAAAACCTTGATCATCCCAGTCCTAATTTATGGACGTGTTGATGCACATAGTGTCGAAGATCACTAAAGCACTTTACTTTCGAAATTACTCTTATTCTTGCTCTCATTTGCGTATATAAGGCAAAGGTTTCAAAAACACCTCGCTGTGCTCTGCAGATAAGAATTTCAATGTCATCCACGTAGACAAGCAGTTGTGTAGAGTTTTACAAGTTTTTTTTTATGCATGCAAGTAACATACGATGTTGAAGCGATCGCATGACAGTGGATCACCTTGTCGGAAGCAGTTTTTGACACCCAAATCTCGCGGGAAATTATTACGAGCCCTTACGGAGAAGCGAACTTCCTCTGTGGTCGTCACACTGAGCTGGCAAATTTCGCAGCGATATTGATTTGGAGTTTGAGAGTTTTTTCCAAGACTTGCCATATGGTGTATGTTTAACCTTACACAAGGTAAATTTTACACACTTTTAAAATTTAAATTGATATTTTTCAATACCATTTGATTTAATTGGACAATAACTTCGGCTCAAGGTAAAAATCATATAAGAAATTTATAATAAGCCAATAAACGAAATAATGTTGAAATAAACAAAAAGTACTCCTGTTTGGTTTTTATGCATAAAACAAAAATTTTCAAGGATTTGGTAAATTTTACACACAAGCAACTCATACGTAGCTCTAAATGAGGTACCGATGAGGGTTAAATATTCGTTTTGATTGATAGTAGAATGTTGAATGATGTTGAATGATGAAAAATGGTTCTTCCATATCCTCAGCACTAACCACAAATTTACCACTAGGTTCCCTTGTTTGCTCTTGCAGGCTTCTGTTTGTACTTGAAGTAGTTCTCTGATCTAACATTTCTTCTTCTTCTGGTAAGATATCCGATCGCTTCCTACTACAAATCTTCTTAATTTCCTCGATCTGTTGCTTCTCGTACTCTTTTTTTCTTCCTTCTGAGATGCCGGTGCTGCTTTAGTCGTCCTTTACAGCGCCGACCTATATGCTTTTTATTTTTCTGCTACGGATTTCAGGCGAAAATTAGCCGATGAGAGCATCTCTGATGTTTTGTTAGTAGCTTCTCTTCTAGGTTTCGGAACAAGATACTAGCGCCACAGAATGTCAAGCACGGAAAAAAGCACTGGCAGCTAGGGTTTCTGCGTGTTATTCGGCTTCGGTACTGAAAATCGTTTACCATTTTCGAGTAACATTCGTCGTAGAAAGTGACATCATTCGTTTACGACGTGTCATTTGGTTGTTTTTAACAATATACTCGTATATTATGCCGGGAGTTTAACGCACTTATGAGTGTCGCCGTTAAAATTATTCCGTAAGCAATTTTACTTGTGTAACTTTAAGGGCTGATTTTGAAGCCACTTTAATAGCATGGCTTTGAATGTATCAAAATAGCCCTAAAATAGCCAAGTAAGCTGGATGCTTCTGGAATTACGTTCGAGATTATGCTTGTAAAGAGTTAACTCTACTGTGCCAAATGTTTGACGATAAGGAGACTGCCTGGGCTAAATTGAAATCCTTCAAAATAAAAAGTTTTCTGTCGAATACTAGGTCACATGGGCAACTCTATGAGGTATATAGGATGAAGTCTAAAAATCTGTACTACGAAAACTCCCTTGTGTGAGCTCATTCGACCAATTGGATGACGGCTACCGCCATCTGCATACCCAGACTCGGGTATTGGAAGTAAAGGAAGAACGTATCTCTGGTTCAAGGATCAAGTCCTTGCGGAGGCAGAAGCTTAATGCTGCATGGTCATGACCTTGAAGACTGAAATGTGACCATATCACTGTCAATTGGAACTTTTTGTATTGAAGCTTCATGTGCCAGGTAGGTAGGTAGGAAGGTAGGTAGGCGAGAGTGGATGTTGGAAATACCAACCCACTTAGGCCTATTGGCCCATTGTGATGCCACGTGGATCTATGATCCTCTTACTAATGGAACCAGTTTGAGCTTATGATGAAGCGTAGGAGATTGTTTACGTCTATATTTTCTACATCGTTTAGGTCGTTGTAGACTAAAGGTCCTAGATGAAGTTTTCTTCTCTGACAGAGAGCTGGACATGTACAAAGTATTTGGAGGATTATCTCCTCCTCTTCCTCATCCATGCAGCTTCTACAGAAATCGCCAAACCTTCTTGCGTGCTTGCCTCTGAGGCAGTATTCAGTGATGACACCTATGATGGCGCTGAGATATTTCCTATTTAGAAGGATCAGACACTTAGAGCGATTCCGAGCCAGCTTTGGCCAGATCTGTTTAGTCGCTAGACATGTTTGTCCAACAGTCCACCTAAGGTCTGTTCTTTTATTGGCATCCAGCTTTAATGATAGTTTGCACGTAGCGATTGGTATACCTATGCTACTCTTTGCCGGTAGAATAGGTAAAGTGGTTCTAATTTTGGCGAGTTCATCGGCTCTACAGTTCCCTGGAATATCTCTGCGGCCCGGCACCGAAAAAAAGTGAAGGTTGAACTGCTCTGCCATCTCCATCAGAGATGATCAGCATTTAAGGGCAGTTTTAGAACTTAATAAGACCGAGCCCAGGGATTTAATAGCGGCCTGACTATCCGAAAATATGCGGATATCCTTTGCAGATATCACGTTTTTCTTCAGCCAGGACAGAGCTTCTTTAATCGCCAAAATTTTCGCCTGGAACACGCTACAGTGATTTGGAAGACTGAAAGAGAAGCTTAGATTTAGCTTATCTGAGAAAACACCGCCACCAACTACGTTATCGGTTTTAGATCCATATGCATAAAGATGGATTGACTTGTCCCTCCATTAAAGCATCTTCCTCCCAGAATTATCTAGACTGGAAGCTTACATGGAAGTTTTTGTCAAACCAAAGTTCAGGTATGGTGTAATCGATGTTCTCTGTGAGGATTCCTAATATATTAAGAATTTTGGCGTAGATAAATGAATTATTTTTGGAATTTTGTATTTCCTTGAAAAGAGGACAAGATCAGTTCTATGGGGGTTTACTCCCAATCCACACTGATCTGCTCAACGGGTTTATATGTTAAGATTTAGCTGAAGAGGTTCCTTAATGGTATTAAGATGCTTGCCTGAGACGGCTATAGCAACGTCATCCGCATAGGCAATCACCCTGCTACCACCCGCTTCCAGGTACTCGTATATCAGTAGTTCATTACTTACTAAGTTCCAGAGAAGGGGAGAAAAGACACCGCCTTGCGGCGTACCTCTGCTGACACATCTTTTAGCAGAAGTCTCACTTTTATCATGATTTTTAGCATGAGACTCATCAACTCCCCAACTGAGTCGTCTACCTGCAGTGTTGACAGCGCAGTCGTGATTGTGGATGTGTTAACGTTGTTGAAGGCGCCCCCTATGTCCAGGAAAGCAACCATTGTGTACTCTTTATATTGTAGGGATCGTTCGATGTGTCTAGTCAGTGAGTGAGAGCCGTTTCCACCGACTTTCCTTTATAGTAGGCATGTTGAGCCGTTGGCAGAAGTCTTGGATCAATTTTAGCTCGTATATGGATATCAATCAGTCGTTGTAGAGTTTTCAGAAGGAAAGATGATAGACTTATAGGTCTGAGGTCCTTTGGGACAACATGACAACATTTTCCGGCTTTGCAAATGAATACATTGATTTCTCTCCATGACAGTGGAATGTCGATAAGTTCTACATAGCTCCTCATAATATTTTCTAATGCAGGCAGAATAATATCTGAGGACGTCTGTAGCTCGACGGGTATTATACTGTCCAGACCAGTAGACTTGTATGGTTTGAAGCTATGCAGCGCCCACAGCAGTTTGTCTCTTGTAATCAGACCATGAATTTTGGTGCCAGTTGCAGTAGTCCTGTTTGGGCTGCTACTGGCCGTGAATTGGGAGCTACCTGTAAAGCGGGTGCCAAGTAGCAGGTTGAGTGATTCATCACTTGAGGCTGTCCAGGAGCCATCGGTTTTTTTCAAACAGCTATGCATCATAGGATTTGTAGAGAGGATTTTTCTTAGCCGCGATGCCTCAGAGGTTTCCGTGATTTTGTCACAGAATGACCTCCAGGATTGTCGCTTCGCCTTCCTCAGTTCTTTTTTGTATAATTTGAGAGATTCTTTGTATGAGTCCCAGTCAGTCACTTTTCTTGTGCCTTTTGCTGCGTTGCAAAGTTTTCTACAAATGTTTCTGAGCAGTCCCAGTGCTGATGTCCTCCAATGTGGCTTTTTCTTGCCTCTAGGTTGAATAAGAAGGCAGGAAGCGACCATAGTCTAATTGAGAGGCAGAGTAAATTCCTTGACTTTCATATCAAGCTAATTGGTGTCACACGGGGGACTTTCTGACAGTATTCCTCTGTAATTTGGCTAATCATTTTCTGGTAGTTCCGGAGTGCTGGTTGGCTGGGAGGAGCATCACTCAGGCTGAATTGGATGTATATGTGGTCTGAAAAAGAGTGTTCAGACGATACCAACCAGTTCTTTAGCCTTTGAGTGATGCTGTCGGATAACAAGAGTGATATCTAGTACTTCTAGTTATAAAAGTGGGCTCATTACCACTATGAAGGGGTTAGTACTTAAAATATAGTCAAAAAGTGACTCACTTCTAATTGATTTCGGTACTGCCCCGTACCGTGTGATGAGCATTAGCGTCGCATCCGATGATGAGGCCAGTCTTTTGCCTTCCGTTCAGTACCACCCTTCCTAGGTTATCACCGGGGAAAGGGTCCACATGATCGTGGGAAAGGTAAGCCCATGCCAGCCAGTAGGAGGCTTTGGTAGTCTCGAGTCTGGAAACGGTTAAGTCGGGGTCGCCGAGGTTAGGAAGTAAAAATACATTAAGCCTATGTTTTACGAATATACAAGTTCTGATCTTACCTATGTCCCTAATATAGAGCGGAGCGTATACAGGTGTCCTAAGCCCATGAACCACGCCTTCTACAATCCATGGTTCCTGGATTAGGATAATGTCTTCTGCGTTTTTTGAAAGACGGAGAATGGGTGCGGCTGAAGGCTTTTTTGAGTAATGGAGATTAATCTGGAGAAACCGTATCATTGCTACAGTTTTCCAGAGTAGCCTCCGCCACGGTGCTGTTGAGGTCCCCCAATTCTGAAGATGTGCCCAAGAGCTCATCTTCTTCCTCTGATCGTATAGGACCTCTTTTTCCTTCGTCATCGGTTTCCATTTCCGACAGGGTGTCAGAGAGGAGACCGAAGGCTTAATTGTCACCTCAGATAGACTCGAATCCAACCCGAATCATGCCTTTTGTCTGCGCTAGAGGGTTAAGGGAGTCCTTATTGATCACGATCAACACGCATTTATAAGAGCCCTTAGTTCCTCCAGTTTCGCGACTTTCCAGTCATGAGTCGGAAGGGTCGGGTTACTGAGCCTGATGATTTCCAGAATACTTTCTGGGGAAGAGGGTTCGGTTTGGATTCATGTACGAGTACGAGGTCTGCTAGGGATGTCCTCCTTAGACACGACCTCTAGTTTTGCACCTGGCCAAATCTCTCCTAAGCCACCTGTGGCCTTAGTGAAGAGATCAACATATTATGTGCCAGAGTTTATGCCTTTCAGTTTAAATATCAATGTTTTGCAGTTACTCCTCAACTGTAGCAATACATAACAGCGTGTTTGCCTTATGGCTGTCAGACGTTAACAGAACAAAAGTTCTTATTTTTCTCAGTCATCATTCTATTTATGATCCTTTTGCGAATAAATGATTCAGTTATTTTTTGTATCATCACGGAGCACTTGCTATCAATTGCTTCTAAAGCTGAGCCAAATCTCAATAGCTTGCCTATTTTTCTAAATCTTAAACACGAATATTTTTGCAATTTTCAATTCTTAGAAGCAGAAAGTGATTCGTCTACTCAGGGAAATAACATTCAGTTTATATCATCTTGCCCTGACCTGCACCATCATCATTTTATTGTTTGATGATGCTTAGTCATAGTGCTACTTTGGAAATTAGGTTTTTATCGACAATATCGGACAGAAAGACTGACTGTTTACAGAGCTTTTTAGCATTAGACAGCTAATAGGATTGCATTGTACAAACTGCATGATAATTCCTGTCCAACCTAAGTTGCAAGTATGTAACACTGCTAGTTAGATAAGGGATGACACCTATAAAATTTGGCCTGACGAAATAGGCTTAAACTAGAAGGGGTGTGAGGCATGTAGTCATGATTCAAGATCTTTTGTAAGTATCAGCCGAAGAAATATGTCAACCTTCCAGTGGCGTTGTCAATTTCCTCCCGAAAATTGCACTCTGAGCCAAGCTACTCCTTCTAAGTCTCCTTCTTCATGGTCTTAAGACTGGTTATATAGTCCTCTCGGTCGCTTTGTTGAACTTTTTTTTCTGCTATGGTGGAGAGTCGTTCCGTGGGCCTGTTCCATAAGCCGGTATTCTGTGTTGCAGAAGGGCATGGTTACATATTAAATATCGACAAACAGAATCAGGTCTGCATAGCACTCTCCAATCAAAAACGGCTCTTGATAAGATACTAATGAAAATAAGCACGATATCTAGCACCTCCGAATGTCTTTTGGTAAAAAAATAACTATAGTTCATCTATCAAACAAATATTCAAAAGCGGACTTGCGATTAACGTCTGTGCTATCGCATTGGTCGTTGTGTCTTTGGGTTTTAATATAAATATCACAGGGAATGGATGAAAACAAGGACGATTGATGGTGAAGAAACTTGAACGTTATATTTTTAGTTCTTGAATCGTTGATTGGCCACGATAGCGTTTGGTTTTCCCTGTGAAGCGTACCATTATTCAAAAACTCATTTGACTTTGCTTTTGGTTTTGTCATACTTAAGTCAGGTATGTCCTCACTCGTTAAGATTTTGCTGCTCTGGTGATATTTGGTATTTGATATTTATTGAATATGTACAATTTCACATTAAGATTATAATCTTATATTTTGTGATTGGCTTGAAAATACAAATAAAATACATTAAAGAGTAAATAATTACATAAAAGCTACATTTAAGAAGTTAAGTTAAACAGTGTTATATGCTTCCGTCCAAGAATTTAAAAAGATCAGTTTTAAAGGTGTGTGCGTTTGTGGTTCTCCTAAGTTGAATTGGTAACGAGTTCCACTGACGGGTGACATGGTCGAAAAATGTACGCTCGCACTGCAGACAATTAAATCTAGATTGGATTAGGACAGTCGTTATTTCGGAATTGGGAAAATTAAGTCTATTGTACAAGTAGTCAGGCTGTTGAGATTGCATGATGCCATGGAGCAGAATAAGTGATCTATATGTAATTAGACCATCGAATCTCAAGCTTGTTATTTGCTTGGAAAGGGGAGATATACGGTCGAAACGTCGTTTATTAAACACAGGTTAGGTGACAAGAAATAATAACCCATAGTTTTCTTCTTGTTCGGTGAAAATTAAGTTAGAACTTGCTGCAGGTAGCGATTCATTTTATTTCGATGTTGAGCCTTCATCGGCAGTCACAGGAACAACTGCAGTGAAAAGCACCGCTCCTTACACTCCTTTCATAGAAACTCCTGATATAAGCCACGTATGGTCCTCATAGAACACTGGTATCTTGAGATCAACATCTCCTGCATGATGGGTTTTCAATTACCCATAGGATAGGATACGCAAGAATCCACTTAGAAGGTTTTACTAAAATGCAAAATGGTCAAATGGTGGAGATTGAATCCTTTTTTATTCAAATATAAGGTAAAATTTAAGGTGCAGGGTGGATGTTTCACATTAGGACTAATCTGCAGTAAGACAATTTCAGCTTCCGATAAAATGCCTACGCTCACACAAATCATTTACTAAGTACTGAGTAGCAGGGTATAATATAAATAGTGGAATAGTAACCTAATGGTCTGCCCTGATTCAAATTGTTCGCACATTTTGTTATTTATTTGTTCCAAAATGTCCTCAATTTCATTCACTCAAACAATACCAAAACCGAATTAGCAAGTAACCAGGAAGTTCTTAAATCCGAGGATATTGCTGGGTGCTCTCCAGGGGTGGAATCGATATATATTAATGTACTTAGTTCATATATTCAACTACTTAACAGTATCTACATATACCCATCAGTTATGCAAATCAAAAATCCCTGAAGCAGAAACGACAGCAGAAAACAACATCAACACAGAGACAGAAACAAAAAGGAAAGTTATTGGTCCTGCAGCAGGAAGAAGCTCTCACACCGGCAGCAGTCCAGCAGGTGTAACAATTCAGTGCACTGAAAGCATTGAGTGCCACTGACTGAATGCCACCATCACGCGAAACATCTGATGCGGATTGCACGACTGCTTGCCAACCAGTCTGCGTATGTCCTATATTCGATTTTTATTCAAATCATTCTACGTCCGAGTGCTCGTATGATATATCAAAAGAGGTTGTATCCTTCGACCACAGACCTGTTCCCTTTGAATTACGGTGTATGCTATACAATGAGTCAGCGAGAGAAAGGCACACGCCAGGCGGCAGCAACACCATTTCTCCACTTAATTACTAATAACGAAACGAGTCCTACAAAACAAACACCGCGTCCGTCAGTCCTTGGCGGCATACGAATAATGCCACAATCCTGTGCATACCCTCGCCCCACCCATAAAATAAGGGGGACGTCTGACGTATCCACATTCTCGATGATGCATTATTATTGAAGATGTCGTGCGAGCGTGCGTGCGGTTTCTTCGAATTGCAATGCGACACCCCTTGCGCACTCGCACACCTGATCGCCCGCATTTAAACTGGAATTTCACTGAAATCCAGTGGTAACGACTTAAAACCTTCATGGAAGATGGTTCGGGAAGTATTACAAAGTGCGGGAAGACGCAGTTTAAGTCGAAGGCAGCTTCTCGTTTGCGGGTGAATGCTTGGGTTGCACTTTTATTTGTCATTAATAGATTCCTGGTCACATTTCTCTCTTTGCTCTTTGTGAGTGGCGCACAGTGTTGTCCTTTATTTTTTCACGAGGATACTCACAGTATGTCGGGACGAATTTATTGCCAATAATTACGAAACGATTAAATGAAGATTGCCTTTAAATGTTACTGTCCTGGCAGGGAGGATACCGTGTGTAGAAGTCGTTTAATTGCTTAATCGGGATGTGGCATGGCAATGACTGTGGCAGGGCCTTGGTCCGTACTGTCCTTATCATGCGGCAGTGTAAATATCGAGTAATTAGCTGCATTTTATGGTTAAATTAACAACGGTGAGGATTAATTTGGTACTTCGTATACAGAAAAGATGGGCCGGACTGTTGAAAGATACTTATCGGAAACATACATACCGGTTTGTTACTAAGACCAGCTTAAACGCGAACAAATTTGAATTGCTAACGGCAAGAGTTCCAGTTCAAAAGAAAGTTCAGTTGGTATAGGTAATATTTGTTGTGGTCTTTTTTTTCTCTCTTTTAGTGCAAGTGTTAAATTTTTCATATTGTTATCGTTAAAACACATTTTCTGTAGTGAACTAGTACATCAAGTTCTAGTTTTAGTCCCAACCTAAAATAAAGATTGTTTCATTCACGCTCGGCAATATTTTCCTAAAATTCCTATGGCCATGTTGCGATAAAGTAGAGGAACCCACCAGTCGTTCGCAAATCTCTGCTGAGAATAGACGTCTTTCGGCTTCTCATTAAGTGAAATAAAAAAAAACAATAATTTAGTGGATAAACACAATTAATTACAACTTTTTCAATTGATTCGGTAGCCCATCGGTTAAGGCACCAGTGAACAAATCAACAAATCGTGGGACGCGGGTTCGAATCCTGAGTGAACTTGGAACTTTTTTTCTTGTTTTTATTTTTTTTCCCTCCTAAAATTGTGTAAAATCAAAAACAATAAGAAAAAAAAAAAAAAAAAAAACACGTGATGGATGGTGAAGAGCGCCCCGCTCTTCACATAACCGTGGCGAAAGCCAGCAAAAGGAGGAAGAGGTTGAAAACCCCTCCTAATCTCTCCAAGAAAAAAATAAGTGCTGTTTCCACAGCTGAAGAAGGTAATGAGGAGGGGGGCTCCAACAGCTTCGCCTCTCTGGCGTCATCTGAGTCGGAAGACGAAGATGACGCACTTAATCACATAAAAAGCAGCATTCAAAAGCTGGAGCAAGACATGCTTGCTATTAAACAGCGGCAAATTGCACGAAGGCAGAGGGAGCAATCAGAAGTAGAGAGCTCCCTTAAACAACAACAACAAGAGCAGAAACAGCAACTGCAACAACAACAAAAACATCAGCAGCCGAAGCAACAACTGCAGCGAAAGCAACAGCGGCAAGAACACCAACAACAACAAAATCAACAACAGCAGCAGCAGCAACACCAACAACAACAACAACAACAGCAGCAGCAGCAGAAGAAGAAGAAAGAGAAGGTGCCTCCGATCAACACCTACAAACTGGAGGTAAGTGCAACCAAGGACCTGTGTAAGTTGGTCATTGGTAATAATTTTAATATAAAGAGATTGGGGAACGATCGCCATGCCATCCACTGTAATACAGTGGAGGGCTACGCAAAAGTGAAAGAGCTCCTAAAAAAAACGACGACGGAGCACTACACATACACACCGAAGTGTGAAAAGCGGCAATCTATGCTGCTGAAGGGGTTGGAACCGTCTTCTGATCCTGAGGAGATCCTGGCACTGCTCAAAGAGAAGGAGTGCGAAGGACTCAAGTTTGTGGGGGTAAAGCCATTTACCACAGCTAGAGCCAGGCGGGAGAAACGGAGTCTGCCGTTCTTCCTGGTGCAGCTCAGTCCCGAAAGCCGTCTGGATAGTATAAGGAGTATCAATGTCCTAGACTACCAGGTGGTTCACTGGGAAAAACTAAAAAGGAGCGAAGGCGTTATACAATGCGTTCGCTGCCAGACTTTCGGGCACGCCGCGTCGAACTGCCAAATGCAGCCTCGATGCGTGAAGTGCGCTAAGAACCACAGTTCCGAAGAATGTCCTCTGGGTGTTGACGGAGCATCCGATAGATCGAAGCTCTCGTGCGTGTTATGTGGAAACGTGGGACACACCGCAAACTATCGGGGTTGTCCTAAGTTCGCTGACATTAAGAAAGCAAAACTGGCTCGGCAGCAGAAGGTGGACGTCAAATGTTCACCTCTTAGATTTCAAACACCAGCCGTCACGTCCCAAATTTCCTACGCCCAAATGGCGTCAGGTAGGGGGGCTACGGTACAGCAAGCGACTGTTGCTTCGCCGGCGCCAATGCCGAGAACAACGGAAGCTGCACCTAATATGCTAGCCATCTTGCTCGCAATCCAAGGGCAGATGGCTCAGCTGCAAAAGCAGGTGCAAGAACAGGCCAAGCGGGTGGACCAGATTTACGCGCTGCTGCCGGGTCTAACGCAACACATGTCGTAATGGGTACGCACATGGTGGAGCAAACTTTGAAGGTCCTTGCGGTGAATGTTAATACACTGATTAGGATCGAACGAAGAGCCGCGATGTTTAAATTGCTACAAGACCAAACTCCTGATGTGCTTTTCGCTAGCGAAACCAAGCTAAACGATAATCACAAACTGGAGTACAATAATTATATTGTTAGAAGAAGAAACCGGCCCAGATCCAAACGTGGAGGGGGTGTCGCGATCTTCATTAAAGAAGGTATAAAATTTCACAGAGTGTACAAGGGAGTGTTGCGCAGGTTCCGGGTGTTGGAGGCAGTTGTCATTTACATTCCGCTTCGCAGTGGAAAGCGGCTGTACTTGGCCTCTGTTTATGCACCTGAGGCTTCACAATCCACCCTATTTATTACAGAGCTCGACACGCTTTTTCGACTTCTGAGGCTGGAATCGGGGGAGAATTATTTTATAATCGGCGGGGATTTCAACGCTAGACACAGAGATTGGGGAAATAATTTGCCAAATACTAGAGGGAACCTACTACTCGATTGGTGGGGTCAGCACGATGTCATGTACAGACTCGGTCTTAAAGCGACGGATAACCCGTCGTTTCCCAGAGGCGGGTCTTATTTGGATCTACTGCTGTACGACGAACGTATACGACTGACAGGTACGAATTTACAAACGCTAAACTGTCTGCGCACATTCGTGTATGACAGCGACCATTGCGGTTTTAGTACCGAAATTACAGTTCCCAACGAAATTGCGGAATTGGAGGAGTTTGTCCAAAGATATACTTACAACTACAGTAAGACTCGATGGACACGCTTCTCCGCAACCTTGAACAGAGCGCTCTCCTCGAACACGCGCCACCCACCGTCCAATAGGAATTTGTCAAACGAGGAGATCGACAATTACCTAAAACAGATGGACGAGACAATTAAACAAACTATGGACACTACAATACCGCGGTATCGACGTACAACTAACGAAGACCTGTTCCGCAATCCTACTATTGACGCACTGCACCGACAGAAAAGTAGACTTCTGACAAGACTTAAAAACTTGTACAGACAGTTAACTGACCGACAAGACCCGGAGATTAGGACGCTGCAGTCGTCGATTAAAAATGTGCAAAAGTTAATAAAAGAAAATTACACAATTGCTGTAAGCTCATATTGGAACAACAAGGTTCGGGCTGTAAACACCAGCAACCCGAACATGTTTCCGCAAATCAATAAACTATTTCGGAGAAAAAAACAAAATGACCTTCAGTGTCTTAAAATAGCCCGGACAACAGAAAACGAACGGTTACTGACAATAGCAGGTATTGATCCAAATGAGGCCGCTGATGATGACGACTTTTTTGTGATCGAGGATCCACAGGAGGGGGTTGAGGCCATAGGGGCGACTTTCCAGGAAGTATACAAGGCCACTGATACCATTGGCCCTAATTGCGACCTGGACAGTCGCGTCTTGGTACACGACTTCTGCATTCGAAATGAAATAGGGAACTGGCGATCCGAGGGCTCTGGTTTCACCCGGTTTAGCGACGAAAATATGGCAAATAACGTCATTGCCAGAGAAGGTGACCTACCCCCGTTCATTTCGAAACAAAAACTCCGTGAGATCTTCGACACAATCAGGGCTAAGAAGTCAGTGGGGACCGATGGTATTCCAAACATCGTGCTTCGACATCTTCCTCTAGAAGCGGTGGACATTTACACCACCCTGTTTAATAATGCAATGAATAATGCACATTATCCAGCGCATTGGAAAACGGCGGTGGTTCAACCTATCCCCAAAAAGGGAAAGGATATATCCAATCCGGCGAATCTCCGGTCGATAAGTCTCCTTCCGAATATCAGTAAGGTTTTTGAAAAGGTAATCAATAGAGCTCTGTCTAGGTGGGTTGAGGACAAACATATAGTTCCGGATAACCAATTCGGTTTTAAGGCGGGACATGATATCTCACATGCCGCGTCTAAACTGGTGTCCGATATCCAATGGAACAAAGGCAAGAAACAGTGCACTGGTGCCTGCCTTATTGACTTGGAGAAGGCCTTCGACACCGTATGGTTAGAGGGTCTTTTCTATAAGCTGACTAGGCTGGGGATCAGCAAACCTCTCTTGTACATTCTTTATAATATGCTAACCAACAGACAGTTTATCGTGAAAAATGGCGATGTGACTTCTGTTGGAATATTTCAAATTAAAAATGGTCTTCAGCAAGGCGCGGTCAATTCGCCGATCCTATTTAACATTTATACAAGCGACTTGATAGGTTCACTTCCCCATACTATTGCGTACGCAGACGATTTGGTAGCGTACAGAACAGGTCCAAAGATCGAGGTCATTAATACTCTCTTGCAGAGTGACTTCGATAAGATAAGACGATTTTGCGATGACTGGAAGTTGAAAATCAACTTTCAGAAGTCGGAAACCATTCTCTTTAGGACGCCGTTGTCTGGAGCCTCTAGGGATACCAGAAAAAATTGGCGAAAGTTCTCAATCATTGGACAGCACGGACAGCCTCTTGCCTGTCGAAATGTAGTCAGATACCTTGGGATCTGGCTAGATCAGTTTCTGTATTTTGGCAAAAATGTAGATGCTGCTCTGGCCAGAGCTAAAGGTGCTTTTGCCCTTACAAAGAGACTGTTTTATAGCAGCCAACTCGATGTGAGGGTAAAGGTAATCTGCTACATGGCCCTTATTAGGCCCATGCTGGTATTTGGTTGTCCCGTGTGGTTCAATGTACGAGCAAGCTTAATGGAAAAGATTCGGGTGTTTGAGAGGGCCTGCCTTAGGGCTTGTCTTCGCTTGTACAGAACACCAGAGTCGGAGTACAAGAAATTTTATCCTAATGAGGTCCTTTACAACAGGGCGAACCTAATACGAGTGGACAACTTCGTAATTAAGCTGACTCGAAGGCACATTGCAAGAGCAATGACCTCGATGAATAACCTGATATCTGGGGCTTACTACCCCAATTACCTTTACCACGAGAGTGTGCGATCTGACGGCTTCGTTCCACCGGAAGCATTCCTCTCCCTAGATCAGATAGGGTTGATCCAGGATAGATCAGCGGTGCCGTTAATCTTCCATGTCGCTCGGACAGCTGGGGACAGGCGACTCAACTACAACAGAGACGTCGCACACGGCAGTGTGGATCGCCTCAGGTTCAGTAGGGCGGTGGGGAATCGCGATAAGAGGGATGTCGTTCGGCAGCACCAGCATTTCTGGTGGTTGAATGATGGGGAAGATGTTTCGTCGTCGTTTCCGTCAATTACGGACCAGCCTCACTAATGAGGCAGAGCTGACCAATCTATTTGCCCAGTAAATAACGATGGCCAGCTTACATAGGTTTAGGTTAGCATTTAAGAAATATATACATGTACTGGTGTATATAAAGGTATATACTAGTATATGTATATTATTGTGCATAATGTCTTTGTGTCTGTATGTGTGTATTGTGTATATAGGTTAAGTAGACTAAGGTTTATTTTAAGTTAGATATTAAGTTTTATAAAAAATAAAAAATTACATCCATAGGCTAAGTTTTTTGTTAACAATATTTTTTCTTAGCTTTAAGTATAGTAAATATCCATAAAGAAAATGTTAATAAAGTCGAAAGACATAGTATAAGAATTTAGAGTAGCTTAGGGTGCCTGTGTGGGGCCAGTAAGTTAGTATAAGTTTGTTAAGTAATTTTAAGCTAGCATTTAAGCATTTTTTGTTAGTATGTAAGAGTTATTGATTAGAAAATAAAATGCGTTTAAAACTAAAAACTAAAACTAGAGGAACCCACCACTTGTCTTCGGATTACTTTGTATGCATAAGTCTTGAATTTCCAGCGTGCTAACAATATTCATTATGATAACGGTTGTAATTACGAAAACTTCAACGTAGTTTAAGGAAGCAATGGCAATGGTATCATACGCACGACTTTATAAAAAAACCCACAATTGCTTACATGAATACATATACACGCTGAAAAGGTGCATAACATACTTTCAGAATCAAATATCCGCTGAGCATCTAGTGCAAATACTGGAGATCTATAAGGCTGATATATGAGTATAGGTAATAGGTACCTCACATGAAGACGATCAAAGACTGCGACTGAAATAGCCCTCGGAGAATTTGTCATTGGGAACAGACTTTAGGGCGAAGTCATGTGGTTTAGTTATATTTGTAAATAGGTGAGCGACCCATCGGGTAGGCTGCCCTAATCAGAAGAAGACTCTTGCGAGCTCCTGCTGGCAGTTTATAGACAGAGTCTCAAAAACGATATTGCAATTTAAAGAAACATCTTTTCAGAAGTTTAAAGGCAAAAATGACCAACATACGAGTACTTTTGTTAGGCAGAGCATTCCATTCCACCCAAACCAAAGGTCGCAGAAACTACCGCAGTGAAGTAAAAATTGATCAGATATGGGTATATGGAATGGTGAATGGAATCTCAGTATAAAGCGATGCTATACTTTTGAATGAGGAGATCAATTGAACTGTGCCAACCAATACAACAAAAAGCCCTCCAATCATCGCGTTTAACATTCTTTCTTAAGTATTATTATGTAAAAGCCTTAAACTAATTATAAATAACTTTATACCTCCATCGACTCACGATTTCAAGCTGAAATTATTACGCTCATAGTAATGTCCATAGAGGCAATGGACATCACCGAATTTTTCAATGTCAAAAAGGTCTAGGACTTCCACTTTAATGTTACTTCTTTAAAATTAGGCTTACAAGTATGAGCATTTTGTACAAATCACAAGCTAAAATTAGAGACAAGCTACAAAACTTCTTGCAATTGACAGAACCCGTAGAAAACAGCAGGCTGTCAGTTTCGTTTCTGTAAATACTGGGGCAAAAGTACCAAAAATCGATCTGGCTGGCAATGAAAACAAAATATATGTTATGCTGTTACCAAAAGCGACAATTAACACCGACTATTTAGGAAGAATATGATGATACGATAATGAAATCAGCTGTTTCTGTTGGCCAAAAAGGCAATTGAGTAGCAAGTTCCTAAATCAAACAACGAATAAATCGCAACACTATTCTATTACACAACACTTTTAAGCGAAGGATTCCTCGTTGACATTTGGTGCGTTGACGGTGTATTGAGGAGCAGGTACAACGAATAACTACATATGCAAATTGCTGGTACAGTAAGTTTCGTAGGGCGCATAAACACCAGTGCTCCAGCCAGTCGAATCTTCGAATCCTTTCAATAAAAGCATGATAACGCAAGTTTCGATCGCAATGGGAAGAGGATCTCAACATACACGACATGCATAACTAAAGTCACCTAGCTAAAGACCAAAATGCAATAGATACATTATATACGAGGGGCATTCAACATATTCTCGGTATCGGGGTGAAGCTGTGGTTGTATATATAAATTGACTTATTTATCAAGTAATACTGTTATTTCAGTGCATTCATGTAAAATTTCATATAAATGTGATTATTAATTCGCGTTTTATCTCTAGTTAAACAGAATCATAATGGCAACTGAGACGATGATGGTGAAAATTGAGCATCGCGCTGTAATTAAATTTCTCACTAAGCAAGAAAAAAGTCAAAAAACTATTCATGAAGAGATGGTGGCTGTTTACCAGGGTTCCGCACCTTCATTATCAACTGTGCAAAAGTGGTCAAGTGAGTTCAAGAGAGGCAGAGAGAGCATTGAAGACGACCCCCGCTCCGGCGCCCCGGCTACTGCTTGTACGGGAGAAAGCATCAAAGAAGTCGAAAAACTTGTTCTTGAGGATGCCCGAATAAAGGTGAAAATGATGGCAGAGATCACCAAGCTTTCAATTGGTATCATTCACACCATTCTTCATGACCATCTTAACCTTTCAAAGGTCAGTGCAAGGTGGGTGCCACGAATGCTCACAGCGCCTCAGAATAAAGTGAGAATCGCATGCTGTAGAGAGCTTTTGGAGATGTGTAATGAGAACGCGGACGGTGTTATGGATCGAATTGTTACTGGGGACGAAACATGGGTCCACCACTATGACCCTGAAAGCAAACAAGAGTCCATGCAGTGGCATAAAAAAGGAACAGACCCCCCGAAGAAGTTCAAAGTCACTCCGTCTGCCAGGAAGCTTGTGGCCACAGTTTTTTGGGACTCAAAGGGAATCTTGCTCATTTGCATAATTTGCGGGAGGAAATTAAAAAGAAAAGACAACGCTCCTGTTCACACGGCGCGAGTTTCCAAGGCTGCTGCGCGAGATTGTGGTTTCGAAGAAATCCAACACCCACCCTATAGTCCAGACCTTGCCCCTAGTGATTATTTCCTGTTTCCGGATTTGAAAAAATGTCTTCGTGGAAAAAGATTTTCGGATGATGAAGAACTCAAGTCGGCAATAAATGGGTATTTTGCAGAGAAAGAGGAAATTTATTTTTTTGAGGGTTTAAAAAAGTTTATCTCAAGATGTAACAAATGCATTGATGTTAGGGGAGATTATATTGAAAAATAAAAACAATTTAAATTGAATTCGCATTTTCCTTCATATCGATACCGAGAATATATTGAACGCCCCTCGTACATATGATACAAGACAGCCCCAGTCTATAAACTGCTAAGAAATGCAAAGTAAAGTATTGTGAAGTAAATTTCCAAGATTTAGGCAAAAGTTAAAGACACATGCAAAAGTTGTAAAGCCACAGAAGAAGCTTGTAAAGACTTCAAGAAGAATCGCAGTCAATATGTAGGCAGAGGATATCGAACAACAATTTCAGTGCACTGGTTAAAAGCGATGGCGAACAAAATAAAGCTTTCATAGAGGACGACCTATTATACCCATTCGACCCATTCGACCCATTCGACTCACTCGACCCATACAGATGATGATACCAGACAATGTCTCTTACCAGATCTAGGTGAAGCGAGGATTACTAGCTCAACAATTTTAAACTGGAAACGAATTCATAAGGAACATACGAGTACACCGACTTTTTTGCAGTACCTTGTCGGAAGAAAATGTGCCCGATGAATGGAGCCAATTTGCCCGATAGTGAAGATCATTACTGTGCCAACTGCAAAGCATCAATTCTTACCACTGTTACGAAGTTATTTTCTGCTATATTGTGTAAACCCTTTTAAATTTAAGGCCAGCAGCTAATATGGCTGGAACAATTCGAATGAACTAAAACTTAAGTTTCCATAATGAATGAAGAAAATTATCAACTGGGTCAGCTTCGGTTCTATGACCCTGATTGCAATTGCTATTGGCGACCTGTGTGCTATTGCTGTTGCTGCCGCTGCTACGTTTTGAGATGCCCGCAGTTATTATGTGTAATTATTATTTTTTTTCTTTGCTTCTAGCTTTTGTTATCTTCTTTTATATATTTAATCTTCCTGTCACATTCTCAACATTCATTTGTAAATATTTACTTATTGGCTGATAAAATTTTCGAATGTTCCTTATAATTTGTTTCTCATTTCTCTTGCTTTTAAAATCAAAAATGAGCAACATTTTAAATAACATTGGAGGGACGAGAACATGCATGGTTTACAATTAAAACCAGTTTGTAAATCAGTGCAGGACTACCGGCTTGACTATTGCTTCATTTACATCGTGTGCGAGTCTGAAAAAATATTATTGGGTACGCGGTACCCAGTACAGAAAAGATCAACATGTGGACTGTTTTTCAATAGTAAATGTACTGGAACATGCAGCGCCTCGCATGTTGTTCTCTGTGGTGATTTTAATTGCAACTTAATTGACACTAGCGTTTCGTCGAAATTCGTGAATAGTTTTAAAGCGCTTAGCGTGTTTCCAGTTAATATTGTACAAGTATCCCTACTCATTTCCAGGGTGACACAAATACACTTATTGAAAATTTTATGGTCAGCGACACAACTAAGACCATACTTTATAATCAAATCTCAGCCCCAGCCTTCTCCAGATACGATATGATTAGATTTTCAAAATAGATCGACGGAGTTTAGGTATCAGTTCAGAGATTTTAAAAATCTAAATTACCAAGGTTTGGTGCACGACCTGCAGTGTACTGACTGGAATAATGTTCGCTTCCTACAGTCAGTTGATGATAAAGTACTATCTCTTCAAGAGAAGTTTAGATTTCTTTTTGATAAAAACGTTGCTGTGAAGTCTAAGGTTGTTGGTAGATCATCGCCACCTTGGTTAAGCAGTAGTATCATACAACTGATTCAAGAGCGAGATAGATCTTTTATTCTTTGGAGGTGATACAAACTTAAAATATTGCATCGTGTGTATTGCGTCTGCGTAATAAAGTGTGTTAGAGAGAAGAGCTGCGAAAACGATTTACTACGAAAATAGATTGAGTCAAAATAGGTCGACGAAAAACATATGGGAAACCTTAAAAACGCTAAAAATTGGAAAAAAAACCCTAAAGTTCCTGACGAAATTAATTTCGATCTTCTTAATCAAAAATTTGTCACAATTCCTACCTGTGAGCCATCAAAAATTGATGCCCATAATGAATCTTTTGGCTTCAGGTTCATAAAACTTCGGCAGAATATATGGTCTGCCGTCCGTGACTCATATTTTTAATCACATCATTACCACCTCTGAATATCCTCATGAATGGAAAAAGGCAAATATCATTCCAATCTGAGTAAGGTTGAAAAAGTAATTTTAAAACAAATTCAAACGTATTTGTCAGTCGGGATTTCGTCCTAAACACGACATAAGGAAGTAAATAGATAAATTTTTTTTTTGCGTTTTTGATACTTTTAGACTTCTTCAAAGCTTTCGATACGTTATGCTATGTCAAAAATTTCAGAGCATGTACAATTTTTCAAACGAGTCAGCAAAACAAATATACTCTTACTTAGTAAAGAGATTTGTAAGGAGTCAGTTGGCCACGGAGGCATCCATGATGCAGGAGTAGTTGGCACTGGCACGCTCGCGGTTGCTCGGCTCTAGCTCGTCGGATTACCTTTTTGTTTCGTGCGGAATTATAAAAAAAAGGAAAACAAGGATAGTTTGGAGAAAGCTACGTTATTTTACGAACGGACTTAAAAGATGGGAGGAGAGAAAGATAATAGGAAAAAAGAAGAAAAGAAACAGCAGGATCACATCTGTGTGCCATCACCACTGTGCAAGACCGGGACTAGCGCGATGTACCTAACTAAATCTACTCTAACCTAAACCCTAAATACCGAACTTAAATAACGACTTATAACTAACCTAAAGCTAACTAAACCCTATGTACCCTACACCGAATAATGCGTCCCAGTATCACACAGCGATGACAGCTCGTTACGACCTGAAATAAGCCAGGTGTTGTTGGCTGAGGATGGCCAACCCACCCTTATCGCACTTGGATGCGACCAATTGCTACCACTCTGGCCAAATCTGTGAATGGTAGCCCCTAAAACGAAGCTCCTCCCAGTCGCCACCTGTAAGAAAAACTTCAGGAAAAGTCAGTCACGTCATATTCGTTATGTCGTCATCGTTTGTGCGTCACGTACGGTCACAGTCGCCCCATCGAAGGACGGTCGGTCGCCCATCCACACACCACTCGCGACAACAGTTTTAAGCCACCATCGTAGTAAAAAAAAAAAACACGAATTTTATACCATTATACAATCCATAATTTGTACAAATGTAATCACAATCACAAATGTAAACTTAAATAACTAAGAATTTATTAAAATAAGAAAGAAGAAAAAAACAAACGCAAACTTATGATCTAAAAGCAATAAAGATTTTTTTTTATTTCTTTTTTTTCGGAATTTTACTTTAGTATTTTATACAATTAGGACTTACCGGTTATAAACGAATTCCTCGTCGTTCTGGCGCCAGCACTTCGAAGAATCCTTGAAATTCTATATTAATTTTTTTTTTGTGCACACAAAAATAAATCCAAGTAAAACACCAAAAACACTAAAAAAAAAACAGCTTGCTTAATCCTAACCTTACTCTACACAGTAAATTCAAAAAATTAAAAAAAAACTCAAATCTAGAACTTAACCTATTCGGAACTAAAGACTATTCTTAGTCACTATATATATCCCATATGTATATGGTATTAATATGGTATGTACATATGTACTCTTTTTCAATAAAAATATATTTAATAATATATTTTTTTGTCACTTATTGATTTATGTAAAGATAAAACTTCCTGTTTCTGTTTTTTGCTTTATTCACTCTTAATTTATTTTTTTTGTTGTTGTTGTTGTCGGGGTTATCCCGCGGTGCACCTCTTGCAGGCGATGTAGCTTTATGAGTATATGGGGTGGGGGATCGTATTTCGCGCCCCCTTTTTTATCTACGCACAGCGTAGGCGTAATAGGGGGGAGAATAGGGTAGCTCAAATTTCTTTGTTTTTGTATCGCGGCAGTCACTTTGGGTTTTTTTTTTTTTTTTGTTCTTTGTTTTGCCCGGAAAGAATTTTTTGTCGGCAAATTTTTTTGTTTTTTTGTTTCAAAAAACGCGGAGATCAATTTAATGGATTTGGTACACTGAGGGATAACAAATAAAACACCACAATTAAACATATTTATTTTTTTTGTAAACAGGCTGACGCTACAGATTGCAATATGTTGTGGTTAACGTAAAGTCTGATGTCCAATTGTCTTTGAGTGGTCCTGTTGATATTTTGCATGAAGTCGTTGCACAAAATTAACGGAGAGTTGAATGATGTCTTGCTCTGGGCGCAACGTAACTTCCTGAACTAAAACCCCACAAAATCTAAAGTCGTAGCCATAAAGAGGAAGGTACTAGACGTTTCACCCTTGCTGCCGATTAAACTTGGTCAAGAAATCGTCCCATATGTCAGAACTGCTAAAAACATTGGACTTATCTTTAATGACACCCTTACCCGGGATGACCATATTAATACTGTTATCGGAAAGGTTTGGGGAGGTCTTCAATTTCTCTGGTCAATCAAATTGTTTACACCACCTACAATAAGGAAAATGCTGGCAAAAACGCTCTTACTGCCAATTTTACTATATGCATGTGAGGTTATAGTAAGGTTGATTGTGGAAGTAAAAGAAGGCTTAATGTTATCTACAACAATATCACTCGCTATGTGTATGGACTTCGAAGATTTGATCACGTATCACCTTATTCAAAGGGTCTCGTCGGCTGCTCATTCGACAACCTCTTATCTGAGTACCTATACTGTAGATTATCTTTTCCGCGTTCGCAAAGGCCTTTCGCTTTCCAACAACATACTCGTACCTAACCTCGGAACGCCAGTTCTTTGTTCATGCTGTCCGCCTGTGCATCTCTTTGACGACTGAAGTGAGAGGAATAAGAAACACGAAAAACTTTAAGTCTCTACTTTTGTGGCACTTAGCCAGTTTGTACAATTAGGAACCCTTTATAGTAAGTTTTGTTTTTTTCTTTCTTTTCTTTTCTAATAGTAAAATTTTTTTTTTTTTTCTTTTCTTCTTTTTACTTACTTATTTGTTTCCTTTTTTGTCTTAATGTGAACAGCGATTTAAATATAAATATAAATGGGTGTAGCGGATACCATTTAAGGTTTCACGAAACGGGCTAGCGGTGCCAAGAACGTTTCGTTGAAATGATGCGTCATCTATGTATGCCATCCTTATGCATCATAATCTAAAGATTAAATACTAGGCCCTTGGTAACAGCGCGTGTTATAGGTCTGTACAAGAACTTTTAAAAATTTGTTATAAACTCAGCTAAGAAAAGCGTCGTTCTTCAGTGCCTTATTGATGCCTAAGTGATTTTGGTGCATTGCTATACATTAGTTACTCGCAGGACTGGAAAGTACCTGGTTGTAATTTGCCACCGCCTTTTTTATAAACTTGAAAGGCTATCGCTCCTAGCACGTCATTCAAACATGTGCAACGGGTGTGGAACATTGCACAGCCTGTGTTTGATTTCTTGGAAAGCTTTCACATTCGTGATACCCTTTGAATTATCTTCTTTTTTCCATAAACTGATGCAAGCTCTTTTTAATACCAATACGAGATTTTTATAATACGTGGCAAGCCCCGGTAATTTCTCAATTAGTGTTTACTTTTCAGAACTGAACAAGCCTCGCTAAAATGATGAGGTCCAGGATAAGCAGCAATGAAAGCTACTCCAACCCTTACTTCTAATGTTATCGCAATCTAAGTACACCACACAGATTTTCCACTTAAATGTTCCATTAATTGCTTAAAGAGGCCGGAACGTTGCATGGTCCAAATGACAAAAAAAAAAAAAAAAAAATAAACAGCTCAAATCAGCTTCGCTTAGTGTAGGCAGTTTTCTCACAATCTTTCTGGTGGATCCCTACCTATAGCCAAAGGTCGACGGCTTAAGACCATTCAACTTCACTCAACTTGACAGATATCATTTTCATTTTTTCAATCAGAAAGTATATAACATCATGCTGTAGATATTGTTGATATACGTAGATAAATACTACCTTTTAATCTAATTTACAACAATTACACAATTACAATTCTGATTGCATACCTGGACAAGAAAGATTTGAAATTTTTGAAAAGTCAATAAAAGGGTTATTTTTAGGAGACACTTAAAAAAAAGTTTTGTCAATACAGAAACAATCTTCATAACCGGTCTATTCCGAATTGGATCAAGTTACAGTCATCGTTGGTGGTCGGTGGCGAGAACACGATATTTACGATAATACGGATAAGGAGTGCAAAAATGGCGAATTCTCTTGACCAGTGCCACTTGCACCATGGATGACTTAACATCAATCAAAGTGCCATGCTGTTCGATGGTTTTGTTTCGCCAAATTAATGAACACCATTAATCATTGATCTCAGGGCAAGGTATGATACCTTCACATGGAAGCAGTACACCGTTGAACAGTTTCAAGTTGATGAGGTACATATTTCGCCAGGGCATGCGTATACAAATTTTATGGTGGCGGCAAGGATTGAATAAACAGTTACCTGTATGCTGATGCAGTAGTTTTCATGTTATTCGACGCGCGCGTACTCACAAGCTTAAACGCTTTACTTAACCCTCTACCCTCTGGAAGTGATGGGTACTAAACGGTTTCTAATTTAAAGGGATGCGTTCGATGATTGATGACTGGTACCTGCCCAATGTCATGTCATGCGGCATAACTTGAAAAGTGGGTTGGATTTGGTTACGAACGGATCCACGTTCAAATTGGACCACCAACCGCGTGTGTGGTGGTGATGGTAGAAGTTATCGTCGTCTTGTATCGTCATTGTTCTTGCCATCATCAATGTTTTGATAATTTTTTTTTTTATTTGAATGTTTTGTGAGAACAGAAAAGTCGTTACGGTAGGTTACTAGTTAAGGACACCGATCAAACAATCAATGCTTATGGGAACTGGCCTTGAAGATGAATATTTGACGCTAGTTTTCTGGAGGGTATATGGAAGATGTTACTCAGTTAATGGCTTGTTAAATTAGTAGAACGAGGTGCATGGTGAGATGCGGCTCTTTTATCTTAAGAATATTGCTAACGGCTGCAATGCTTTCAGAGAAACATAGGAAGCCAACTACTTCGAATCTGACCTTAAAACATCCGAAGCAAATCCTTTGCAGACATTTTTAAGCTCAAAACCCATTAAAAGAAATAGTCCATGAAGTGTAATTTCTTGATGAAATATCAGTTAAATATATGAGTGGATATCATTGGTATATTGTAAACCTAATTTGAATTCATAGAATTAAAATGTAACACTTATTTAACATTAATTAATATTAATTATAAGATTAATAATTTAGGATCCAGGTTTCACTAATCGAAGCCTCTAGCAGTGAGGCATGAGTTCACGGTTATAAGATGAAGAGTTGCTAAGTCTTTAAACTTTATTATATGCAACGTACATTCATACAAAGGTTTATGAATTTGCCGCTAACTATTCTGATAGAATGGCGAGAGAGGCTTGAGCATTTTGGCAACTCAAAACCTACATTTCGATTGGTCATCACACTGGAATACAGTATCACAATAAAAGCAAGCTATGGCGGAAATGGTTGCGAATCCAAACAAGTGTGTACCTTTTCCCTGCAGAATCACGTCACTGTCTATATATAGACTTTCTGGGGTACCACATGTTATTAGTCCTTGCTCATTGCTTCTTGATGGAAAGCGCAACGGAGCTAGTACTTTGCCATTTTTTTCTAATTAAATAATTACCAATTAACCGCTTAACACGTAAATTGTAACCGCTTCAGCGGTTTTGCTAAACAAGTTAGTGTAATCCTACGTAACGACGTATGTTGGACTGCCCTTGCCGTTGACATGTTACTACTGTAATTGTTACAGTTTTTCGTGACGTTTTTGCCTTATAGAGTCCGTGATTCGAACATCCAATTTATGTTTATGATTTTCGTCAATAAAGTCACAAGTTCGGTGCTTTGAAAGGCATGCAATACGATAACACCACCTCCCTTTCTTTATATTCCACAAAATCTATTGATTCCTGCTCATGTACGACTATAGTAGCAGGGGGAATGTTAATCAACGCAATAATATTTCCAATTGCAAAAATTGGATTTTTATTCAATAAGATTAGATATTTGTTTGTGCTTTGGTACGAGTATTCTTAAAGTCATCTATAGCCTGGAAACACCTTTGGGCAGCGAACTTGTGAACTTTTAAAACCACCGTCATTAAAGTATCCAGTATCATACAATTGTCATTTAGACTGTTACCAAATTTTTTCTTCAAACTCTAAGATTAGCGGACATCCATGTACTGATGGCATCCTCAAAAATCCGCACATTCTTTGAAGATTAGGAATTTCTCAAAATAATGCTTACTTCTGGTCTCTTTTGAAAATAATGGCAAGTGGTGGATAGCCAAATGTGGCAACTTAACTCAGTCCATTTGATGAAGATCTACGGTAATCTTCTTCATGAAACATATATGCCCAGCTGAGCTGTTAGCTACATAATTGACAATTAGTTAAAGTGGTTACTACGCCAAAAAGTTTGGTAAAAAACAATTGATTCATCAAAATCTTGAGAGCTGAAATTCATTCTTGTTGAAAAGTGTTGGAAGGTTTATATGCTTATACCATTTGATATGATTTGATATGACAATAGATGTAACATTCATATCAACGTGTTCTAAGTATTGAATGTGTTTGTTAACAAGAAGTAATGATACTCCGGCAAACATCAATGGCGTAAATAAGATAAATTGAACTAATCAAAGCTGTAATAACCACTCTGTTATTGCTAAACAAAGTTTCTCAACAAGGTGTACCCATTGTTACTCTGAATAGTATTATAGTACTATAGGTTTTATGCTAATGATTCTTCAAGTTTCCGATATCGGGTTTATTTGAATTGCCAGAATGTAGAAGGAGAGATAGCTGGAGATTCAGGGATTCGAAAAGAAAGATTTACGACAACAACCGCAATAACACCAGCAATAGTCTCAGGAACACTAACAATAACAGAAAAAACAATAGCAGCATAGAAAGTAACAACTACAGCAGCAGCAGAAGCAACAAGAACAGCAGAAAACAACAAAACAAAGGGTGCCTCCAATAAATACGTATAAAATGGAGCTCAAGGACACATTTAGTGATCTGGAGGAGCTTCTCGCACTGCTTAAAGAGAAAGAGTTGACGAGCTAACTTTCGAAGAAGTTAAGCCGTTCACCGCAGATAGAGTAAAAAGGGGGAAACGGGTTTGCTATACTTCCTGGTAAAGCTCACTCCCAACAGCAAACTGGATGATCTAAGGAGTTTTATAGTCCTAGATTATCAGATTATTCACTGAGAAAAATTAAAAAGGAGGGAAAACATTTTACAATGTGTCCATTGCCAACAATTTGGGCACACCGCGTTGAATTCCGAAATGCAAGCTCTATGTGTAAAGTGTGGACAGAATCACAAGTCCGAGGAATACGCTCTGGATAGGAATATAGCATCTGACAAAAGCTAGCTCTTGTGTGTGTTGTGTAAGAACGCAGGACACACTGCATGTTATCGGGGTTGTCCTAAGTTTCAGTATATAAGGAAAATATATCTGGCTCGGCAGCAAAAGGCGGAGGTCAAAAGACCACCAGTGCCTAGTCAAACACCACCCATAATTTCCAAATTATTTATATACAAATGGAAGCAGGTAGTAGAAGTACGGAAGTACAGAAAGCAAAGGTTGCTTCTCAGACTTCAGTGCCTCGCGCACCGGAAGCTGTACCTGAGTCGTTTCCCAGTCACGGCTCCTATCTGGATATCCGGTCTCAGTACCAATATTGTGGAATTGGGTAAGTTTGCTTAAAGGTATTCCTACAATTACAATAGAGTACTTTGGACACACTTATGCAGAACATACTTCTCAAACTCGCTGTACCCACCGTCCAACAGGAATCTGTCCAATGGAGAGATTGACAGGTACCTCAAGCAAATGGATGAGACCATAAAACGAGCGATGGACAGTACGATACCTCGGTACTGATATACTGACAACGAAGATACATTCCCCAACACAACAACTGCACCGATACAAGAGTAGACTGCTATCAAGACTAACAACTTGACAGTTTACTGACAGACAGAACCCGGTAATTATGACACTGAATGAGTCGATCAAAGTCTATAAAAATTTTAAAATGTGGACTTATGTCGCTTGGCGTTATGTCACGGAACCAATCAAAAACCTCCAAGTATTAATAAAATACAATTACAGGGCATCTGTAAGTTTGTATTGGAACGACAAAATTCGGATTGTAAATACCAGCAACTCGAGTATGTTCTCGTAAATAAATAAAATATTTCAGAGAAAATATCAAAAAGATCGCCCGAACAATGAACAACAAATGTTAGCAGTAGGCATAAATCCAGAAGAAGCTATCGATGATGACAACTTTTTTATTGTCAAGATCTGCAAGAGAAAGTAGAGGCCATAGAATGGAGTCATTGCCCCGAATCGTGACCCGGTAAATCAGGTCCATTGCACAATTCCTACCTTCGAAATGATATGGAGAACAGGCGATTCGAGAACTCAAGTTTAACTGATTTCAATGACGAAAATATTCCAAATAATGTCATTGCCAACGAAAGAGAGCTACACTCGTGCATTTCGAAGGAAGAGTTCCATACGATCTTCGAATCACTGAGATACAAGAAATTAGTGAGAACCGATGGAATTCCGAACAATGTGCTTCGACATCTCCCAATAGAAACTGTTGAAATATATACTCGTACACCACACCGTTTAATAATGCAATGAATACTATCAACAAGATTCGAAGACAAAGATGATATATCCAATTCCCGAAAGTTATAAAGACACGTCCAATCCGGTGAATATTTTGTCGACAAGTCTCCTTCCCAACATCAGCAAGATATTCGGAAAGGGCATCAATAGAGTCTTAATTTAGTTTATTTCCTAATAACCGATTCGGTTTTAAGGGGGACATGATATCTAACATGCGGTATCTAACTGCGGCATCTGATATCTGGTTGAACAAAAGTATGAAGCAATACTCGGGTGACTGCCTAATTGACTTGGAGAAGTCGTTCGACGCCGTATGGTTAGAGGGACTATTGTTTAAACTGAACAGGCTGGGAATAAGTAAACCACTGCTCTATGTTCTTTTGAATATGCTCACCAGTAGACAGTTCATAGTGAAGAATGGTGATGTGATTTCTACTGGAGTATTTGACATTAAAAGCGTCTACACAAGCGATCTTGCAAGTTCACCTCACCATGCCATAACGTACACAGACGACTTGATCACAAACAGATCAGGTCTAAAGATCGAGGTCATAAATATGCTCTTGAAACGATTAGATTAAGCGATGTTGCGATGACTGGAAGTTGAAGATGAGCTTTCGGAAGTAGGAAACCATTATTTTTAGGACGCCTTTGTATTGGACCTCTAAGGACACCTGTAAGAATTGGCGAAGGTTTTCAATCGTGGGACAATACGGGCAGCCACTCGCTGGTCGAAATGTAGTTAGATACGAGTACCTTGGGATCTGTCTAGATCAATATCTATATTTTAACAAACGTATAGATGTTGGTCTGACCAGAGCCAAAGGTGCTTTTGCTCTTACAAAGAGACTGTTTTATAACAGCCAACTCGATGCGAGGGTGAAGGTGATCTGCTACATGACCCTTATCAGGTCTATGCTTGTATTTGGATGTCCCGTTGTGGTTCAACGTGAGAACAAGTTTATTGGAAAAGATTCGGGTTTTAAAGAGGGCTTGCCTTCGCTTATACAGAATACCAGAGTCCGAGTACATACAATTCTATGCTAATGAAGTCCTTTACAATAAGGCGAACCTAATAAGAGTGGACAATTTCGCCATTAAGTTGATTCGAATGCTCATTGCTAGAGCAATGACCACGGCGAAAAGTCTGAACTCCGGGGCTTATTATCCAATTATTACCCCACTTGGTGCTCCGAGAGGCGTTCCTCTATGTCGCTAATCTTCGACATCACTCGAACAGCTGCGGGCAGGCGACTCTACTACAACAGAGACCTCACATACGGAGCAGAGCTCCGGTTCAGTAGGGCGGTTGCGAGTCGCTATATGAGTGATGTTGCTCGGCAGCACAAACAATTTTAGTGGCTTAGTGAAGGAGAGTGAACTCCATCTTCGTTTCCTTCAAGTGCTAGGTACCCCTTTGAGAGCGAGGTCGGTTTGTTTGATATTCAACCCATGGCCGGCTTACATAGTATAGGTAGAATTAGGGTAGTTTTTAAGATGAAGTAAAAAAATATTACAAAAAAAAAGTATATATATATAAATAATTAACTAAGTTTTTTGTAGCAGAAATTATTTCCTTAGTTTGAATTTTGGATCTTTACTTTAAATAATTATTTTGTAAGAAATGTCGAACGATATAGATTAAGAGTTAGGTTCGACTTAGAGCGCCCGCATGGGGCCAGTAAGTTATTGCAAGATAGTATAAGTTAATTAAGCTAATTTTCAAGCATCTTTTTTGTCTAGCTTATAAGTATAAATGAATTGAATATAATGAAATGAAAATTAAATGAAGCCTATTCGAATGGTGTTGACGTCTCTCATGTCGGATCACATAAAGCTTTCGGCTTATCCAAATCTGATCTATGATTGATGTGCCTGGGTTGAGCTTTAAGTTAATCATTACAGAAGCGAACTTATTTTACTCACGTAAAGAAAGAACCTGGTTTTTGAATGAACACTAGGTTTCAAAACGATAGCATTCTCCAATAAAAATAAACGCCTGGAAGTCATTCCGGGGTCCTAAATAGTAATATTCCCTGCTCGAAACACTCTGTGTTAAAAATTGCAATGCCTTTAAGGAGGACGCGAACGTAGCTGCAAGAATATTCTATGTAGATATTCAAACGACAACACGACACTCATATAAAGTCTATCATTTCTGGTTCTGCTCTATATAGATACTCGTATGATGTGCGAACTATTTAAATATTCGTAAGCTATAGTAAAATAAATTTTTTACAGTAAAAGTAAGCGAATCAGCTGGAATTTCCATGTTTAATAATAGTGGCTCGAAAAGTTCCGAAAAGCGATAGGAATTCAAGTTCAATCCGTGATGCTCAAACCGAATGAAAGCTAATTAGTATACTGCAAAAATATCAGCAAACTCTTAGTCTCACTAATGAAGTGATATAATACATAGCGGTTTACAATATGGTACAATGGTTTGCAAACTTAGCTAAGCCCTCAATCGGCGTAGTAGCAATGCGCCGTGAGGAATAAATATATAAAATAAAATTTAACACCCGTATCTTAAAGTATTTCAAATTTGAGCGGTTAATAAAATACTTCACAGATGAGAGATAGAAAAAGAATAGCAAAGACTCTTTATCTTGCCTTGTTTGACCAGAACCGTCCACACAGCCAACACCGTGCTAGTATTTGGGGATTTTTAACTATTGCAATTTACCAGCTTCGAAGACAGATGTTTATCATCAGGCGCAATGCCCTGCATTAACTATTCTACTTGGATATTCATAGAGTGAATATTGGGCTATACAAGGCACAATCTCCAGCCGCAAAAACTATAAAAAAATATTTTGTAATTAATAGCACTTCGAAGTTTACTCGTATATGATTTCTCAGTCCTAGATTAAGTGAATACTGGAATGCTCCATAACACTTCTGATTCAGACTCTTTATAGTATTTTCTATCAGTAGACACTTATACATATTCCTCAGGGATGGATCCTTGCAGATTTTATCGCAATTCCTTTTGAGTGGCTTGTTTTGTTCCAAGTTATTGGTCTCCAATATTATTGACTGTAAGGGAATGGGGAAAGGGCATGTGCATATTCATAATTCCCTTCAAAATAAGCTCCTGCAGCAATCAGGCATAATGTAGTAGCACCTCTCTGAGCTTAACAAAAACACAACTAAAAGTTAGTTATTGAGGTAAACTCACATCTGGCCATAGCAGTAAAGGAGAAATATTATTATGGCTGCCAATTTGACTGTAGTTCCTTTCTTAGACTGTCACAGGTTTCTAAGCAGACGTGACTAAACGACTGGCACCACTATCCAAAGGCAAAGGTTATATATTTTCTCCTGCGTCCCGCTCGAAAACATTGTCATTTGGCGATAATTACTATGTTTCAACGTTGTAGACTTATGTATTTTCGTACTCATAATAGTTCACAAATCCCAACCAGGTTCCAACTTTAATGACATTTTGTAGATTTTATTTTGCGTTTTTTCAAGTTTCCTTCCAGTGACCCCAGTAAGGAATGTGATAGGAATATTTTAAAATAGCTCCACCCTGTCCTTCCTTTAGAGTAAGACATCAAGGCTCATATGCTGGTTTTGCAGTGCTCCGTTACGTAGCTCTGAATTGTATTGTCACACCTCGTTAAAAAGTAACTAAAACCATGCGATAGATACCTCCCTGACCTGATTTAAGCAATGATAAATCTGTACAACAACACACTTTTCTTTTCACTGTCAATTTAAAATTGATATACTCCTTTTCGTGGGTGAGTCCAATAAATCTTCATCGGCACCAGTAGGCAGTGTTAAACTTGCCAAAAGGATTAATCTCACGAAAGCATATACTCTGACAGCAGAATGCTGTCGCTGCTGCTGTTAAGTCTGACGCTGTTTTAGCAATTACCGTCGTTACGAGAAAAGAGCGGACAAGTATCTTTGTATCTGCCAACTGACCAACCGACTAACCGACCGACGATTACATGCAGGGTGTCAAAATACAATTAAGTTGGCGCCTGCTGATTTTCATGGGGAGAGGATTTTTTGTTTTATAAAAAAAATATTCTTCACATCTACGCCGAGAAAGTTGCAGTGCTACTGGCAAGTTCACTGGAATGTTGCCAATGATCTCAGTTGTTCAGTTGTTTAATTAATCGATTTAATTTGGTTTCAAAATTTTCAGGCCACCAATGTGCCGATAAAGAGAGATCCAAATTGGTACAATCGGACTACCATGGTGTGATATGTGAAACCATTGCTTATTGGAATTTATTTGTGGGCTGACTTCTCATTTTGGGTTATCGCTACTTTGGTAAAGGTCAAGACGAAAAAAAGTACTCTCCGATCTGGGGAGTGTTGCGGTTTCAATGGTCATAAGGAAGAATAATGGACAACCAGAGTGTGTTTCATTGACACACAATGCGCTACATGTGATTTTCAATTTCTTAATATTAAGATCAGTTAACCAGTGACACATTGATAAATGGTTTATACCTGCAATATGGGCCAATATATGGTAAGGCGGCACCTGTTTGAAGCACCTCTTTTTTATGGATGTTCATGATAAGATTATTAAAACCAATTTAATATGGAAGATCGAAATTTTGAGTCAATTTTGGAGACCTACTTTGAGGCATATACTCGTAGTTATTTCACTACTGCTTATCATCAAACTATGTTGCCAATGTCGTTGACTTATTTTACTTAAAGGAAAGACGCGATAATATACCCTTTAAGAATTAATTTCGAAAATCAGTATAAAAACATGTGTATTTGGCATTAAATGCTTTGGGGAGATATGATTTACCTCCTTGGTACAGGATAATATCGCCAATTTATACCATAATTTTCTACCTGAGACGGGCTAATGTTTGGAACAGAGATTCAGACATTTTAGTCATACCGAACCTGCGAGCTATAAGTTCTATGTAACATTTATGAATTTATTAAATTTATAATTGTTTTATTTATAAATGTATTAAGTACAGGTTAAAGGATCGCCTCGTTCATCATTTTTAACATTTCGGTTGGCCTGCAATAGTCAGGAAAGCCTTCGTGACGGCACGCAGGGAGGAGTTTTTATTTATTAGTTTTTTCTTCATTAAGAAACTTAACCACTGATCTCCTCACTTATTCCTTTTACTGCAACTTCACATTCTATTCTAGAAATATTAAGCGCTTAAATGGTAATATGGTTACAGTACCAGAACCCACCACATCAGCGGCGAGTACCAGCATCCTAGAGCGGGCATATGTCTGACACTTATAGAGATAATTCTACACGGGATGTTATGTCACTTGTATCCAGCACGCAAAGGAGCTTAGCAAAAGCGTAATGCTCCATCACGGCGCCAGGAAGCAGGCTGCAGTCTTTCTTACAGAGGTGGAGCAGAAAAATCTCTTAGAGTCGTCTGGAAGCGTTCACTTGGTCTGCCGGCAATCTGAAGAACTATGCCACCTGGAGTTATGCTTATATAAAACCTGACTGCCAATGGAAACTCTAACCGGGGACGCAGGCAGTTCTAACGCAGCTTCAGATCCCTAAAAACTATCTTCTGGGCACGGATTCCCAGCAAGTTGATTGGTGATGACCCAAACAAGACTCAGTGAATTCTGCCTTCCGACTCTGTTAAGAAAAGCCTTTTATTCTCGAACTATTGTAGTTGAGAAGGCTCAAGCAAGGTTTGTGCGCTGCTATAACCGCAGATACAATGCACCCTCCGCTAATTCTTCACAAAATAGTTAATTTTCATCAGGATTGCGTATATATGTATCTGCCTGAAAGCCATATGCAAGTTTTCCTAACGAGGCATGAAATCTAGAGCTGTAGTCCTCTAGAAGACATAGGCGCCGAATTCTTCATTATTTTTGAAGGTATCTGTGAATTCCCGACTTCATTGTTTTTCTGGCTTAGATTTTACTCGAAACTATTTCTGGAGGCAAGGAAATTCGATTTCGTATTTTTTGCAGCAACAAGTGTTCTGGTGTCATTGCAGCATGTCGAAAATACCAGTGTCAAGCGACAGGTGGGGCAGATCATAAAAAACTCCGATGTGTATTGCAAAAAGGACAATGATTTTTAGAACACTATGCGCGGAATATTGTGAATATCGATGAAAATAACCTCTGGGCATGCTTTTAGAGTTCATCTTTTAGGCTGCCTTATCTTGGCTCCCCTATCATGTACCCTGGGCTGCTGAGCTAATGCAGATAAGATCGGTATACGAAAGAGATATCGCTATCTACATCGATAGCCAGGCTGCACTCAAGGCAATGGAATCAACCAACGTCAACTCTGATACAGTCAGGGTCTGTCGCACAGTGCTCAAGGCGCTATGCAATCAGAAACGGGTAAGACTGTGCTCGGTGCCAGGACACTGTGGTATTAAAGGAAATGAACAAGCGGACGAGCTTGCAAGAAAAGGAAGGCTACTCAACAATAGTGAAGTTGTCAACATCAAACCAGCCCGTTGGATAGTGAGGGGCACTACCGATTAAAAAATCACAAAGACTGCCAACCTAAAGTGGTCAAGTCTTGGAAAAAAAGAAAAGGTCTAGGAAGTTAATAAAATTAAACAGAGATAAGCTTTCGACATTAATAGGAATCCAGACAGAACACTGTCTGTGCAGGTTCTGCGGTGATCTGTAAGCTGTTGAGGGCACAACACACATACTCTGTGAATAGAGGAAATAGACAACACGAACTTACGAGTAAAAGGTCTTCTTTGCTTTTCCAGGAAAATTGTTTGTTTCACCAGGGCGATTGTTTAGCTTTTTGCCATTTGAAGACAAATTCAACTGGTTTCACAGGGATCGCGATGGGCCCGTTTTGCTACCTGGTGTCTGTGTGATGGCATATCCATCATAGGCCTGTTTAACCTAACCTGACCTATCATGCACCCTGGACTACACTAACTTGTGTACCCACTTCAAATTCGTTAGTCTATTTGTCTTTAAATGAAATCATTTAGTTTTTAATTTTTTTCTTTATTAGTACTAATTAGGAACTTAGCTCACATTTTGACTTTACAATTTTATTGTTATTATTAATTTGAGCTCCTTTGGCATATCCTTACTTAATGCTAAAGACAAATTAGGATTACACACTTATATTATTTCTTAGACAGAAATCACTGCGACTCTGAGGGTGATGCAAAAGAATCAAGTTTTGAAGCTGGAACAGTTTCTTTGAGTATAGCTTAAATAGTTTATTTTATATCTCTCCTCACACTTAGCTTGTTCAAGGAACAGGAGTTTATTCGCATTTCAAAAATGTTTACCATTTTACACTTTGCACAGCATGACTGTCGTCATGTAACTAACCATTCAGGAGCGACCAAGACAACAGTTAAATACACGGAAGCATAAACCAGTTCATTTGAAACGAACTGCATAAATCAAAAACCAAAATTCTATGGGGTGCTCCAGATCCTCTAATATGGTTGTGGGATTAAGAGTGAACGATGTTGAAGAAAACACTAAGATGGTTACCAGTATGAGTGACTTTTTCACAAATAAAAGATACTTTTGCCATCTCGGATCTAGTTTAGGCCAGATTTACTTGGTTTATATGTCCTGCCTGATCAGCTGTCGCTAGTCTCATCTAACATATCTATAATAGTTTGAGCATGAGTATACAGGTTGCGAGTGGCATCCCTATGTCTTTGAATATTTAATGAATACCTTGGATTGTGAAGCTTCCATTCAAAATTTTTGTAGCTCCTCTTAATGCCTTACTGATTGGGCATCCAGCGGATAGGGACAGATATAGACTAAAGTCACGCCTGCCCGAAATTGTAACACCGAAGCTTCTCTCCCTATGGCTTTTTTAGACCATATGTGAATATACGTATTAAAGCGTAAGTATGTTATTAACTCTGACTAATTGTTGAGTACAAAGTGCTTCACAATACTCATTTCGTATGTATGTGCTTGGAAAAAAAGCACCTTAATGTACGGGGCCTCTACAATGAGCATCGAATTCGTCGAGTTATAGAAGCTGAGTAAAGTCAATGAATATCGAGAAGTTCTCCAGATGAGTTCGGAAACTAAATGATGATGGATTAGGAGAAATTTGACCAGTTGCACAACTCGAATTCGTACCTAATGAGGATATCGTTCGCAGACCTAGAACCCCGCAACTTTCCGACTCATGACGGGAAAGACGCGAAACTGGAGAACTAAGGAGCCCTTATCAACCGTCTAGCGCAGACTAAAGGCATGATTCGGTTCGGTTTCGAGCTCATGGATTCTGATAAGCAACATAATTCTCTTTCTTTAGATCTTGGAGCATCAATATGATGACTCTTCTGACACTCTGTCGGAAATGGAAACCGATGACGAACTAAAAAGACATCCTTTCCGATCATTGCAAGAAGAAGAGTCTTGGGCATATATTTAGAATCGGAGGAGTCGAACTACACAGAGGTAGAGGCTGCTCTGGTAAATTGTTGCAATGATACGGTTTCTCCAGATTAATCTCCACCACTCAAAAAAGTCTTCGGCTGCATTTATTCTGCGTCTTTCCATAAACGCAGAAGACATCATCCTAATCCAAGAACCATGGATCATAGAAGGCGCGGTTCGTGGATTTGGGACACCTGTATATGCTCCGCTCTATACAAGAGACAAAGGTAAGATTAGAACTTGTATATTAGCGAAAGGTTACCTTAATACATTTTTGATTCCTAACATCAGCGACCTCGACTTAACCGTTGCCAGACTAGAGATTGCCAAAGGCTCCTACTGGCTGGCATCTGCATATTTTGGCCACGATTATGTGGGCCCTCTCCGTGCTGATAACGGAGAAAGGGTGGTACTGGAAGCTGGAAGGCTAAAACTGGCAGCATCATCGGATGCGACGCTAATGCTCATCACACGGTATGGGGCAGTACCGATATCAACGATAGAGGTGAGTCACTTTTTGATTATATTATCAGTACTAACCTTATTGTTTGCAACATTGACAATGAGCCCACTTTTATAACAAGAAATCGACAGGAAGTGCTAGATATCACTGTTGTCTCCGACAACATCACTCAAATGCTAACGAACTGGATGGTATCGTCTGAACGCTCATTTTCTGACCATAGATACATCCAAATCAACCTGAGTGATCCTCCTCCCAGCCAACCAGCATTCCGGAATTATCGAAAAACTGATTGGACAAAGTACAGAGGAATACTGTCAGAAACACTTTACTGTGAACTCTCAAGTCCCTAGCGTGACACCAGTGAGCTTGACATGGAAGACAAGGAATTCACCCTGGCTCTCAATCAGGACATGGCTGCTTCCTGCCCTCTTATTCAACCTAGAACCAAGCCACTGGTGGGCATCAGCACTGGGACTGCTTAGAAATACTTGCACAAACTTTTCAACGTAGCAAAAAGCACAAGAAAACTGACTGGCTGCGACTGACTGGGACTCATACAAAGAATCTCTCAATCCTGGAGGTCATTCAAAATTCACGGAAACCTCTGAGGCATCGCGGCTAAGAAAAATCCTCTCTACAAATCCTATGATGCCTAGCTGTTTGAAAAAACCCAATGGCTCCTGGATAACCTCAAGTGATGAATCACTCAAACTGCTACTGGACACCCAATTTTCGGCCAGTAGCAGCCCAAACAGGACTACTGCAACTGGCACTAAAATTCATGGTCTGATTACAAGAGACAAACTACTGTGGGCGCTGCATAGCTTCAAACCATACAAGTCTGCTGGTCCGGACGGTATAATAGCAGTCGAACTACAGAGGTCCTCAGATATTATTCTGCCTGCACTAGAAAATACTATGAGGAGCTATGTAGAACTTATCCACATTCCACTGTCATGGAGAAAAGTCAATGGAGTTTTCATTCCCAAACCCGAAAAATGTTCTCATGTTGTCGCAAAGGACCTCAGATCTATACGTCCATTATCCTTCCTTCTGAAAACTCTAGAACGACTGATTGGTATCCAAATACGAACTAAAATTGATCCACGCCTTTTGCCAACGGCTCAACATGCCTACTGAAAAAGAAAGTCGGTGGAAACGGTTCTGCATTTACTAGCTCTTACAATATAGAGAGTACACAATGGTCGCCTTCCTGTACATAGAGGGTACCCTTTTCAACGACAACACATCCGCAATCACGACTACACTGACAACTCTGCAGATAGACGACTCATTTTTGGACTTGATCAGGATAATCAACTCAAAACTGGGTGGGCCTTCTGCTAAAATATGTGTCAGCAGAGGTACGTCGTAAGGCGGTGTCCTCTCTCCCCTTCTCAGGAACTTTGTGGTTAATGAACTGTTAATATACCTAGAAGCTGGTGGTAGCAGGGTGATTGCTTAATACCCGTTAAAGAACTTCTTTAGCTAAGTCTTAACAGATAAACCCGTTGAGCAGATCGCTGTGGATTGAAAGTAAACCTCCATAAAACTGATCTTGCCCTCTCTTCCAGGACATACACATAAAATTCCAATCATAGACTCTCCCTCAATAAACGATACCAGTATGCGAAATACAGTAAAATATTTGGATCTCATTTTTGACAGGAAACTAAACTGGAAACCTAACATTCACGAAAGAGTCAAGAAAGCTACAGTAGCTTCTCTTGCAAAAAACCCATTGGGAAAAAATGAGGCCTTCAACCTCGCATAACCCACTAACTATACATCCCGATCATAAGACCGATACTCACCTACGAGGTTGTTGTCTGATGGACGTCCTTGGAAAATGTAGTCAACTACAGCAACCTAAGCAGAGTCCAAAGAACAGCATATCTATGCATAAACGGAACCCTACATTCTACTCACTCCGCGGCACTGGATATTCTGTTTCACTTGCCACCCCTCGATCCCTTCAGCAGGAAAGCGACTACAGTTATTCGCCTTAAAGTGACTACACAGTGGACAAATATTTCATTTGGCCACACTAACATTTTTAATACATTAGGAATCCTCCCAGAGAACATTGATTACACCATACCTGAACTTTGGTTTAACAAAGACTTCCAAGTAAGCTTCCCCACTAGATTCATCTGGGTGGAATATGCTTTCATGGAGGACAAGCCAATCCAATTCTACACAGATGGATCTAAACCGATAGCGCAGTTGGTAGCAGTGTTTTCTCAGATAAGATAAATCTAATCCTCTCTTTCCGTCTTCCAAATCATTGTAGCGTGTTCCAGGCTGAAATTTTGGCGGTTAAAGAGACTTTGTTCTGGCTGAAGGAAAACGTGATATCTGCAAAGGATATCCGCATCTTTTCGGATAGTCTGGCCGCTATCAAATCCCTTGACTTAGTTCCATTAAATTCTAAAACCGCCCTTGAATGCCGATCATCTCTTTCCGAGATGGCAGATCAGTTCAAACTTCACCTTTGTTGGGTGCCGGACCACAGAGACATTCCAGGGAATTGTAGGGCTGAAGAACTTGCCAAAATTGGAACCATTCTATCTATTCTATCGAAAAAGGATAGCATAAGTATACCAATCGCTACGTTCAAATCAATATTACAGCTAGATGCTAATATTGTAAAAGAACAGATCTTTGGTGGACTGTAGGATCAAGATATCCAGCGACCAAACCGATCTGGCCAAAGCTTCCCTCTAAATAGGAAGCATCTCAGCGCCATCATAGGTGTCACCAATGGACTCTGCCTTACAGGCAAGCATGCAAGAGGGTTTGGCACATTTACAAACAATTCCTGTATAAGCTGCATGGACGAGCAGGAAGAGGAGGCAACCCTCCACCTATTCTGTCCTATTCATGTCAGCTCTCCCTCAAAGAAGAAAACTCCACTTAAGAGCTTTCTTCTACAATGACTTAAGTGAAGAAGTTAGAGTATAGACGTTGACAGTCTCCTACGCTTCATCATAAGCTTAAATTGGTTCCATGAATAGGAGGATCACAGATTCATGTGATCCTACCTAATGTACGGGGTATAGTTTGGTATTTGAAATTGTCTTCAGACTGCAATTAATAGCGATAATGCTCCTTCATAACAGGAGCTACATGTATAGGATTTTTCTCCATATTCATTTCTAACCCAACTGTGATGACTTTTGTCTTCTAAATTAAGCCCGAAATGTATATATGTACATACTCGTATGTATTATAATGGGATGTAATAGAAAATAAGTTCATCTCGATTCTTCTTTGGGCTAAGGAAATATACCCACCTGTTTTAGTGTGATCTAAAATTCGTGAGTTTTTTGATGCCTTCCAGATATTAACCAAAGCAAAATTGTATCCGAAAGGAGCCATCGTGTGTAATAAATTATTTGCTATCCTATTTAGTCCCGAATTTAGCCGATAAGCCATTGGTTTGACAATTTCATTCGCCGTATGTATGGTATTCCATCTATCACTTTTTAATCTCCTAACACCGGTATCCTTTTAATTAAAGCGTGAACCTACTTCCTAGATAAGTAACTGGCGTCATACTTATCTTCAAACCAATGTCCTTCTTGTGGTCAGTATTTCCTCTATGTGAGTGCAGTTCATCTTATCCACCGGATAAGATTCGTAGTTCTGAATCTGAATGAATGTGTGATTGTCCTTTTTGCGCCATTAAGTGCATACTCGTATTACTCGTATCACTTACAACTTCATTCATTGCGATTAAAGACCATGACAACTGAATAAGGTTTCTTTTACCTCGAAAAGGATTCACTTTTCGAGTATATCGGTTGAGAGATAAGGACCACCAAACAGGATAAGTCAGACTGAGAACTGACGAATCCTTCCTCGGTATGAAGTAAAGTCGGACGAAGAAGAAGAAAAGACGAAGGGGATAACTGAATTTTTATTACAGACATTCCATGTGTATCACAGGATGAAACTGACAATTGCATGTGATTCAATGGCACATGTCTCGCGCTGATTGATTCCTACATCATCATAAAATTGACTTCTTTTCGAGTGTTTCCAGTTTTTTGTTGATTCGTGAAAAGAGGTGATAAATGAAATTGTCAATCATGCTGCTGTCCATTAAAAAAATGTTAAGTGTCAATCAGGCATCTGTAACTGTGTGGAAGTATTTATTCATCGGTTCTTATGTAACGTGGCTTTTTTTAAGCACCTCATTTTAGAAGCGAAGAAGATCCGTTTCTGAGTGGTTTTCCGGCTTGACAAACAGATGATGAAGAAAATGCAACCAAAACATTTTTGTAAGGAAACGCCTCTATTATTTAGGACGCTTATGTAAATTATTAAAATTTGGTCCTTGCTTTTCATATTCTTTAGAAAAAGGAAAAACAATGTATCAATGTACCTCTAATCAGTTGTGCATGTTGAGAAATTATTATGAATCTTAAAGTTTAGCTTAGTAAAGGCACCGTCAAGCAGAGCACGATTTAACGCCACATTATATTCTATTGAAGTCACAGAAACTGAAACGCGGTGTTGTGTTGAAATACAAATGCTTCATTTCAACACGGCGTTGATATTGGTTCATTTTGTGAAACAATGGAGGTGGTAATTGAATTTCTGCATAAATACCCAAGTTTATATGACCAGAGTGATACAAACTACAAGAACACTGTTTTAAAGGTCGAAATATGGGAAAGTATTGGGAAAGATTTGAATGAAAATGGTAAAAATTATTTACTTTCTTTTATCTTTTTATTACTCAATTTATATTAAAGTTTGATAAAAATATTTCACGTAGTTTTCAGTATCGGTAATAGTAATGGTTTTCAGGTTTATTTTTATATAATTATTAAAAGCATATGCTACTTTTACTACATGTACTGCGGTTTCCACATCACTCAATTGGCCTCGCAACTTTTGTGCCAGTATTCAAAACATATTTTCGACGACATGTTTTCTCTCGTCTTTCACGGCTATTGTTTTGAAAGGACGCATTAAATATGTTTGTAAACCAAACCCTTCATCACCTATAAGCACATGAGCCACAGGATCATTGGTTCCTGGTAATGGTTTTGGGGGCAGAAATGTCTTTCCATTTATCAAATTTTTATAAAATGCAGAATTCTCAAATTTTCCGTTATCACCATAACTTCCAATATCCGCAATGATGAACTTATAAAACAGATCAACAATAGCCAGTAAGATAACAGAAAAAAAGTTCTTTTAGCGGAAATAATTAGGTCCACTATGAGGAGGGCATTTTAATGCTGCATGTTTACCATCAATACTACCCACACAGTTGGGAAAATTCCAGACTTGCCTACCGCCAATTTATGCAGCTTTCCATGTTTCTTACGTCGGCATGGGCATGTATGATATGGCCGTAAGATATTCCAAGTTTCTCTGAGCACTTGGTTTACATTACTTCTGGCAGATGAACGTCCGAACCGACAGGAAAATTCTATAGTTTGGTATGAATCACATGTAGTTAAGTATCTGAAAGAATACAAAGTAATTAAAAAAAGCATTAATTTTTATTTTTAGCTGAAACTGTAAAACTCAAATGAAAGAATTTGAGGGACAACTACGTCATCAATAAGTTGTACAGGGCAATCGGCGAAGATACTGAAATTCTTTTGGTACAATCAGTTACAGTTTTTATACACAACTTTAGTTCCACATCCAACTTCATCAAATATCCCCACCAGTTCTTCAAAATCATCATCAGAAAGATATCCTTTGCTTGAGACAGTGGAATCGCCAGTGTCACCACCATCACAAACTGAACCAAAAGCACTAACACCACCAGTGTTTACTCCGCATGTAATAACACCGTCAGTCCTAATATCAACCGCTGCGAAGAAAAAAAAACTTCCACACGAGCCAGATGAAGTTGAAAGAATTACACAACTCAAAACCTAACATTCATTTTACGACCTTTCTATTCACTATGCACCAAAATGTATAAATAATATCAATATTCGTTTAAAAGTTTGCTTTTGTAACGGTTATAAAAATAACCGTTTACATGATTTTTGCCTTTGAAATTGGTGCATGCAATCCACATAAGCTTAGGTATGTAAGTATGTTCAATTGTACAGTCACCCATGACTAAGAAACAGTAAATATTTAATTTAAGCAGTACTTAAATGACGCTTAAGTGATTAACAACAATTAGATAAGTATTTTTTAAAGGTCTGAAAACAGTAAAAGTGTAACCATGATGCTGATGCATTTTGTTATATACATATGTGGCAAATTTATTAAAGTTCGGGATGTAAAATTTGAGTTGGCTAGGTGTGAAATGCTTTGCGAAGCCTATGAAGCCTTCTTAAACTGCCCTATTCGAAATCAGGACAAACTATGCGCTCCACCTGTTGCTTGCAGTAATTGCAACAGATGTTTAGAAGGCAAGCAGTTTTCAGTGGAAAAAATATAAATACTCGTAGGTACGTTTATTTGAATTTTTATTTGTTTTAGGTTGGTGCCGAGGTGAGAAAAGGAGTATGAAGTTCGCAGTACCTAGAGTTTGGCGAGAACCAAGAGACCACGTTAACGACTGCTATTTTTGGATCGTAAATCCACACAAAAGACGTAGTGGCAAGAACGCTAAGCCAATCGAATATCCTAATCCTACTTCTTCTTCTACTCTAATTTGGCATTGCCCACAATTTCCAATCCCAGAACCACAAAAAAAAATTAACCCAAGGCCATATTCCGGCGTATGGCCTTATGTCACTTTTATAAAGCGACATATCACTTTTAAATCGATTCGTAGCCCTTACCTGATCAAATTGGTGCCGTGACATAACGCCAAGCGACATAAGGCCAAATTCCAGCTTTGTGAAAATGACATAAGGCCAATTGGCTTTACGTCACTTTCCACTGTATATCTGATTTTGCTTACCTGATTAATATATACCCTCCATTATTGTCTACAAAAAGGAATATTGCATTCAATGACTAATATACTACACGCCGCTTAGCGGCGCCCTCAGCAACCTGCATGTGAGGGCGAAGGCCGTCCGGCGTATGAGTCGAAGAGACGTCCATAATGTGAAATCCTTGTAACTATAACCCTCAACTGTCAGACAGGCGCCTAAAACAAGTCTGGCGCATTTCAAGTTTGGGGTGGGTGATTCACTTCGCTTGCTAACAGGATTTCACTCCTTTCTGCGCAGGGCTTAGCCGCTCACGCGACTTCGTCGCTCCGCTAAAGGTATGTCAACAACTGTCAGGCAAGCGCCTATAAGCGAGTCTGTGCGGTGGGTGGCTCACTTCGCTCGCTTCGCACATAACAGTGTTATTCTTATATCGATTTTAGCGATGAACGACATAGCAGGTGCCTATGTCTTAATAGTACATCCAATTCAGCCCGAGTGATGCTCCCCCCAGCCAACTAGCTTTCCGGCACTACAGGAAAACTGATTGGCTGTGTGCAACCATTTTAAGGGTACACAAATCCCTTGAGCGCGCGCAAATTATAAAAAAAAAATACAGAGAAATACTATCTGAAACGCTATCCTCAAAACTATCAAGTCCCCCGAGTGACACCAATGAGCTTGACATGAAAGTCAAGGAATTCACTCTGGCTCTCAATCAGGCTATTGCCGCTTCCTGCACTCTTATTCAACGTAGAGGCAAGAAAAAGTCACATTGGCGGACATCAACACTGGGACTGCTCAGAAACATTTGTAGAAAACTTTTCAACGTAGCAAAAAGCACAAGGAAAATGACTGACTGGGACTCATACAAAGAATCCCTAAAATTATACAAAAAAGAACTGAGGAAGGCGAAGCGACAATCCTGGAGGTCATTCTGTGACAAAATCACGCAAATCTCTGAGGCATCGCAGCTAAGAAAAATTATCTCTACAAATCGTACGTTGCCTAGCTGTTTGAAAAAAACCGACTTTCCAAGTAGCTCCCAATTCGCGGCCAGTAGCAGCCCAAAAAAGACTACTGCAACTGGAACCAAAATTCATGGTCTGATTACAAGAGACAAACTGCTGTGGGCGCTGCATATCTCTGAACCATACAGGTCTGCTGGTCCGAACGGTATAATACCTGACGAGCTACAGAGTTCCTCAGATATTATCTTGCCTGCACTAGAAAATATTATGAGGAGCTGTGTAGCACTGATCCACATTCCACTGTCACGGAGTTTTCATTCCCAACGCCGTAAAATGTTCTCATGTTGTCCCAAAGGACCTCAGATCTATAAGTCTATCATCTTTCCTTCTGAAAACTCTAGAATGACTGATTGATATCCATATATGAGCTAAAATTGATCCAAGACTTCTGTTAACGGCTCAATATAACTACTGTAAAGGAAAATCTTGGTGGAAACGGCTCTGTACTCACTGACTAGCCACATCGAACGATTCCTTCAATATAGAGAGTAAACAATGGTTGCTTTCCTGGACATAGAGGGCTTTTAACAAAGTCGACACATTCGCAATCACGACTGCGCTGTCAACTCTGCAGGTAGACGACTCACTTGCGAAGTTGATCAGTCTCGTGCTAAAAAACACGATAATCAACTCCAAACTGGGTGAGACTTCTGCTAAAAGATGTGTCAGCAGAGGTACGCCGCAAGGATGCATCCTCTCTGCCCTTCTCTGGAACTTAGTAGTTAATGAACTACTGATATACCTGGAAGCGGGATGGTAGCAGGGTGATTGCCTATGCGGATGACGTTGCTATCTTCGTTTCAGGTAAGCATCTCAATACCATTAAAGAACTCCTTCAAGTAAATCTCAATAGATTAACCAGCTGGGCAGATCGCTGTGGATTGGGAATAAACCCCCATAAAACTGATTTCGTCCTCTTTTCCAGGAAATACAAAATTACACCCATAGACCCTCCTTCAATAAACGGTACCAGTTTAGTATTTTCCGATACAGCAAAATATCTGGGTCTCATTTTTGACAGGAAACTAAAAACTAGAAACCTAATATTCAAGAAAGAGCCAAAAAGTAAAAAAGCCATTGGGAATAAATGGGGCCTTCAACCTCACATAACCCACTGGCTATACATCTCGGTCATAAAACCGATACTTACTTACGGTGTGGTCGTCTGGTGGACGGCCTTAGAATATGCAGTCAACTGCATTAAACTAAGCAGAGTCTAAAGAACAGCATGTCTATGCATAAGCGAAGCCTTGCGGTCTACCCCATCTGCGGGGGTTTCATTTGACACCCCTAGACATCTTCAGCAGGCAAGTAGCTGCAACTGCAGCTATTCGCCTTAAAGCGACTAAACAGTGGACAAATAATTCATTTGGCCACGCCAACATTATTAACACCTTAGGAATCCTCACAGAGATCATCGATAACACTATACATGAACTATGGTTTGACAAATATTTCGACGTAAGCTTCTACTCTAGATCATTCTGGGAGGAAGATGCTTTTATGGAGGATAAGTCAATCTATCTCTACACAGATGGATCTAAAACCGATAGCGGAGTTGGTGGCGGTGTTTTCTCAGATAAGCTAAATCTAAGCCTCTTTTTCCGTCTTCCAAATCACTGTAGCATGTTCCAGGCGGAAATATTGGCGATTACAGAAGCTCTGTCCGGGCTGAAGAAAAATGTGATATCTGCAAAGGATATCCGCATCTTTTCGGCTAGTCAGGCCGTCATCAAGTCGCTGGACTCGGTCTTATTATATTCTAAAATCGCCCTTGAATGCCGATCATCTCTCATGGAGATGGCAGAGCAGTTCAACATTCACCTTTGTTGGGTGCCAGGCCACAGAGACATTCCAGGGAACTACAGAGCCGATCAACTTGCCAAAATTGGAACCACTCTACCTGTTCTACCGGAAAAGGGTAGTATAGGTATACCAATCGCTACGTGCAAACTAGCATTAAAGCTGGATGACAATAAAAGAACAGACCTTAGGTGGACTGCTGGGCAAACATGTCTAGCGACCAAAGAGATCTATCCAAAGCTGAATCTGAATCGCTCTAAGTGTCTGATCCTTTTAAATAGGAAACATCTTAGCAGCAAAATATGTGTCATCACTGAACACTGCCTCATAGGAATGCCCGTAAGAAGACCTGGCGCTTTTACAAACGACTTCTGTAGAAGCTGCATGGACGAGGAACAGGAGGAGACAATCCTCCACGTACTCTGTACATGGCCAGCTCTCTCCCAGAGAAGAAAGCTTCATTTATGAGCTTTCTTCTACAACGACCTAAACGATGTAGAAAATATAGACATTAACAGTCTCCTACGCTTTATCATAAGCTCAAACTGGTATTCCATTAGTAAGAGGATCATAGATCCACGTGGCATCACAATGGCCAATATTCCTAAGAAGGTTGGTACTTCCAACAGCCACTCTTACCTACCTATGTTACCTACGTACCTAATAGTACATTGGTGAACGGCTTGGCGGGTTACAATGATTTCACACTATGGGAGTCTCTTTGACTCATACGCTGGACGGTCTTCGGCTTCACATGCAAGTGCTAGCATATAGTACACTAGTCATTGAATGCAATATTGAAAAATAAAAAAAAGATCATATGGTCTAATGTCTCAAATTTATATGGCTTTATATAGCTTTGGAAAAGTGAAATAATGAAATACGCCGAATTATGGCCTAATGTTACTTTGTGAAAGCGTTATAAGGCCATATTTTGAAATATTTTGAAATATGGCCTTATGTCATATGGCCGTAGGTCACGGAAACGTCAGTTATCTATGAGGGCTACGTCAATACAACCACGTTTCATAATAATATCAGTTCTTGGTTACTCTTTCAAACGAATTTTTGATTTAAGATGAATTTGATTAAGATGCATAAGATTATACAAAGCAGATATTCCAACTGTTTGCTTTGTAATATACAATTCAGCCAATCTTACAGAACCCAAAATATTATAATTCCTTGCTTCAATTACTTGAACTCATCGCACCTTTTCTTCATCCACGCTACTAAGCTTTGGAACTATGATACCATCCTATTTTTCTATCTCTAATATTCTATTTTCATTTTCTTTTCCTTTCACCTTCTTTTTTATTTTTGTCACTTGTATAGTTTTTGAAATAATTAAAAAATGAATTGGAAAATTGAATTGTGTTGGTTTCCCAACACAAAAATATAAAAATTACCACCGAATGCGACGCCGTTAACAACCGACGGAGGATACAGAAGAACAAAAGCCTTAAGGGAATTGTCAAATGCGTCCGATAACAAATTGGTGAGCG